>WOXC01004533.1:162500-702205 GCA_011680675.1 Gymnobelideus leadbeateri
GCTGCATGCCTGCCAGAGGCACCAAACACAAAGGCAACAGAGAAATAGACTCCCAAGTCAGAGCTCATCCCCAGGTCCAGCTGCCTCCTGGGAGAAGCAATGCCTGCCTGCCCTACCCTGAACTTTCTTGCCCAGGGGTACAAGGAGCTTTGAAGAAGAGATGGTAAGCACCTTGTTTTGAGGTTCCAGGTTTTGACAGGCTATTAAGGTCAATTAGTTAAGTAGTCCATCTGTTCATGTTTGCAGAAAACTGAGTCCCAAAGAATGGAAGCAAGTTGTTTACTGTCATATAGTTAATAAGTGGCCAAGCTGGGGTTTGAACTCAATAGTCCAACCAAAAAGCATTTATTACATGCCTACTATAACACCTGCTATTTGCCAGGCTTTGTGGTAGGTGCTAGAGATACAGAGAAGGCAAAAACCCAATCCTTGTTCCCTAGGAGCTGCAAGACATTTGCCAATTGATAAATGGTCAAAGGACATGAACATGGATCTCACATTCTAATGAAGAGTAACACAGAAATGTCTGAACAGTGTTTATACAGAAGACACTGTCATTGAGGAGGTTCAGGAAAGGCTACTTGAAGAAGGAACAATTTTAACTGAACCTCGAAGGAAGCCAGGAAAGCCCTGAGCCCAAGGTGGGGAGGGAGAGAGTCCCAGGCATGGAGGGTAGCCAGTGAGAATGCGCCAGATGGAGTGTCTTGTGTGAGGAGCACTGACCAGACTTGTGTCACTGGATCCCAAAGTACATGAAGGGAAGCAAAGCATAAGGAAGTGGAGGGGAGGTAGTTTATAAAGAGCTTTAAAAACCCAAAAGAATTTTATATTTGATCCTGGAGGTAATAGGGAGCTACTGATGTGGGGATTGGGGGAAGAGAGAAACCTGATGAAATTCAGGAAGATCACTTTGACAGTAAGTGGAGGAGGATGGACGGGAATGGGGAGAGACTTGAGGCAGTCACACCCCCCTATGGCCTAGCCCAGTTGTGAAATGAGGAAGGTCTGCACCAAGGTTGGGGAAGAATCAGAGGAGAGAAGGGCATGTGTTCGAGAGATGTTTTGAACATGGAAAGGACAGACTTGACCATTGATTGGGTATGGAAGATGAGAAGGGAATATGAGGATCTCAAGGAAGCACTCAGGGTGTGAGAGGGAGGAGTGGGATGTTGGGAGTGGGAGGAGAAGGATGGTGCCCTAGACAGCAATAAGGAAGTTGAGGAGAGGGGAGAGTTTGAAGAGGATAGAAATGAAACAGTCCCTACCCTCAAGGAGCTTACAGTCTGGCAGATTCCTCCGGCTCTAAATTCTCTGCTTTTCCCAGTACACTTCATAGAGTCCTCATGGTTGGCACTGCTAACGGGATCTGGCTGAATGTTCACTGGGGATAAAGAGCTTCAAGTTTCAGGAACAGGCCAGACTCAGTGGCCTTGAGTTCTCTTCCAGCTGGAAGATTCCATGAGTCTACTCTTGTTTTTCATCAACAGGTCTATAATATTAATGGAATTTAAGGTTCCCCCCCCCACATTAATAGGCTTCACATGGAGCCCATTAAGGGAAGCTTTTTCGGGGGAGGCTTGCTGAAGGAAGGCTTCCACACCTTTTGCTAATTGCTCTTTAGGCACTGAGTCTCCAGGGCTGGGATGCCCTCTGGCTCTGAACAGTGTATAAATAGTGAGTTGGTGTCTTGCTTTGGGGGCTGCTTATGAGAAGGATCTTGTGATTCCCGAAGGTTCAGATGTGAAGGCTCTCTCCATCCAGGGAGGTATGTCAAGTGTATAGTTGATTCGGGCAGGCAGAGCCCTGTCTGTTGGTCTTTATTTCTCTGCTTGTATTTCCTCTGAAGTTCAGGGTGCTGACTTTTACCCTGAACCAGTGAATGTTATTAAAAAGACAGTTGACCCCCTGAACAACTTTCTTTCCTAGGAAGGCAGACCTAAGAGCCTGTGCCAATAGCCATCCTGGGTGCCAGTGTGGTTGCTGCTACAAGGTCTTAACAGGTAACTCAAATGATTTAGAAACAAGTTAATGTAGAAGACACATTCCTAGTTTCCTCGTGGCTGGATGGAATCTCCTGGTGGGCAAGGGCTGTTTCCTTTTCATCTTTATATGCCTGGAGAGTGCCCAGCACAGAGCCTGACAGGGAATGGGCAGGGCTGCCTTCTTTGATTGGATTGAAAATGAAGAAGTCACTCAAAGGAGTGACTTCCTACATCTTGCTTGGTGATACTCCAGGAATCATACAGCCACCTTAAGGAACTTCCTGAGCTCTCCAAAATAAAACTTTAAATGTGTGTATCCAGAATTTTAGGGAGCAGAGAATGCCAAGGGTAGAAGGAAGGCTTTGGGGGAGTTCAGAGCCCCAGCCTCCAGGCTGCCATACCAGTTGAGCTTCAGTTTGATTATCCTCAGTGGCTTTCAACCCCTCCTGATACTGCTTTGGACTCAAGGCCCTTCAGTCTCCCAGTTGCTCTTCTCTAAATGATTTCATGAAGATGAAATGACCCGCAGAACTGAATACCAGCTTTCTGATGAGGTTGGATCAGGAAAAGAATGACCCCATCATAGCCCTAGTTCTGGGGGCTGGGCCTTGGCTACTGAAGCTAGACTTTGAATCAGAGGAGGGAACCTTGATTCCTGACTCATCTCTCTGCTTACCTGCTCAGTGATCCTGAGTAAGTTACTCTAGTCTCTGATTCTCTGTTTGCTCATCTGTAAAATGGGCACAGTTACAAACTCCCTGGAGCCTCCTAACCTCTTGGCCCTGGAATCCTGCCCCCATAGGAATGATTTGGGATGCTGGCATAAAAACAGTGTCCTGGTCTCAGAGAAGGTATTTGTTGAGGGCACAGTGTTTCCCCAGAACTTTTAGGGCCAGAGTCATTGGCTTTGCTTGTACTCTTCTCCCCAGGACCATGGACAGAGTCTTCAAACATGGTACTCAATCATTGTATTAAAATGCCCTCTCCCTCCTCACCCCTCAGAATCCTGCTCACTTTGCCCAATTTTGCCAGTTTCTAAGCCACTGCATCAAATCCCTAAGATGTCACTAGTAGACTAGCTTTCTACTTCCAGATCAACCTGGGCCACTGTCTTGAGAAAGTGCATCTCCCCCAGAGCTGTCTGCATCCCCAGAGCCCAGCTTCTTGCAGGAGAATCTGAACCAAATTCCTCTCAGGTTTGAGCTCGAATTGGGATTCTGAGGTCTTGGATAGAAGCAACAGGAGGAGTTCCCTCCCTCTTCTGGGCTACTGATAGGTGACTAGAACTTCTCTCAAACATTTAGTCAAGTATATTCTGTTTGTAACCCAGTACTCGCAGCTATAATGAAGGTGGGCTATCTGAGGCTTGACCCTAGAGCATCAAAATTGAGAAGGTCCCAAACAGCGAAATAACATGAAAGATTTGACAGTTTTCTGGTGTATTACATTTACATGTTGTTAGTCTTCTCACTCTTTCAACCAGTGGTATGCTGGTAAATGTTTAACAACCAGCTTGGGGGTGGTGATAGACATATACATATACATATATATATATATATATATATATATATATATATATATATATCACTTTAAAGTTTAAGTTTAATCTATATTTTAGGCATTTTCTTCATCATTTCCTTAAGTCTAGATCAACAATAAAACAATTAATCAAGTCCTTCTTTGTAGTGTTTGCCCATTTAAGAGGTATAAATGCTCACATTGAACATTTAATAATGGGCTCTTTTGAGCTGGTTCATGTGGATTCTAGCACATGTCTGCCTTCAACAGCATGGAAACTAGCTAACAAAAATAATTAGATAAACCAGGAAGCTGCCAGTCACCACACTTCCCCATGGCCAACACTTTCATGGTGGCACACCAGTCAGCCTGACCCTACCCTGAAAGTTCTATCCTTCCCCCATGATGGGATGCTCAGCTCTCTCCTCCCAATAGGCAAACCCATGCAGGCATTGATTTGTGGGCATGTTATTGCTGCCAACATTGCTCATTCTGCCTGGTACTCCCTATGGTATGCAGATGACCCTGGGCTTCTAAAGGTTGTACCAGCAGAGAGGGGGTGTGTTCTGACAAGTCCAGTTGGACACAGTTGAAACAACTGACCAACAAGGTATAAATGCAAGCCAGGATTAGCTGACTCCAGCACACCACTCTGTGTGTGTTATAATTTCTCATATTACTTGTTTCTCTGCAAATGAGATGTTTCTCTATTTCTATCTCTTTAAAAAAAAGCTGGGGAGGCATCAAGAACAAGTCTGGGGATGGACCTCATGAATGTTGCCCAAGGACCAGCCTCCATGAGTTCTGAGAAGGGGCTTTTCCAAGGTTGCAAAACTAGTATTACAAGTATTCAGACCCAGGTCTCCTGACTTTAAACCCAAATGTTCTTTCTAGTTTACCTTTCTGTCTCTCCCATTCTAGCTTTCACTGACCATTCATAACTCTATGTCCGCAATGAACTATGAGGAGCCTGAGACCATCATGTATAGAGGCATGAAATGAGAGTGGGAGGGAATGGTCTGTCTTCTGTTGAGAATGAAGTTCTGACAAGCAGGCTGGAAAAGCCACCAACCCCTCTTTTGCCTAAAAAGGTGACATTTTTTCAAAAGACGAGCTCTCTCTGGGCTGAATGGGTTAACTTTGGTCCTTAAAGACATCAGTGTAGATTTATTCTTCCTAATGGTGCTAATGGATGGAAGACAATGATGATCCGAATAGGATGGCTGCTTTCAGAGTGCTGTTTCCCAAAGGGACCATTAAGCTTGATGGGCACATGCCCATTAGTGCCCTCAGTAGCACATTAGAGGCTTCTTCAGGGAGCCCATGGGCTGATGAATGTAGCAGCATCAGCTGGCAAATATTCAGCGCTTTGATGGAAAGGACCCAGAGAAATTCCATTTTCCCATGTAGAGCGAGGGTCAGCAGCCCCTTAAAAGTTCTGCATAAATCAAGTGATTCAGGGATACCTCTGGAGGATCAGTGATGAGAAGTAGCCAGATTCAGAATTGCAGCAATCCAGTTTGGTCCCAGAAAGATAACGAAACACGGCCCCCTCCTCTCAGTAGACAAGTGGGGGCCACAGCTGCAGAATGCTGCATACACTGACAGATCTGGCCATTGGGGTAGTTTAAGTTTAGTATTTTTCTTTATCACGTGAGAGGGTTCACTGTGTGTGGGAGGGGAGCGAAACAGGGGATGGTGTATTTTTTAATACATCAATTAATTTTAAAATCCTCCAGAGGGCTAATGATGAGTTGATATCACCCTTTTGTTTTGTGAAATGTGGGAGAAAGAACACTGGTCTGGTAGCCAGAAGAAATGAGCTCCAGATCGGCTCTGCCACTGACTCCCTGGGTGGCTTTGGACAAATCTCTTAGTGTCACAATTTCCTCATTTGCAGAATTGGGGTAGTAATACCTGCCCCGGGCCCCTCATTGAACTGACTTGAGCGCTGAGTGAAGAAAATTTGCAAAAGTAGCGAGTTATGCACGTGTACACTCTTCATCTGTCTTCTGAGATACTCGTCGAGCTTCTTAAAGTTAATTGCTTGAGTCACATGAAGCTCTTTGAAAAGAGATTTTAAAGGCCCGGGGTAGTGTTGTCCATGGAGCAACCCAGCACCTAGCACAGTGCCTGGCCTATAGCAGGCATTTAATAAATGTTCGCTGATTGATTGATTGATTGATTGATTGGAATGCCTTACAGACTGCCTGGACAGGAGAGATTAGATAAGATGTCCAGGGACCAGCAAAAGCAGAGCTTGGAGACCTGATAGGAGAGTCACAGAGTGGGGGATTCAGCCATCAGACCATCTGGATCTCCTCAAATGAGAATGCTTCACTCATGTACGTGCTTCCTCACCTTCCCTTCTGTCCAATTGTTTTTCCCATTTGGAGGCACAGTTCTGGTGTAAGCTGCCACCCCACCAAGCCTCAGTGACCTTAATGAGGACAGTTTGGCTTTCTTGTCTTATGATGTCTGTTTATTCCAGGTACAGTGGCAGCCCTGTGACATAAGTACAATGGGTATTGTTTTCATTTCACAGATGAAGAAACTGAGGCCCCAGTAGATTAAGAGACTTGCCCAAGGTCACACAATTGATGAGCTGGTAAAGTTAGACTTGAATCTGTCTTAATCATTTTTCACTCTATCCACTTCAGTGAATGAATGATTTTATGAATGGATGGATGAATGAAGAGTACAATCATTTTCACATTTGACCACCTCTTTGTGCAACTTAGTACATCCCAGATCACTTAAATCCCTCCCCCACCTCCATCACAAAGACAAAGGATTTCACAGTTTTGTGGATCCAAATCGTGTTAAAGGTTTCCATGGATTTAAATTGTCTCCATGGGCAGGGTCTGGTCTGGGCAAAATTGTCAAGTCCAAGCCATTTATCTTGCTCTGGTCTCCTGTTCTCTACCTTCTCCCTATGGCCCCAATGTCCTGATACTCTGTCTCCCCACCCCATCTCCTCAACAAAGTCCACCGTGGGAGCCAGATTCCATCCACTCAAGGAGAGACCAAAATGGCAGATAAAGTGTAAATGTTACCTTATCCCCAGGGCATTTGCATTTTGACTGGAGACAAAATCCTAGCTTGTCTTTAGTCAAAGGGATGGTGCTTTAATTGTGGAATTCTAGACCTAAGGACCTGGACATTTGGGGGGGGGGGTGGAGTAAGAGGGACCTTTCCTGAAAGCAAACTCTATCAGTCCTGTGTCGTCTGCCTACGGTAAGGCCAGCCTTGACCCTCTGGAAGATCTTAGACGTGTATTTTCATGCTGCTGGAAAACCTCACTGATTCAAGCACAACTAATTAGGAATTTGTGATCATTCGAATTTTGAAGAAAATTAGAAATGCAAGCCAGAGTGCTGGGGCACTGTCTCACTGACTTGAGAGAACAAGTCCATTTCAAATAACTGAGGTTTCTTGCTCCCTAATGGATTTCCGTGCTGATTACAAGAGACTCTTCTCTGGTTAAGAAGACCCCATCCCTCTCTGGGCCACCTTTTGCTTCTCTAAACAATTGGGGGGGGGGCTCAGATTACATCTCTCAGATCCCTTACAATGCTGACATTCCAGGACTCTATTCCTTAAAGTAGGTCCCCGAGGCTGGGCTTGTCTTTACCACATTAAATGTGACAGTGATTCATTTGCTTTTCCAACATTTCCCTAATTTATATGAGCTTTCCCCACTAAAGCATCTCAACCCACAGCCCCTGCTTGTTAAAACTTCCTGGTTGTGAGCCATCAGCTTTTTAAAGTTAAATGTGTTTTTAACACTGGGGGTGGAGTGAAGATGAGAAGGAAAAGTCTTCCAGGCAAGGTCCATTTCCCAGCCCCCAAGGACCCTCCTGACCCCAGCCAGCCAGCCACCTCCTCAGGGCTCCAATCAGGGTGATAGGCACTAAACCTTAGGCAAGGCACAGGGCAGCCTGTCCCCACTCACGGGACACCTTGGAGAGCCTGCACTGCAGAGTGGCCCCTAACCTTCGCTTCCTGCACAGAGGGCCACACTCTGTTATTCCTACTCTCAAGAGGACCGTAGTTTTTATTACACATCCAGAATAATAACCAGCACACCAGGTGGGAGCATGAAATATCTTCTCAGATTTAAGAGGGGCAGATGTACGGATGATAAGTGTGTTTGAAGTTTCCCAAGATAGTGGGAATGCAGCGACAGCAGGCAAGGCGTCCAGATGGAGTGAAAACTTCAGAGTTCTCCAGGCATTTCCCAATATCTTGAGGTTCTGACACGATATAGACCCAGCCCCCACAAGGAGGCTTGATTGAAGGAATGGAGGAAGTTAAGCCTGGAGAAGAGAAGCCCTAAGGGGGACAGGATGGTGGTCCTCAAATATTTTAAGACCTGAACTTGGAAGGGGAATCAAACTTGCTATTGGACTGAGGGCAGGGGTGCAGAAATCTTCCAAAAGGATGAAATTTCTGGGGCTGTGAAGAATTAATTGCAGTCTGCTGAGAAGGAGCTTCTGGGACCTTCCTGGGCTCAGGACAAAGAAGGGTATTGGAAAAAGTGGAGGGCAATGGTGAGGAAAAGGAAGAACATTGTCACTGTCACAGAGCCCCAGGCAGATAAACTCCAGACATTGCCTAGTTCAAATTACTCATTTTATAGATGAAACAACTGAGGCCCTAAAAGGCTAAATAGATTTCTCAAGGTCCCCCAAGCAAATGAGTTAAAAGTTGGGCCTAGAATGTAGGTCTTCTGTCTCAGTGCTCGGAAGGAAGGAAGGAAGGAAGGAAGGAAGGAAGGAAGGAAGGAAGGAAGGAAGAGAGGGGGAGGGAGGGAGGGAAAGAAAGAAGGAAAGAAGGGAAAAAGGAAGGAAAGAACGAAGGAAGGAACGAAGGAAAGATGGAAGGAAAGAAGGAAGGAAGGAGAGGAGGAAGGTGGAAAGTGGGGTGGGAGAGGGTCAGGAATAGTCTGTGGAGATCTGGTGTACTGTTCCGGGTGGGTCAGTGGAAAAATAAATGGCAAGGATACCTACATCTGAATGCCTGCACGGGGCATGAAGCATGACCTCAAGGGTTAGGTAAATTTGCCCTGGCTCACTCAGTAATCACCCCAGTCAAGCCCCTGGGGGGGAATTCCAGATGAGCAAATTGGGCCGGGGAGGCAGAACAGTCTCGGGAGGTCTAGTCCAGGAGGGATCAGTGAGTGGAGAGCTGGCCACTGGGGAGAGGAGCAGCCAGAGGCTCTGGTGGATGGCCCAGACAGGAGGCGGAAGGTCTATCAGTGACCGTTCCTGCAGGATGATGGCTTGGAGGCTCACAGCGTCAGTGGGCAGACCTCTGCTCCTCTCTGACGTGAAGAATGAACACGACCTCTGGAGCTGAGCCTTAGGGGAAGCGCGTGGGTATTCGGAGCACGTTCCGTACAATTTATAACAGAAATGACTTGACCCGAGTCGGTGCTTCGCTCGGGCCAGGGAACATAGCAGGCACTTGCTACACATTTACTGTCCCACCGCCTGAGTCACCGGGCCGTGGCGAGAACAGGCTCTGCTGCAGCTAGTTGTCGGAGCACGAGGGGAGGCGCCTTCTCTGTCTAATGAGCCGCCAGGAGGAAAAGGCATCTCTGCTTGTAAATGCGGGAGTCTGATCGGGAAATCCCTGAGAAAACGTAAACACGGAGCCGCCCCATGCGGCATGTTTGCGCAACCCCATCCCCGATGAAAGATGAGTCTGTCCCAGGAGCACGGAGCTTTTCAAAGGTGCTTTTCTTGTTGCAAACGGAAATCTAGAGGAATGCTTCCCCTCCAGACCTGCAGCTCCCAAGACGGGCTCCTTAGGCGCAGACTGACCAGCGGGAGGGCGGGCGCTGTCCATCACGAGACTTCCTCTCACAGTGCGGAGGTTTGCTGCCTGGTCTATGTGAACCAAAGAGGTACAAAGTATTCATTTATGAACTGGAAAGTAGCAGCCTGAGTCGCCCTCACTGAACAAGATGGTTGCCCCTGTTTCTTGATTAAGAATTCTCTCCAAGATGTTCTAGGCAAGTGAGGGGAGGGATGGTCCTGGGCTCAGTCCTGCTTCTGGCCATTTTCTCAGGTGATCATATCACCTGAATCCCCCCCCCCCAGGCAAACCTTTAAGGTTGTGGGTTCCATCCCAAACCTGGTAAGTGACTGGGAGTCAAGCGCCCCAGATTCAAGGCTTGCTGTCTGTGTGGTATCACTTCCCTAGACCTTGATTTTTTCATTTAAAAAGATCGGGGGGGGGGGGCGGTGTCCTAGATGATTTCTCTAAACCTAGGATGCCATGCCACTAATCTGTAACTATGGAGTAAGTTCCCACCTCCAGGAGTTTCCTATGCCATTCGATCTTAAGTCTGAACTGAAAAAAGAAATATTGCCAAAGCACAATATATAATACTGAGTTGACCACTCAGTTGGACCCCGACTTCCTCCAGGAAAACTGAGCCCCCCAGCACACTCTGCTCCTCACAGCAGAAAGAATTGGGAAGCAGTGAGTGCAGACCTGTCACTTTACATAGGGGGCACCTGAGACAGCCAGGACAACGTAACTTTCCCAGATCATGCAGCGAGTTCACAGATATACTGACTTGGCTCTTCCCCGTCACTGAGCCACATGCGTGCTTTTGGACAGAGCTCTTCACAACCATCAAGAGGAAGAGTACACCCATGCATTGGGTGGTGCTCTTGGAGAGCTCAGGACTCGCTCCACAAAGGCTGACCTTTGGGCAGATCCCAGAGAGGGTTTGGGGAGGGGAAGGCTCCTTGGGTTCAGTTGAATTCACCATCCCCCAGCAGCTGACCCCTTGCCTTCCATGATGGGTTCCTCCTTTCCTTTCAAATAACAGAGAGAGCTTTGCCCTTCAGTCTTTGCTGTGGGACGCTCCGTTGTGTTTGCTCTATGTCAATGTTCTTCCAAAAGTGCCTCAGCTCAGAAGCACGTGCCCCTCTTTGTTCCCCTTCACAACTTGAACATTTCTGAAAGCACTCCAGTGACTAGCAAAAGCCCCATTCCCAGCCCGTGGTGCTGCTTGGTGTGGGGAGAGCCAGGCACTCCACGAGCCTCTGGGCCAGCCCAAGAAGTACTCCACAGCCAAGTTTCCAGGGGCGTTTCCACCAAGCCTTCCATTCCTCTTGGCCCCACATTAGATTATCCTGCCATGGCAGGAGGCAGAGGAAGATCCTCCATACAGACATTGATGACCTGCTAGGACACTCAGAGGAAAGGACCTAGTCTCAAAGGGTCTCAAGGACTTCTCACGTATTCTCTGATCCCCTTCTTTTCAGGTGTTCTGGGGGCAGGAAGGAATCCTAATGGAGGAAATCGCATCAGAAGTAGAAGGGAGTGGCCCGAGATTCTAGTGAGGAGACAGGTGCTCTGGAGGAAAGGCTGCTGGGCCAGGTCAGGAGGTGCAGGGGAGTCCCAGACTGCCCCCAGGTACACTGGGTGGCCTTGGGCAAGACCTGTTCCCTGCAGTCCCTCAACCAGCCCATGGCTATGTATTCTAAATTGGCAAAGATATTGGTGTGGTTTGCTATCTCCTTCTCCACTCATTTCAAAGATGAGAAAACTGAGGCAAACAGAGTGAAGTGACTTGCCCAGGGTCACACTGCTAGGAATTGTCTACCAGATTTGAGCTCAGGAAGATGAGTATTTCTGAACCAAATTAAAGTAAATCAAATTACAAAATGGTGGAGTCAGACTCAATAGGAACCTCTGAAAACTAACCCCTCTGGGCCATTTAGGTCAATTCCTGATCAAATATTCTTAGAGATACTTATTCAAACCCAGGAACCACAGGGTCTGGAGGTGGGAGACCCTTGGAAGGGATGCTATATCTAAGCCCCTCAATTCACAGAGAAGGTCGTGCCTTTGGTTCTCACCTGGCTACGCTCTCTGGGAAGGGGCAGAGACATCTGGCCTCTGAGCTCCCTCCAGCCCCACCTCTCCCTTCCTACGCTCATTCTTCTTCTTTCAGATTTAGGTCATGTCCTTTCCACTGGGCCTTCTCTGCAGCAAGGTGGTCCTTACACCTCCTGAATGCACTCATTGTCCTAGTCATCACAGAGACTTCCAAACCTTTTCCTCTTTCTTCAAGCATCTCACAGCAGAGGACCTCATCTCATCCTTCACTGAGAACATTGGGGTCATTCAGTCTTCTCCCCTCCACCTCATCTCCATCACTCAGATGTGACCTCACACCCCTCTCTACATATTAAACCTGTTGCCAAATCTTGTTATTTCTACCTTTGTAACAGCTCTAATATGCACCACATCACTCCTCCTTTGTATCCCATGAAGAGGACACCCTTCTCCTTCCCAAAGCAAACCCCTCTAGATGCACAAGTGACCCCAGCCCAGCCCATCTTTTCTGGAAGTTGGCCCCCCACTATCATCCCCATTCTCTCACTTATCTTCACTGTCTCCCTATCTATAGGATCCATCCCTACAGCCTACAAACAAGCCCATGTTTTCCCCATCCTCAAAGCACCCTCAGCAGGTACAACCCCACCTCCTAGCTTCCATGCTCTAGCTCATCTCCCTTTGTCAGCCAGACTCCCTGTGCCTCTACTTTCCCTCTCATCCTCTGGAATCTGACTTTCCATCTCTTCATTCAAATGCAACTGCTCTCTCCAAAATTACCAAGTACCTCTTATTTGCAAAGCCTAAGGGCCTTTCCTTAATCTGCAGCCTTCTTGATCTGTCTGCAACCTTTGCTACAGTTGAGTCCCCTCTTTTCTTGGTCCCAGGTTTCCGCAGCACCCCTCTCTTCTGACATCTCTTTCTCCCACTCCCTGGTTGATCTTGCCAGATCATGCCAACTGAACGGGGTGTCCCATAGTCTGTCCGGGGACCTCTTCTTCCCTCCTTCTGTCTCATCAACTCCCAGAGCTACAATTGTCTTCTCTACGAAGATTGTTTTGGCCCCTCCCTAACCTCTCTGGGGACCTTCAGTCTTATATCTCCAACTGCCTAGTGAACATCTTGAATTCAATGTCCCTTAGCATCTTAAAGTCAACATGTCTAAAACTGAACTCATTAGGATTCGAAGTGCTTCTGTTATTGCAGACAACAGCCCCACCTCCCAGCCGCTCAGTTCACATCCTTACCTGGACTGGCCAACATAAACTTAGATTGTCCTCCCTCGCCCCAGTTGCTTATCTTTACAGCAGCCCTCATCCATCCTGCTTCGCTCTTCTTCTAAGGCACAGGTAGATCCTCTCTACTCAATCTATTCCAGTGATTCCCTATTAAATCTAGATTTAACTTTAAATTGCTGTTTGTCTTTTAAAGCCCTCCAGAACCTCCCCCCCCATTTCCCCTCACTCCCCTCTAATATCTTCTATGATCCAGAAACACTGGAACACCCCTAAGTTCAAGTTAGTGATGGCCCTAGTGCTTATATCAACCCCTGGTATCTAATAAGCACTTCACGACTGACCAACTGATTGGTTAATTTAGATTGTCTAAGGAGCTAACCATCAGGACACACTCTCTGCCCCAAGACTGAAAGGGTCTGCAGAGTTCTGTTTTTAGAGAGCTTAATCCTACCAACCCGAAACTAAAGGGAATGGAAAGCGTGAGGCCCAGTCGATTGTTGAGGCTAGAGGGAAGGAGAGGAGGGGAAGAGGAGGAGTAAGGCAAACAGAAGCCAGCATGAAGGACTTGTACTGCACACTCAGCCTCGAAGTAGTCCAGCAGTAATATTCTGGGCTGTACTTTCCAGCAGCCCCTCCTGTCACTCTGGGCAGTATGGTTGGGGTCTACTGGTCCTCAGTGATTACCTGCCCCTCATACAGGAACGTGGAAGCCAGGAGGGCCCCCTTATTCAAACACTCTACAAAGGGGGATGGAATGATAACCAAGAACACATATCCTGGCTTCTGATATTAGAAAGACTCTATCGGGAATCTGGTGTCAGGGTGAAGTCCCGACCCCTGTCCCATGGACCATGTGGTCAAGGGGTGGAGTGGGGTGGGGGTAGGGGCATCAGACAGATGGCGATGGATAAGCCAACAGATTAAGTTATGGGTGAAAGCAGAAGGCTGGTTGGTCAGGGGGAAAGGCAGCAAGCAGCTGAGGGGGGTGAAGGGAGGGGTGGGGAGGGGGCACTGGGGCATTCATCTGAAGGTCCTCTCAGCATTCAAAGGGCTTTGGAGGCAGAGAAGGAGGCTTTCTCTGAGTTGCTCCACTATCCATCCCATTGCTTGACCTTGGTGTGGCTTGTTAAGTTTCAGTGAACCAAAATACACCAAGGATTAGTGACTAAAGAAAATAACCACTTTTTCCCATTCCTTTTTAAAGAAAGAAGTTCACCACTAATGATATTGTTGGTCCTTCGGATCTCAAATTTGGCAATAAGGCCTGGTTCCCCAAGCATCTGGGAAGAGAAAGCCCTCGGGGAGGTCCCTCTCAGGCTTCTGCTCTCTGCCTTATTAGGGCCATCGAGGGAATGACCAGAGCTCATCACTTTACAAGCCTGATGCTGGATTTGACAGACATCAATCCAAGAGTCATGTCCAAACTGAAATGTCCAAACTCCACTCCTATGGAGCTTTTAGCATCCCTGGACAGGCTGCTGCCATGCCAGCATCTGCACACTCCCCACTGCTTCTGTAGGATCTGTTCACAGAGTGTCCCTCCCATGAGCAGAGGAGCCCAGGCTTGCAGGACATGGCACTGCCTTTGGGTCCCTCTCACTTCTAGGATAGAATAGGGGCTCCTTGGTCTGGCATTCAAAGCCCTCCACGATTGGATTCCTGTCCATATTCCTTGTCTTATTTCACACACTCTCAGTTCCCATTAAATATAGACACAGTGATATGATGTGCTTTCAAGAGGCAGGGAGTATGAATCACTGGGTGAGGAAACAGGAGAAATCAGGCCTGTTAGCTGCCCTATGGGCACAGCACATCCCTTCTCCCTCCTCCATGACCGTTCATACGCCGTTTCTGGGCTTGGAAGTCACTCTCTCCTCAGCCTGGCTCTTCAGAATCCTCAGCTCCCTTCCAAGCCCAGGTGCCACATGTGACCTGAGGCCTTTCTTGATTCCCCCATTCCCCTCCCCAACCTTTGACACTCTTCCCTCTTAAAATCACACCATGTTATATGTGTTTATTCTGGCTCCACTTGTCTGTCTCCTCAGTAGAATGGAAGCTCTTAGGAGGGCAGGGACTGTCAGCACTTTGCCCTTGTGTCCCCAGCACCTAAGGGCCTAGTATGTTGTTGGTGCTAAAAATGTGAGTTGCCAGGATTCCCATTCCTGGAATCTCCCAACTAAGCCAGAAACAGGGAAGGCAGCCGACTGCCAGCAAGTCCCAGGGTCTGTTCCCAGCTGTGTGATCTTGGCCGTCCCATGCCTTCTGGGGCCTGAGATGCCTCCTCCAGGGTCTCTAAGGTGTCTCCCTTCTCCATCACTGAGACTGGGCTTACAGAGCAGACCTGGAATTTCACTGCTGTGGGGCACTCCCAGGTCAGGAAACGCCCTCTCCCAGTGTAGGTTGGCACCTTCTTTGACACTTTGTCTTAGCGAGCTGCTTTAAGGGCAGCTGGGTGATTTTAATTAGGAAGCCCCACACCCTGACCAGCCTCAGCTTCCTCACTGTAAAATGGAGGTGACAATAGCACCCCCCCCCCCAGGGTTGTTGCAAGAATCAAATGAGAGAACATTTTCGAAGCGCTTTGTAACCTGACAGCTATCTGGGAAGGCTGGCGATGGCAGTGCTGCAGTGCGCAGCGGCAGAGTGGCTGGTCCAGGGACACCCTGTGTATCACACCCTTCTGGGGTTTCCCGAGTCCCCTCCCTGACACTCCCCCAACCCTCTGCAGTCTTCTGCCTATTGAACCATACTCCAGGGGGTCCAAGCTGTCCTTCCCCAATGCCCTTGACTTTCTCTCCCCAGATCCAGGACCGATGGCAGACTCTGCCCAGCTCCCCTCTCCTCTCTCCAGAATCCGGAGTGGAGCAAGCCCTTCTCTCCAGGCTGTTTGTTTGTTCCTCCATGCCCAGCAGAGCCCCTGGATTTGTCCCCTTCTCTGCTTCTGGGATTTTCAAGAAGCCACATTTGCTCTGGATCTCAGATTATGGTGAAGATTTCAACAGGCCAGAATGGTGGTGAAGGCACACCTAGGGGGAAGAACGGCATGAACAAAGGCATGCGACTTGGAAATCTTGAGGAATGGATTGTAAAGCTTGTGTAGCGAAAAGTGGGAAAGTGGAGCCTCGAGGCAGATAAAGGCTCCACTGTGGAATGTCTCAAGAGCCAGCGTAGGGAGTTTGGCCATTTTTTGCTGGCCAGTGGGAAACCATTGAAGGCTTTTGAAAAGGAAAGGGTCCTGCCCCTCCATAAAACATCAGCAGAAGAACACTGGCATGAAGATGAGGGGGTGGGGGTTGCTGGTTTTTGTCTTTGTTTCTCAGGAAGGAGTTTGGGGAAATTAAAAACCCCATCTAATGTCTTCATTATAAGCTGACCTACTGCCATCATGTTACTTACTTCTGGGCCCAGACCACTGCCTGTTTAAGGATCTTATCCAAAGTATATGTGCTACCAGAGAGCTGTTCAAATGGCCCAAAGGTACATATTATACATAGTCTGCACAACAGACCTTCTTCATCCACTTGGTTTTTCCTGTATGTGCGGTTAGGCCAAAAACCGAGGAGTAATTATGGAGCTCATCTAGGAGTGTCTGCTATCTTCAAGGCTGGACACCATCAGTATAAATATGGGCGAACTCATCATCTGTACAATCTGTAGGGAATTCTTTGAAAATAATTGTTCTTTTTTTGTTGTTCAGATATGTGATTTCATCCATGTGAGCAGCTCTGATTCAGAAACTCCCTCCGCCCATGCAAATTAGAGATTCACCTATAACTTAGAATCTAAGGAAGTTGCCCAGAGCACTACCAGGTTATATGATTTGCCCATAGTCTCATAGCTATGATATGGGTGCCTTTATCAATTCCTTACTCCCGGTCTCCCAGATTCCATCCAGGCCCCAGTGGAACAAGGGCCACAGGGTTTCCTTCTCCCCAGATGTATTACCACTGTCCCTTCCCTCCTTCCACTGAGTGGATGGACACTGACCCATCCATCCTTCCCCCTGCAGGAGGGAGCCTAGAATCCTGGCCCCACTACCATGCCCCCCTGCCCTTACAGAGCTCTGTAAAGCTGGTCACACTATTTGGAAGAGCCAGAAGTCATTAACTACAATCTTTCTGGTTAAGATAGAAGCCCCCAAACCTCAGGAGTTTCACATCTCTACCCTCAGACCCTTGGGCCTTTCTATCTGCCCTATTTCCAAATCATCCAATCTGTGCTCTTTTCCTCAATTATAATACATACTCCTTGAAGAAGGCAGACCTGACAGGGTTTTCCTGTTGGGCCAGCTGGCTATGCCATCCCACATGCAGTCCTGACTCCAAGGTCATCCTGGTTCCTCCTCTGGGATCCTATCAAGGATCGCTGCTGGACAGAACCTGAAGCTGAGGACAAGCAATGCTGAATGCCCTTGACCATAACTGTCATAGCTTTGCTGACTCTGGCCACCTGGTTGTCTGGATGGAGCACAAAAGCAGAGTCCTGCTCGGAGGCCAGAGGAGCTGTGTTATTGGAGAGGGGAAGAGGATTGGAAGGCTCTTTGGAGGAAGGGGATCTTCTGGGCAGAAGGGTGGCCTCCATTGATCTACCTGTCCAAGGAGAAGCTGGAACATCACCAGAAGCTGAGCAGAATAGCTTGGTTTGGCTCCCTCCCCAGCTGCCCTCCTAACCTCCATCCAGGCCCAAGGGTCTATGAGTCTGCTTCTCTCCTCAGGGAGAAAGCCAGAGGAAGAGAAGAAGGCCTGTGTACATGGTTACCCATGAAGGTCATTATTTCAAGGTTCCCTTAGAAAGAGGTTTTCAATGTGAACAGGAAAGGAGGAGAAGGAGAGAAAAAAGAGGAGAGGAGGGGGAAGAGAAGAGGAGGGAAGAAGACAGGAGACAGACAGAGAGATGGAGAAGATAGATTCAGAGAGGTAGGCAGCCACAGAGAGAGATTGAGACAGATAGAAACAGTTCATTCTTGGGCACAGTCATTTTTGGCCATCTTCCATCTAGGCTGGTTCCTGCTGGTCTCTACCCAGGGCCCAGTGTTTTAGGGCAGCAAAGGAGAATAATGTCACATAGCTCTGTCCTTGGAGCCCTTGACCATAACTGTCATAGCTTTGCTGACTCTGGCCACCTAGTTGTCTGGATGGAGCACAGAGGCAGAGTCCTGCTCGGAAGCCAGAGGAGCTGTGTTATTGGAGAGGGAAAGAGGATTGGGTTTATTTTATCCTAAGAGAATGGTTCCAGTTGAGATAATTTTAATTAAAACAATGAAACCCTCTTGGTCTACTTCTCATGCCACAATTCTGGGCTCAGCTGGGGGCCTGGGCTGTGCCACTAAATGCCCTGAAGCAGAGATCCTTCTCCATCAACAGCTGGGTTTTGATTTGCAGTGGGGAGAGATAGAGGTGCTGTTTCCAGACATTTCCAAAGACAGCCCATGTCATGCTCCAAAGCTGAGGGCGGATCTCAAGACCTCAGGGGAGTGACAGAAAACCCACACCTGGTGTAGCAGAAAAGGGTTTTCTTTTTACTTTGTAACATGGCATACTCCTAATGCACCTTCCATTCAGTGAGACCAGCAGATGCTTCAAAGGATGCCCGGTTATAAAGCCTCTCTCCCTGAAGTCATATAGCAAATATTTAACATCTGTCCACAGCTGTGCCACCCAAATATCTTAAATTGAATGAAGATGCATTTCTTCCTTTGATCTGCCCCCAAAAGTCTTGGAGCAGAGCTTGAATACCTGAGCTGATGGGGACATCTGTACTGAGCACCTATGGGTGGCTGAAAACACCTGAGGATTTTTCAGTAAATGATTGATCCAAGATCCAGAGATGGAAGGGGCCCCACAATTTCATTTGACAGATGAGGAAACAGAGGCCCAGAAACTCAAGCGGTTTGCCCATACTCCCCTAGGAGATAAGCCAGGATCTGAACCCAGATGTTCCAAACCCAGGGTTTTTCCTACTGTATCAAATGATTTAAAATGCCAAGTTGATGACTTGCAGTCATCGTCACCCCAAAAAGTTCTCCCACAGACCACTGCAAAGTCATTGTTTCTATGTAAAACCCCATGTTGGGTTGCTTTCCCCACTCACACTGCCAGGTTGGGTCCCCAAAAGGCCACTGGCTACACTACTCTCCTCAGAATCTAGGAGTAACCCTGAGGGGCAGAGCCTTCTTATACTCTAACTCCTGAGCCCACATCCAGTATGTCCCCCATTATCAATCAACCCATATTCAATTACCTTTACAAAAGGGATTTACTGGGAAGGTACAGTGAGAAGTGTGGTTACAAAACACTGTGCCCACGTGGTGGCACACAGGCCCCTGGCATGCCCAAGGCCCCGAGGAGAGTGCGACCAACCATGGGATTGTGTGAAGGACACAAGCCGAAGCTCACAAGGGGCCATGATCTGTCAAAGGTCCCCACCATTCCAGTGGCCACCAAGCCCGGTAGCTGGTGGGACCTGAGATGCCTCTTTGGGATGTCTTCTTCCACTCAGAACAAGAATTCATCTAAGAGCACAAGAGAATGGTCCCACCTGGACTCAGGATGGGGAATACAGATTCCCTTCACTCAGCAACCGAGCAGGTCTGCCAGGAAGGGCTGACAGGGGGACGCACCATGCTTATTTGGGACTGGCTCAGCTGCTCTTGAGTCACTGGCTCGTCCCACTCTTCAGATCATTCTCAGATCTATTTGTCCAGCCCTGATCTCTGTCCTGACCTCCAGTCTCCCATTTCCACCTGGTTGGCCTCTGCTCATCTTAAACCCCAAATATCCAAGACTTTCCCCCCAAAGCCTCACCTGCTGAGAGCCTCCCCATCATCCTTAGACTTGAAACTCAAGCATCATCCATGACCCCAACTCTCTCACACCCCAAACATCCAATGTGTTGGAATTTCTACATCCCCAATATCCTTCTTCCCACTTCCTGGATGGACAGTGATCCATCCGCTCCACCCCCAGAAGGAAGGAACCCAGAATCCTTGTTCCACTCAGACCCTCAGGTCCACTTCACCCTTACATGCCACCCAGCATCTAGCTCTGTCCAGCTGTGTGAGGGGAGTAGGCCTAGCTCACACCTACAGGTATCACATCTGCATAGCTGTGAAAGGGATTTTTCTCCAGTGCAAATCTGGAGTCACCGATGATCATCTTTCTGGTGAGCTAGAGGAGCCCCAGGGCTGCTACAGCTCCCAGACCCTAGGCCTTCCCATCTGCCCCATGACTGCACCCTTAGGATTGCTGGGCCTTTCCTGTGTCTAAAAGCTCCTTTCCATTATAGTGTGTAATCCTTCCTAGGAGGGATGGTCTCTCCAATCTGCTCATATCCACAGCATTCATCACAGAACATAGAACATGGTTCCTAGAACCTAGAACACAGTATGGAGATGCTTTTTTTCATTCATTCATCCATCAGGTGCCAGGAACATGGGTCATCATGGGCCCCCTCACCACCAGGCCACACTTCCTTTCTTTGAGACCACTTCTCCAGGTTGGAAGTCTGAAAGTGGAGCTCAGAGAGGAGGTGGAGTGTTCCTCCTCAGCCCGCCCTCCTCTGGAATGTGGCTTAGCCTCTCCTCTCCTGGACAGTCTCATCCCCTCATCACCAGCCTCCTGCTGCCTTGATGAGATGGGATGGGGAGGCCAATGGCTCCCCCAGCTGCCCTGAAGGGGGGTCTTGTTGTCAGGTGGATGCTGGGAAAAGGCTCCATCTTTGTCTTCTGGAACTGAAAAGGTCTTGAAGAGATTGATTTGTGCTGGTCTCCCTTCCAAGAATAACATGACTGTAGTGCATGCTTGGGGGTCCTCACTCCTTCCCGTTGTTTTTCCAGGGATGCCGCCAGGCTTACCCTCAATTTGACCCAGAGAATATCACATCGATAGACAAACACCCCATTAGTCCAAGTTTCCTTGGACATTCCAGAATTAATCAGAACCATCATGGATACATGGGGTCACATTTAAACATCTGTCTGAGCTGCTCCCCAACCCACCCAAGGGCTCCAAGAGAAAAGGTTCCCACCAAGGAGCAGAGGTGCAGAGTGGGGAAGGGAATGGGGCACTGTGGATGCTGTGTGCAGACCTGGGAGGGCTCTCCAAGGTCACCAGATCTCCATTTTACAGAGCAAGAAATTAAGGAGAAGCAAGGCTAGGTCACAAAGGGAGAAAGAGTCAAAGGTGAGATTGGAACTGGGTTCTCCAGCTCTGCTCCACCAGCTTCGAGTTCTTGGGGCTAGGTGATCCAAAGAGATAACTGAGAGCTGGGAGGAGTCATTTAGGGCTCTCGGAGCCAGGAGGATGAGTTCCAATCCTGCTTTAGAATCTTATCAGTTTCTTATCTGTAAAATGTGACTAATAGCAGGGCTCACCTCCTGGGTTGTCCTGAGGATAAAATGGGGGGCTATGTGTAAAGGGCTTTGCAAGCCTCCAAGTGCCATGCAGATATTATTACTGTTACAAGGATCATTACACAGGGTCCAATTTGGAAGCTCTGGTCTTGGACAGCTCTCTCTGAGGGAGGGAGGGAGTGCTTGGAGGCAAGTATCAGTCAGTGAATGCTGGGGAATAGTGGGAGGTCATCCTGGAATAGACCTAGGTGGGAGGGCTATCGGAAGGGTTTCCAAGGACCCACTCCCTGGGAGGCCTCAGACTCTGGAGCTCCCTCAGGCACACCCTCAGGACCCTGATTGTCCATCTCAGTGGATCCCCCCAGATTCTCCAGTTCACTCTTCCTGCAGCCACTAAAGTCCAGGTCTGATCTTCCAGGTCACTCCCTACTCAGTCAATTCCAGTGGCTCAGGGTCCCGGGATAACTACGATCTCCCCCGTTTATCTGGTAAAGGCGTCGCTCAGGACCCATTATCCAAGGATTCTGCCCCCCCCACACACACACACACACACAGCACTGCTCCTCCATCCTGGTGCCCACCTCCCCTGCCCCTCAGACAGCCCCTCCCTTTCTTATCTTCTTCCTGAAACCTTGACAGCTCCCACCACCAGGCAATGCCCGCCGTCCAAGGCTACCTTCTCTCTATACTGGCTCTCGACATGCTTCTTTTCTCTACTCGAATGGACACCTGTGGCGCCTCCATTAGAACGTAAACTCCTTGAGGGCAGAGATTGTTTCTTCTTATTATTCTTATCCCCTGGACCAGCACTGTGCCGGGCACGTGTTGAGAAGCTTGTTTAGGGAGGTTTCGCTTGCGTGAGGTGATAGAAGCCCCGGACTATGCTTGAGTGTAGGAGTAACTGATCAGATTTGCACTGGAGGAAAATCTGTTTCGAAGCTATGCAGAGGGTGGTTTAGAGCAAAGAGATTAGAGGCGAGGAGGCTGAGTCAGAGGATGGCGCAAGCAGAGGGATGAAGACCTTAACTATGATCTGTGGACTGACTGACGGCTCGCATGTGGAGAGAAGGGCACGGCGAGAGCTGGGTCTGTGCTGGTGGCAGAGGCACACGGAGTAACAGACGGTTCCTGAAGTCCCTAAGGAACCAGAAGTAAGGCTTTCTTGCACTCCAGAAGCCTGTGTTCTGCTGAAAGGAGGTAAATGTGGGGACCACAGAAATGCAGGAGGCCCTGAGTGCTCGTGGGATGGGATATGTAAGGAAGCAGAAACCCTGGAAAGCTGAAAGGGGGAAGGGAGCAAAGGGGGTGGCGAGCTTCCCGAATCAGTCACTTAATCCATAAGCATCTATTAAGTGCCCATTGTCTGATATCACTGCTGTGCTGGGCACTGAAGCAGCCTTGAAGAAAGACAGAGTCTGGAGGCAGAGATGACCAGGGGACAGGATTCTGGGTCTTGGCTACTTGCCTGTATGAATGTGTAAAGGGATTTGCGGAGCAGCCAGCAGGAGGGTTTGGTGTCCCGGCAAGGATCCGGCTAACACCTCAGCCTCCTGGCTTCCTGAGCTTGCCCCCTCTGGTGACCTCAGCCTCCAGCCTCCTGCTGCCGCCCACCATGGTGGTCACACCTCAGCCCAAACCCAGCTGCTCTAAATCGCTAACCCTCCCAGATCCTGAACTCTGAAATTCCCTGCTGACCACAATTTCCTGTCTCTCCACTTTCTCCCCCTCCTTCCCTCCTCTCATGGTGTTCTTTGCCCTCATCGGCGACCTTTAGCTTCCAAGGTCATCCCTGTTCTCAGGCTACTGAACGCCTCCAATTCGTCTCTGCCTGGTTTTGAGGCTTGGCCCAGCACATCTGGGAAGGGCCTCTCTTTCACTTTGCAACCCCTCGTCCTCTGACCTTCTGACACCTGAAGCAGGCCACCTCCTCCTTCCCACAGCCTCTGTTCCTGCTCATGAGCTGTACATTGGACAGAGCTGAAACAAAGGCTGGGTAAAGGGTGCTCTTTCCCGGGCAAGAGGGCACAGAAAACATAAAATCTGCCTCTGGTTGGGAGGCTGACAGAAATCTCCCTTGGCCCATTTGGGAAAGCTTGGCTGGAAGAAGGCCCACAGCCAGTGGGGGCTTCTGGTTCTGGATCTGACACTATCTAGCCCTTCTCCAGGCCTCTTATTCTGTCCTAAAGAGTAAAACTAACTCATGATGGCTGCCCTCCATAGCCCTGCAAAAGTCAATCAGGCCCCTAGTCCCAGGGCAGAGAGAGGAGCAATGAGTCTCCCTGTCTCCCTCCCTGTTTTGTGCTAGATGTGGGTGGGGATCTGGAAGCCCAGTGTTCAAATTTCACCTCAGACAGTAGCAAGTCACATGACCTTTGTAAGCCTTCGACTTCCTCAGCCATAGAATAGAGAATAAATAGTGATAAAAAAATGCTCCCTCCCAGAGCTGCTTGGGGGGTGGAGCCAATGAGATCATGTTTGGAAACCACTTTGCAAACCTTACAGGGCAATCCAAATGCCCTCATGAGTCAGTTCCACAACCACTCGGGGCCAAACCCCCCCCCCCACTAATGAAAGCAAGGCCTGGGATACACAAGGCGCAGGGCCCCCATCAGCCGTGACGATGGAGCGACCCCTCTGAGCCCTCTTCTGCCTGGCTTCTCTTCCCATACTGGCTCCTGGCCTACAGTGCCGTTCCTCCCCTCTTAGACACCTCTGCCCAGGTCCCTTTTATGCCTGTGAGACCTGACCCAGACTCGGCAGCCAGAGTGAAACCTTTCCTCCCCCGCAGGGAGCAGAACCCTTTCCTGAATCCAGCTGCCCATAGTCCCGTGGGGACCGCTGATCTCACCCCCTGGTGTCAGACCTGGAATGGAAGCTTCCTGCGGGCTGGGCTGGACCTCTAAACCTACCCACTAGTTTTCAGGGATTGTGTCCCAGGTGTCAGGTAGGGCAAGAGGGACTGAAGATGCCAGGACAGAGTGTGGCAGCCTTGCCCTCCTAGAACTCTCCCTAGAGGGAGGATGTGGCCACGCCCTCCAGCTCGCAGGGGGAGTTGGGGGGTGGGGGGGGAGGCAGCGTGCATATGTTGAAGCAGAACTAAGATGTAAACAAAATGTATACAGAGTGCCTCCAGGGCTCCAACAGCCCTGGGGAATCGGGATGAAGTGACCCTTGAGGGGCCGCAACACAGTGACTTTGACCTTGACAAATGGTTGTAGAATATCTTGAGAAGGCCAGAGAGACGCTGGAGAGCGTACATTCAGAGAAGAGCCGTAAAGATGCTTCAGACGGGGCTGGCCCACGACCCTGTCAAGGAAGCGGGTTTGGAATCCCGGCAATTGCTTATTCTGTAGATGAAGGAGCTGAGAGGCGCTGGGCTCAGTGCTGAAGACTAAGGCCTCCAAGGGAGCCTCCCTGGCTAGGGGTAGAACCACCCGGGCTCCAATACCATGAGGTCCATGTTCCTCGGGTGCGCCTGCTCATGCCCGCGGCTATGCCTGGCATGAGAACCAGCTAAAGCGAACTCTGCTGATGACCCTCAGCTTACGACAATACTGCCATGGCCCAGCTCCAGCGCTAGACCACCAGGCTCTCCGTGAGTAGGATCCGATGCCCCACGGACCACAGTACTCGAAGGAGACTCCAGTTCAATTGCTGCCAGGGCCCATGAACAGGCCAGCCCCCTCTCTGACGCTCTCCCAAGTTCTCCCCATCCTGCAAGGCTGCCCCATGCCTGGCCTCTCCAAAAGCCGAACCATCACTGCAGCCTTCATTGGTCCCATCTCCTAGGGACAGAAATACTAGTGACAACATCGATGGCTGCTGCCCCTTACAGAGACCCCTAACATTTGCAAGTGAAACAACCCTGTGAAGCATGCACTACTTGTATTGGGATTCCTGTTTCAAAGGTGAGAAAACTGAGTCCTGGACTGGGCAAGTGACTGATCTAGGGTCACACAGCAAACAAGTGTCTGAGGCGGGGTTTGAGCCCAGCTCCTCCATATTGGAAAGGCAGCACTGGAAATTTATTCACCTACTTTATCCTCTGTATCATGCAATATCCACAGGATGTTTTGAATTTGTTTTTCATTGCCAAAGGTCTTCACTTCTGAATAGCTATAAATTAAGGCCATAGGACCCTTTGTTCTCCCTGGATCCTTTTTCTCCAAGGCCCAGAGCTTCCAAGAGGCCCCAAGCTGAGGCTTCCTAGGGCAGAAGCCTGGGTCACAGGAGATATCTGAGGGAGTCTGCAAGCTGCCAGAGAGGCTGGGTCCGAAGGCACCCTCCAAAGGGATTTTGTGTTTAAGATTTTTAAGGACCTTGGACACAGAAGGGACTTACTCTCAGTCCTCCTTCAGAACATTAGGCATGAGGCCAGAAATCAAGTTTATGGGCTAAGTCAAGGTAAGTGTTCCCCACAAGGGAGATAAGGAGTGGGTTGGGAGGCCACGTGCAGAGCAGCCCACAGTATTCGGGTCTGGGAAGTACAGCAAACTCTCCAAGCCCAGGAGAGTGCTGTGGGGGCCATCACCTTCACTGCAAAGCTCATTAGATACTTCCCTGACTTCCAGACATTCTTCCTGTCCTGAGGAATGTTGAGATTCATTACCCTCCTGCTCTCAGGCTGGGGGGAGGGGGAATCATGGATAAAAGTCCCTCAGGATGCAGAGATATGGAGATATTGAGATCTGCACCTGTGAAAGGGTTATACACATCAGTGAAAGAACAAACCTGCCAATATGTTTGTTTTCATGAAGGGAACATGAACAGAGAAAAATCAAATTGTTAGTCAACATTAAACACTTCCTATCTTCGGGGCACTCTACTAGATGCCTGGGGCTACACAGAAAAGCAAAAGCCTGGTACCTGTTCCCAGGAGCTAGCATTTGAATTGGGGCCTCGTGCAGGTACCTGGGGATTGTGTTTCTCCTTCATTTTCAAAAAGGCCCATGACATCCGAGAAATGAAGACGTGACCTGCAGCTGACTTTGATTCGAGTGAGGTGGGGGGTGCTGCGAAAGGTCTGTGACTAGCACCATAGGAAAGCACCAGTCATACTAGGACAGAGGTGGGAGCTAGGGCAGAGAGGGGCTTGGGACAAATTTCGAAGGAAACCAGAGAACTGGGGAGGCAGGGGTGAGGAGGAGGGAGTCCCAGCTGTGGGGGACAGCCAGCCCAAAGCACAGAGATGTGGTTCATGGGAACAGCCACAAGGCTGGTGGGGCCACCCCCCAACTGACTATGGAGGCAGGGGCAAGCCCCAAATCTGGGCGAGGAGTTAACATGTGTCACTGGGTGGGAAATATTTTATAAAACTTATTAGCACTGTGAATGTTATGGTAGGAAATCAAAAGAACTTCCAGAGTCTGATGGGTATTGCTCAGGGAGCTTGATTCAAGTGAATTCATTGTTTAGCTGTGTCTGACCCTTTGTGACCCCTTTTGGGGTTTCTTGGCAAAGATACAGTGGTCTGCCATTGCCTTCTCCAGTTCATTTAACAGATGAAACAGCTGAAGCAAAAACGGTTAAGTGACTTACCCAGGGTCAAACAGCTAGGAAGTGTCTGAAGCCAGATTTGGACTTAGGAAGAGAAGTCTTCCTGACTCCAGGTCCAGCATTCTACCCACTGCAGCTGAGTCCAACAAGCATTAATTAATCTTACTATATCAGGCACTGGAGTAGAAAGATAAAATTTAAATAACCCATTGCCCCAAAGAAGATGCCTTTTCCTTAGAGGAATGCCTGTACACAGACCAGTAAATAAAAGATAATTTGGGGCAGGGAGGGAGAGCGGGAATACCTCTAGTAACTAGATTTTCTAAGGACCTTGGACACAGAAGGGACTTGACCTTAATTCTCCTTCAGAACATTATTCATGAGGCCAGATATCAGAATCAAGCTCAGGCTCAGGAAAGGCTTCCTGTAGGAGGAAGCTTGTGGTGCTGAGCTGAAGCTGCCAACAATGCCAAGAGGCAAGAGTGAGGAGAGAGGGCGTTCAGCATGGGGATTATGGGGGCTGCCCACTCAGAGTGAGGAGCAGGAGACAGAAAGCTTAGCAGATCCAGTTTGGGTTTGCTGAGGGAATGCCACTCCAAAGCCAGGTTAGAGATGATGGGGCAACCAGAGATTCATTCGATCTTAGACTGCATAGAGAGACAGAACATCCAGGAATGGAGAAGGGATCCCACCCTTCTCTGCCCTGCTCAGACCACACCAGAAGCCATGTGGGTTGACATGGGCTGGGGACCCTCCAGAGGAGAGTGACCAGGATAGCAGGAACCTTGAGTCCCTGCCACAAGTAGCTCAGGTGTGGGAATGGGACTTATTCACTCTGAAAATGACAATGCTGCTAACTGGAGTGACACCAGAACCCAGCAGGAATGGATCTCTCCTCTCCAGCCCAGGGACACTGAAAACAATTACTGAGCCCTGGCCTGGCTGGTGCAGAGAAGTTACATGGCACTGGAGGGGGGAGGTGACTTGGGACAAAGGACCTTGGGACTAGGAAGGGGTTAGGGAGGGATTGCCCAGAAGGGTCTTCCTGGCTTCCTGCCCCTGTACTGCTCACAGGGAGTTCAGGCACAAGTGGCCCCAGATATGCCCTGGTCCTGTGGGAGAGGAGATGGAAGTGGTGGGGCTGATTGTGGCCTCACTCACAGGAGCATTATGGACAATGAGGCATGAATCCCACTGGTGTTCAGGGCTCCTAAGCCCCTTCACATTTCAGGGAATGGGACAGAGACAGTCTGAGTCCAGAACTGAGTCCAGCCCCCAACAAGTTCTCATTTCCCTAGTAGGTTTGTAAGGAAAGGTACCTGGAAAAAATCTAAAGCCTGAATGAAAGACAAGGAAGAGCTACTTTGAGGAGGGGTAAAGATTTTACCTGAAAGCCACTACTGACACTGGCTGGAAAGTGCTCCCTGAGCAAGGCACTCAGGCTAAATTTAGATTCCTCCTTAATCAGAGCTAATTTCCAGGTGACTTTGGCTGATTGCAGGAACCAAGACTGGTCACTGAAGAGCAGGCCTGTGGGGAAGTGTGACTTAAGGCCAAATTAATCAGATAATCAGCCTGGAAGAAGGCTGGGCTTGAGGCCAGGGAGTGAGCCCTGCTGGCTTGCAGAGGAAGTGGAAAGGCAGGTGAGAGGAGAGGAACATGAAGGAGGAAGAAGCTTACAGGGTTTGGTGTGGGCTAGGAAATAGTCCCCAGATGGCACAGAGGGGCAGAGCTGGGCAGAAAGAAGCTCCCGGGCCACCCTCCCTCCCCATGTGTATGTCCCCTTCCCCTAAGAGACCAAGGACTGTCTGGCTACTTACTGTCTTTGTATCACCAGCCCTTGGTACAGTGTCTTGGCCCATAGTAGGTCCTTAATCAGAGCTTTTCATTCATTCCAGGGGCATCCAGGTCGAGATGAGCTGGCAAGTGCCAACTAGGTGGCCGTTGTCATACTGGGGAAAGAGCGGCAAGGGAGATGAGCTGAGAAGAGAAGGGAGGCAGTGTGGACCAGTGGAGAGAGCTCTGGACTCTGAGTCAGAAAACCTTGGAATCTGGGCCTTGCCACCAACTGGCTGGGTGACCTTGGGCTTACTGGGCCACTTTCCTGAGCCCAGTTTCTTGTCCACCAGATAAAGAGTTTAGACCAAACCACCACCAAACATCTCCTACACTCCAGGCACCGAAAAAAAAGATAATCCCTGACCTCGAGGAATTTATGTTCTGTGGAAGGATGGTGTACACAGATGAGTATATAGGAAATAAATCCAGGGGAGATGAAGCTCAGAGGGGCTCACAGCTGGGGGCATCTGAACTGACCTAGGGGGTTTGGGTGACAGCTTAGACAAGAAAGACAGATGGCAACATGGGAGGAGCAGAGTGCAGAATAAGGCTGGATGGGTGGGTTGGAGGCCAGTCATGAAAGGCTTTAAATGCCAAGCAGAGAACTTTATACTTGACCCCTGGAGTCACAGGGAGCCACAGAGGTTTATTGAACAAAGGCGTGACAGGGTCAGACTTGCGCTTTAGGAATATTTGTCAGCTATAATATCTCTTTGGGGTTCGTCCAGCAAAGAGGGGAGAGCAGAGTAGGGGAATGGATTAGCAGGCTGTAAGGAGGCATGGTAGACATCCAGACTTCAATAGTGGTCCCAGGAGTCAAGGAAAGGGGCCTTTAAAAGATTGTTTTTCCCCTGTGTAGGGACAAAGACACACCTGGAGGCAACCACTAAGGTTGGACTGGAGTGAGATATTCAGGCGACATTTCAGAGCCAGTGAGAGCAGACTCGGCAGCTGATTGGCCACTCGGGGTTAAGGGAAGGGTGGGGCCATGGATGAGTCAGAGATGGAGAAGCTAGTGACTGAAAGATGTGGTGCCCACCATAGAAATGGGGAAACTTGGGGAAGGGCAGGGGCTGTGAGGGGGCAGAGGTGATGGCTTCCTCTTAGGGTGGGTGCCTTGACCGTGCCTCTGGGGACTTGAACTGGAAGTGGCCAGCTGCTGGACCAGTAAGTCCTGCTTGTTAAAGGATGACAATCAGCCATTAAAAGTCTGAGATAAATGATAAATAGTCGTCGCTAAAATTGTTCTAGTGGTAAAAGACGGTCGCTAACAACGGCTCACATTAAGATCACTCCTTAAGGTCCACCAAGCACGGGGCAGCTTCTGCCATTGGATCCTCGCCCTGGGAAGGAGGTGCGATTAGGATGTCCATTTTACAAGTGAAGGAAACTGAGGCTGAGGGAGTTCTGGTGGCTCGGACAGAGTCACACTGTTAATGAGAGACTGAGGAGGGATTGAATTCAGACCCTTCTGACCCCAAGTCCGGCTCTCTGGCCATCAGAACACCAGCTTGTAGCCCCTGACACAACATCACATCTCACACAAGGTCTCGGCAAGCAGTCCGCTTCCTCCTGTGACCTTTCCTATCCCTTTGAGCACGATCTTCCCTCCTCCAGTCCCCTCACCTTTAAAAGGTGACCTTATTTCCATCATTTGTTGATGTGCTCCTCACTCCACCCCCTCCCCACCAATGGATGCTCCCTTACAACAACAAAAAGGTGAGGAGGGAGGGCATTCTAGGCACGGGCACAGCTAGGGCAAAGGCACAGAGTCAGGGGATTGAGGGTTGGGCCTATCCCGGGGGCTGCCTGGTAGAATGCAGAGGCCTCACCATTTTACAAGAGCTGAGGGTGGCCTCCAGCACCTTGGGCAACTCCTCCATAGTGGAGTGATCAAGTGGAGGGGCTGACTAGGTCAGGGGGGCTGTGGGAGAGTCCAAGAGTCCCACCTGTCAGACTACTCCTCCTTCATCGCTCTGGCTGCTGCCGATGCTGCGGACAACCACTTAGAACATTTCTTTAGTTGGTCTTTGTGTCTTTCCCCAATATCACTGCCAGCCAGTGCCGCCTTCCAACTTCACCTCAGAGGGAGGGACTTTGGGGGACATGTCAGCTCCCATCAAGAGGCTCCAGTCCCAGAAACCTTTAGGGGATCCTCTCAGATTGGGTGGGGGAGGAGCAATCACAGGAGCCTTGCCCTGAAACTGAAAGGCACCAGTCTCCTCATCTGACAGATGAGGAAACTGAGGACCAAAGAATTATGGGACAGGCCCAAGGTCAAGCTGACCATAACATCTCTTCCATCTCCAGAGTCTGAACCTTCTCACCTGTGCTGTGCTGATTCCCCTCAAAAGCCCTCACTCTCCACGAAGCTCTAGTAATTAAAGGCCTGAGAGGAACCATCAAGGCAGGGGGCCCCAGTGCATCCCTGGCTGCTCTGGAGAACTGCTGGTCCCCTTTTCTTCCCCTCCCCAGCTTCTCTGGCTACCTTGGGGCACATGGCCTTCTTTGTGTGATTCCTGCTTCTCTCAGGGCTCTTCTCCCTTCTCTGCTCACTGGCCCCCTTCTCCTTGGGGTCCTCCAGGCTCTTCTGACTTTGAAACCCATACAGGAGCTGGATAGGTCATGGAAGCACAAAGCACAGATGGCCGCACCTTTGGTGAAACTTTCTAAAAAGCTCCTGGACACTGCAGTTGTGTGGAAGGGACTGGCTTGGCTCTTCTGGGACTAGGGGAGGGGACAGTCATCCCTCCATCCCCCCACTCCCAGAAATAGTTAAATGAGGGAGACCTTCTCCCAGACCACCTGCCACTTCTAAGTAGACAGTGGCCTTTGTCCTCCTCCATGTAAGGCAGTGACAAGCCTAAGGTCTTCAGCAGCAGGGTGGGATCCCCTGGCACCACCAGCATCTTCACAGAGCTGTATCTGAAAGACACACCAGGGAAGCTCTAATGCTTGCTGCAAAGTGTGTGTGTGTGTGTGTGTGTGTGTGTGTGTGTGTGTGTGTGTGTGTGTGTGTGTGTGTGAAAGAATCCTCCTTTGGGAGGCACAGAAGTCTCCAGCATTCTTTTGATTTCCCGCCCCCCAAGCATGAATCTCAGAGGATTTTTTAAAAATTGTGTATCATAATGTTTAGCACATCAGAGGATGCAGTGGTCTTTGTGTGGATCTTGCCTCTGACGATGTGATCTTGGGCAGGTCACAACCTTTCCAAGCCTCAGTTTCTTCACCTGTGAGATGGGGCAGCTAATAACAACTTGCAGGTTTAGGATCAAATTATTTCATTTCTATAAAGTGAATCACAGACCTTAAATCCCCACAGAAGGAGCATCTGTTATTCCCTTGCCAGACAAGGTGTGAAATATCGCCCTGTCCTTTGGGAAGAGGAACTGCCTATAGGACCAGGCAACCTAGATGAGAGTGGGGGCACACACACACACACACACACACACACACACACACACACACACGCAGATTCACAAACACACTGACTCACACAGTGCCTCTAAATCCCTGGGAAGGTAGGGAGGGACAGAGGGTGTTCAACCTGCCTGACCCTGAGCCCTGGCTTTGGGGAACATGACCTGGATCATCAACACTTACAATGCAGAACAGCACACTGGGCTGTTTGGGGGTCCTCTTTCTGAGTCACTCAAATTTAGAAATAGTCCTGAGCCCCTTCTGACAAGATGTGAGTGAGGGAACATCTGTGCTTGATCCATGGGGGATGGGCTCGTCCCCGATCCCCTCCCCTCCGCTCATTTGCCCAGTGCCACACAAAGAAGGCTCAGGCCACCCAACCTGGCATCCTGAGAGTTTCATAAAAGATGCCCCCCGGTGTTCTCTGCCTGGTGGGGAGCCGGGGGCATGGAATGCTGGCCAGCCAGGAGCCAGCAGAGGCCTAATCAAATGAGGGGAGCAGCAGGATGTCCACTTGAACTGAGGTGTCAGTGGGGTGGCAAGGGCAGGCTGGCTGAAGTTACAGGTACTTTTCATCCCCCCACGCAGGAGAGCACCGACGTCCTGCTGCTAGAAATTTGCTTTCGATTTTGTCCTCGTTCAAAGGAAGGCCAGGGTCCAGCAGCCACTGGCTGAAGATGATAACTTGATTAAGGCTGGTGACAGATGACTCCATGGCAGAGCCAGCTCAAAGGGGGCTGTGCTCTCCATCCTTAACCTCTCCTCAGGAGCCAGCCAATTAGAGCCAGGAACAGATCAGCCCCCTGGTATCAGACAAGTAAGGTGTCTGGTGGAGTGGATGCCAATCACTTACAGGGTCTCTCCTAGAAATGAGCCAAGCAGTTCACTTCCCTCTGCATTGAAAAATGCAAGAAAGTTCAATTAACCCAGTGAGTCCTGGGGATGGAGATTGCCATCCCTCCATGAAGTCACTTTGGAGTAAGTGCATGGCATGCACAGGTCCAGAGAGATGAAGAAGTATGGGGGCTCATGCCAGGTTCCTATTGGCAAGGATGACGAATGACCCACTCGGGCTGGGGAAAATCATCGGCTGTTCAGGGAGCTGATCAATGTGATTCTACCCTCCCCTCCAGGGGGCGGGAGCCAGGCCACACATCTTCTCTTTGTTCCTAGGAGGTGGGGGCAGAAGCCAATGGGACTCTTAGACACCCAGGAGTCAGCCCAGCTGATCAGACTTTCCACTGATAAGAAAATGCCCCAGGTGTGATGATAGTTGGGGGGGGGGGGGTCTGAGAGAGCACTCACCACATACAACAACTCAATGAAGTAGATGGTTATTACCCCCTTTGTACAGATGAAGACACTGAGGCTTGGACTGATGAAACCACGGGAGGCACGTAGTTCAACTTGTCAACCAACCAATCTATCAATCGCCAAATATTGATTAAGCACCTGCTACGGGAGAGGCTCTGTGCCAGGCAAAGTCAGCTCACAGCCTGGACACAGGAGAGAAACTGTACATGGGCACAGCCAGACAGACCAGATCCCCAGGGCTTTGGAGGGAGAGGGATGAGGAAAGATAACACTGGAGCCGTCTGAGCAGGATTTGAACCTAGGACTCAAAGTCTAGCATGAATCCATGTATCCCAATGCCTGCCCCTTAATGTCCTGGAACTCAATGACTAAAGGCTAGCCTCACACCCCCAGCAAAGAAACCTGTCACTTTGGGGAAGATTCTGCCCTTTCCCCAAAAGTCCCCATGAGGCCTCCTGGGAGTAAGAGAGAAGTATGGGTTTAGCGTTGTTCCTCTTTAGTCAGTGAGGATGCTCTGGCTATGATGGGGGTGGGTGGGCTGGGAGCAGAGAGAGCCCCAGGAGGAAGCCCTTCCAGGAGTGGGAGGGATGAAAAAGCTGAGAGAGAGACTGCCAGGGTCAGAGGGGCTCAATGAGACATCCTGAAAATGGGCCCATCTGGGTTTCCTCCAGACTGGGTTTCTAGCAGGCATCTTTCCACCTGCATCTCATTACTTATCGTCTCAGGGGAGAGCCACAGCTAAATGGCCCCTTGTGTGTGTGCTGGGGAGAGGGAGAGAAGCCTTGGAGTCTGATCTCCTTTTCACATGCTGCCATTCTTCAAGGAAGTTAATCTCTCCGTGACTGGAGATGGTGCCCACTCAATGGAGCTCTGAGAATCAGAAGGACAGGCTTCCTGGGAAGCATCTGCCTGGGATGAGCCCTTCTTGGGAAAGCCTGGCCAGACCACAGAACAACTATCATCTTGGAGGATTTTATGGAGAGCCCAAAGTCCCTCCTGCTCCAAACCCTCCCTGCCCATTGTGTAACCAGCCTCCAGATAGAATGCTTTAACTTCAGGCTGTTCCCATCTGCAAACAGGCGGCAAGCATGGCACCTCTAACTCACACTTTTTAAGCATCAAATAATAGTGGCCAAGGATGTTGAAAGCTACGCAGAACTGGATTCTAATTCTGTCTTAAAAGCTCACTGCCTGCATGATCCTGGGTGAGTCTCCATCTCTCCAGTCCCCGCTGGCTCGTTTATAAATAGGAGGATCAAGCTTATTGACCTCGGAAGTCCCTGCAAGCTCTAAATCAATCCTCTGCAAAACAGGTGGTCCCAAGGTTCCAGAATTCTCTGTTAATTTCCATCCCAGCAGAAGGGTGGTGATACTGTGCACCTGGGCTGGCAGGACAAGCTGCAAAATACATCGGAGATGTTTTTGCAAAACCACCCAGAGGAATTCTGAAGCATCCAGGACCCCAAGGAGACTGACCCAGCAGCTCTTGATGCATCTTCCAGAACAAGGCATTAGAATGGATGAGGTCCTTAGGAAAGGGTTAGGGTTCCCAGGAATCCAAAATGGCTAAGAGATGATCTCCACAGCCACAGCTGAACACAAAGGTCCTTTCCCAGCATCCATTGTCCACCCCCTTGGAACTTTCTACTTTCCCAGGGAGCCATTCCACTGCTGGACTGGGCTGGGCTGTTCCTAATATCTAGTCAGAATCAGCCTCTACAACAAGCATCCACTGCTCCTCGGGTTAAGATACAAGTCATATTGACTTTTAAACTAATTTGCCAGAGTATTCATGATCATTTCGCTGTGGAGCTACTTTTTTAAAAATAGATACAATGCCAATGGCTGAACCATCCCAGAGAATATCCCCAAATCAACTAAACTTGGATATGGACATTGAAAACCTTGGAGATGTGAGGATGGATCCAGGATGACCCTCAAACCTTGAGAAAAGCCCTAGAATTGATCTGCCCTCAGAAGAATTCTTTAGCTAAATGGAAACAACTAAACTCCCTGACCCATCCCAGCAGTCCCTTTACCCCTAATGTGTTGCCCTCCTGGGCAAAGAAAGGGTGAGGCCATTTTTGTAGGAAACATCTCACTCTAAGGCTAAAGCATAATTGAGAGAAATCTAGCCATGTCTCACGATGAGAAATTAAGCAGAGTAAATCTCGAATGCTGCAGTTGCCACAAAAGAGAATTTTTGGGAAAGTAATCAGTTGACTTTGTGTGTGTGCCTGTGTGTATGAGAGTGCAAGTATATATGTGTGTGTGTGTGTGTGTGTGTACATGTGTGTAAATGAATGCATGGACATAGTCACATAGAATCTAAGTACCATATAGGGGACATGCATTGCATTTGTGTGTAGATTATATATACACATGCATATTACATATCTGTCACAAGCAGAGCAGAGGATTTCTTTCTGGGCTAGACAGAATTACAAAGCTTGTTCAGGAGTGGAGTCCATTAAGGTCAGATTTCTATGTGGCTAAATGACAGGGAATTCTGGGTTCAGTCCTGTTGAAAGGCAGACCAAACACACCCCTTAGAACTGAGCTTTTGAGAGGGTTCAAAGGAACCCAAAACAAAAGCTTGCCTTTGTGGTGTTTTCCCCCTTCCCTCATTGTCCCCTTTCAACTCCCAAGGGCCTGCCCCTTAAAGAAAGGAGCTGCTAATGTGGAGAGTGGGAGTCTTAAATTGTGCAGGGCCCACAATAGGGGCCCATTGGGGCCAGCCTCATTACAGAATCATCCGAAATGTTGGAGAAGTGTTTCCCACTGATTAGCATAAATAGCAGAAAAACTCTTTCACCAACAAAACAGGTTCCATCTGCCCTCAGTAGGTCCTCACCTTGACTTCAAATGGCCAGTCACTCCCCTTGCACAATTCGGGCTTGGCCACCCTGGCCCCCTGTACGTCGTGGGCCCTGCAGCATTCAGAGAAATAGCAACACAACAGCCCACGTGTTCATCCAGTGACTGGCCCCCTCCTTTGGACATAGTTCCCCGCCTCTGTGAGCACTTCATCCTTTCCCTTAAAGCTTCAGGCCAGCGCAGAGTGAAAGGGGCCCGGCAGGGTCCGGGAGAGGCCCCGATGCAGCCCACACCTCGTGAAGGGGCCGCTGGGCTAATTAGGTTCTTTCTGCCCCCATTCTTCGGGCCTGTTGTTTCAGGGATTCTGCTGCCAGATTAAAGAGTCATTAATCACTGGGGCCTGTCAAAGAGGCTGCTCCCCAGAGGGGGAGGTTACTGGCATCTGGGGTTGTCCAGCCAAGGTCTGGTTTGCATTACGGCGCGCAACAGGATAGCGACCCTTTCTCCCATCAGCCACGGGGGAGATTGCTCCTACCGGGAGGGCTGCAGGACCAGCCCCAACCTCCAGAGGACGGCAGCCAGGCGACTGCAGGGCTGGAGTCCATGCCCAGGGCAGATCAGCTGAAGGGACTGGGGGGACAAGTTTAGCCTGAAGGAGAGAAGGCTCATGGAGGCGAGGACAGTTGCCTTCAAGAGTATGACGAGCTGCCACATGGAAGGGGGCTTAGCCGGGTCTGCTTGGCCCCGGCTGCAGGGGAAAGGCGGAAGAGACCGATGGGCAGAAGAACCGCCCCCATTAGAAGTGTCCAAACACTGCGGGATCTCCTTGGCGGAGGGGCAGAGGGGCGCTGTCCGTCAAATCAGGCTGGACGATCGCTAGTCAGGGGGTTGTAGTGGGACTTTTCAGGCACCGCTCGGGCTCCTTCTGCCTCGGAGATGTCGAGATTCTCTGAGTGTCAAAGTGGAGTCAGCTCTGGGTCCGGAGTCAGGGAGACTCAAAATCAAACCCTGCCTCAGACCCTTCTGTTTGCCTCAGTTTCTTCAACTGTAAAATGTGAATGATTAGAACATCTACCTCAGACCATCTACCCTCATGAGGATCAGATGAGATGTTTGTGGAGGCAAACAGTAGGTGCTAAATAAATGCCTATTTCCTTCCTACCTCAATTTTCTCATCCATAAAATGGAGGCAATAACATTCACCTCCCAGAGTTGTCGTGAGGTTCAAAGGAAATAACGTTTGTAAAGTACTTGGACAAGCTGAAAGTTCTATAGAAATGCTGTTTATTATCCTTGTTGTTCATTATTACTCATTGTTGCTAGGTCGTGTACAACTTCTCCTGACCTTCTTTGGTCCCCAGTGGTGGCTTCGGGGTCCCAAGGACAGAGAGCTCTGTCAACCCTCGGCTCCAGCTTCCCTATTATTTCTTGTAGTTTAAACAGGGAGAATTTCAGGCGTGCCTTCCAGGTGAAAAGTTCAAGTCAAGCATTTCCGCATCCCATTTTCAGGATCCTCAAGACTCGGCTGAGAGCTCCCCGAGGCCGCTTGCCTTTGCTCTGGGCCTGTCTCCTCCTTAGATGTAGGTACAAGCTCAGACAGGCCCGCTGAGGTGGCCTCCGCCCCCAAACGAGAGCCACAACTCGACAGGTTGGCTGCAGGGGAAACGGAGCCATTTCCAGAGGATGCCCAGCCTTCTCCTCCCCAGAAACAGCCCGAGAGGCTGGGCGTAGGGCTCTGGATTTCTTTCCGTGAGAAGGGAAGTGTCTAGCATGGAGCAGCCTTATTTCCCAGCCAGCACACAGAGTTTCTTAGCAGTGCTCCAGGGACGGTGGTGGGGCTGGCCAAGAGAACGGGCAGGCTACCTTCTGTCCCACCAATGAAGGTGATGATCTCGGCAAATGTAGCAGAACAAAGTGGTAAATCTGGAAGTCAGGACGTCCCAGGTTCAAATCCCACTCACTGCCTGTGTGACCTTGGAAATGTCACTTCACTTTTCTGTGTCCAGCATTAACCCAGATCACCACGTGATCACAAGATTTTGTCCTCTGGTTAAAGCAACCTCTTGAAATACAAACCTGGCTGAACACCCTTGCAATCGGTGCTCCCTCACATTTTTCCCATTTCTCTGTCAGTTTCTTCCCTTTCTCTTTTGCTGGGTTTTATCTGTCTTCTCTTCCTCCTACCTAGGGCTGGGGGCGGGGGGGGGGGGTGGGGGAGTGAGGTGGAGAGGAAGGGGAGAGGGAAGAGGCTGGGTGGCTCGAACCCTAAGTCGCCTTCTCACATGGCATCCTAGGATTCAGAGTTGTAACCTGAGGCCTCAGAGATAATCTTTTCAGATGCTCAGACCCAAGTCTAGAGAAACCTCTTATCCAACCTTATTTTACACATTAGGAGGTGAAAGCCAGGAGAAGTCATTCAGGTCATACAGGGTGGAGATATTGTTTCCTCATACATTTTCATTTTTATTTGTCTTTTGATATACTCAGAATTTCCTTCAGTATCCCTCCTCCTCCCAGAGACCCATACAAATTTTATAGCAAATCAATTTATAACAAAAATTTTTCAAGGAAAAAAAAGAATTTGAGCCCAAGTGACAGAATCACATAATCTCAAAGTTGGAAAGGAGTCAGAAAGGTGGCACAGTGAATAGAGCACTAGCCCTGGAGTAAGGAGGACATGAGTTCAAATGTGACCTCAGACACTTAACATTTACTACTGCTATGACCTTAGGCAAGTCACTTAACCCCAATTGCTCTGCCCTGCAAGGCCCTGCAAAAAAAAAAAAAAAAAAGCTTTTTAATCAAACCTGGAAAGGGGAAAAAACCTTCTACACTCTACTTTTATTTTAATACTTGACTGTCATTAATTGATTTTAATTGACAAGCATTTGTTCTTGTTCCAGCCTCTCCACAATGGAAAAGAAAAGAAAAACCTTTGTCACCTATGTGCATAGTCAGGCAGAACAAGTTCCCACCTTGGTCACATCCAGCATGGGTCAGTCTGCAGTCTCATCTGGCTTCTCTGGGGCAGAAGTGGTGGCAGGCTCCATCCTTGTTCCTCTGGATCCTCGCTTATCCCGACACTGACCCGAGTTCTTAGGTCTCTCAAGGGTCCTCATTGTCTTAACAGGAGTATAAAGTGTCCTTCTGCTTTTGTTCACATTGCTATGCCTCAGATACTGAATTTCATCATGATGAATTTGACCTGCCGTTCCAGCCTCTGAAATAGCAGCTTTCATCTTTGTTGTCTGACACGTTCCCAGCCTTTCCCAACTTCCAGCCATCTCTAAGTCTGGCAAGCATATTAGGTGGTAAAGTGGCTAGAACCCTGGGCCTGGAGTCAGGGAGAGCTGAGTTCAAATCCAGCCTTAGATACTTACTAGCTGTATGACCTTGGGCAACAAACTTGACCATTATTTACTTCAGTTTCCCCAACTGTAAAATAGGGCTAATAATAGCACCCACCTCCCCGGATTGTTGTGAAGGTCAAATGAGATAATGTTTGTAATCGCTCAGCACAGTGTTAGACACTATTGATATATATGTTCATACACATCTTGTTAATTAACCAGCCAAGTCACTGCGGCACAGGACCAAGGACAGATGCCTTGGGCAAACTCCAATCAGATCAGTGAATACTGACCTCTCTTCTGAGGCTCAGTCCAGCACTTGGGTAGTGTGCTGCCTCCTTAAAAATGCCCAGACTCGACATGCCCCCAAATTAAGCCCACATCTTCTCCCTTGCCTTCACTGCCCTAGCCCTATCAGTGGTATCCCACCCTTCTAGTCACCCTTACCATCTTAGACTCATCTTCTGCTCTCCCCTTTTCTTCACCATCACATCTAGTCACTTGTCAAATCAACAGATATTTACTAACCATACACTTTGTGGAGATAATAGGGTGTATCAGGTAGAGGGCTGGTTTTAGAGAAGGGAAGACCCAGATTCAAATCCCACGCCTGAAACTCTATGTGACTGGGCAAATCACACCATTTCTCTGGGCCTTGATCAATTCCCAAGAGCTCCTCTAGCAGACTTCTCTGTCAGGGATGGTGACTAGCCCTTCCTTTTAGATTATGTGTAAAGTTGGTGTTAGTCACCAGGGATACAAATTAAAAGCAGGGCACCACCCGTGCCCCATAGCAGCCTAGAATCTAGTGGGAGATTCAGTTGCTTATGACAATTGACTCCAGACCAGTGCCTGTGTCTCTCTGGGCCTCAGTTTCCTCATTTGTATGATGTGGGTCTTGTATTAGATGACCTCTAAGGTCTCTTTCATCTCAAAATCCACCACTAGTCACCCAAAGAAGGGTGTCTGGGGTGGTGAGGGACTGGGGATTGTGCCACATGGAGGACTGGCTAAAGGAACCTGGGGACTTAGGACACCAAATGAACAGTCTTCAGGCCATTACTGGGTAGCAAGAGTGGCAGATCCCAGGCCCCGAAGCCAGGCTCATTGACTGTACCCAGCCTGAGAGACCACCCCCAAATGAATGGTCCTGACAGAGCTGAATCCCTTAAGAATCCCACCCATTTATTAGCATCCTGTGGGTCTTGTGAGTATTCAACAGCTCAAGTGGGGGGACAAGAGAAACCTAGGGTTAGATTGTGTGGGGATGGAAGACTTCCAAGCAAATGTGCTAAAACAGATTCGTGTGTCAGTAACAACTGCTCACGCTTCTGCTCTCTGTTAGGGTTCCTAGGGGCAGTGCAGCACAGTGAGTCGTCCTGGACTTGGGGTCAAGAAGAGCCAGGCAAAAACCCCTCTCTCACACACATAGCTGTGGGACTGTGAGCAGGTCTAGTCAGTTCCCAAGCTTGTGGGCTGAGTCCTGAACAGAAGGGGGAAATTACCAAGACTGTTTCTCTGTGTGTGTGTCTGTGTGCTACTCAGCACCACAGGATTGTATCCCTACAGGTCATCCCCCCCGCCCCCGCCTCCATTTTCCAGATGAAGCCACATAGGTAGAAAGCATCAGAGGTGGATCTGAACCCAGATCCTACTCCACAGTAACACTGAGTCTCTTCACGATATAAGATGTAGTTAATGCTGGTGCTGCTCTCCCCATTATACAGATGGACAATGGAGGACTGAACAGTCAGTGGATTTCCTTAGGGTCACAAAACCCTTTCATTTTACAAATGAAAATATTGAGGGTGAGACAGTGTAGGGGAGTAATTTTCCCAGAGTCACCTGGGTGGCAGTCAGGATTTGAACTCAAGCTCTCTCTCCCCAGCCCAGCCTTTTTCCTTTCTATTCCCCCGTGTCTGCTAAACGACTGCGTTCCGTTTACTGTCTTCTGGTCTCCAGATTCACCACACCTGGTTCCTCCAGCCAGTGCCCCCATGTGCCAGGATTGCCAGCCCCTCGAAGTCCCAGGGACCACGGTCAGCTCTGCAGCCACGCCCCCCTTGACCCCCCTTTGCCCAGCCCCTGCAGGGGAGAAGGCCTCCCTCTTTGGGTCACGCGGGCATGGTTTCACTGCCTTGTCTTGTTGCACACCCCTGGCCCCGAATCCTGGCTCCCCTATCAGGGCTTCTCCAAAGTTGCCTCCCTTCGGAGGTTTAAAAGAAAACAGAACCCAAATCTGTAGGTGTTATGGCTCGCCACAATGGTGTTCTTGTTGTCCAGGTCTGATATTAATGGGCCACTCCTTGGGACTTCAGACTGGAGCCACTGGCGGCAAATGAATCCAAGAAAGGAAGGACTGTGAGACGAAGAGAGGAAACGCCTCGCCTCCCCTCCCCCCGCCGCCAGCTTTGATCCTCGGCTCTGGAGATGAATTGTCCTCATTTCCCTGGTCCCTGTGCGGAGGTGGATGTCGTTGGGAGGCAGCGAACTGCGCGGAAGGGGGCGGGGGATGGCTGCGGAGAACTGATCTGTTTTCCAAGGGCTCTCGGGGGCCAGCACATCAAGGGGATCAAAGCTGCTGGAAATTCAGAGGAGGATGAAGGATTAGGCACTCTATTTTTTCACGCCTGCATTGCACATGGGGACCTGATGGGTCAGGATGAGAAACACAGCCAGGCAGAGGCAACCCCGGCAGGGGCAGAGGCTGCCATGGGAGGGAAGGGGACTCGCTGCAGCTGCAAACCATTGAACAGCGACTTACCCGTATGCTTCCACTCTAACTGTCCTTCTGTGTGTTTTCCTTCATTCAGGACAGCTCAGGGCAACTTCCAGACCTTTCTGATCTTTAAAGATGCTGAGCCTGGAGAAGGGGGGCCGGGGAGGGGGGAAGGAGCAGAGCTCCAGGGCTGTGACTCAGGAAGCAGGGCTTTGGGTTCCAGGCTTCCCTGTTCCACTGGCTCTTCATGTGCAGCAAATGGTACTGGGCCTGGGATTAGGAAGCTCTCCTCCCAAATCTGACCTCTGACACCTCCTAGTTATGTGACCATTGGTGGGTAGTCAAAGAACCCCAGATTTGGAACTGGGAGGAACTCTGGAATTCATCTAGTCCAACCCCTTCATTTGACAGAAGAGGAAATTGGGGCTCAGGAAGGGGGAGTGACTTAGTCACTGTCACTCATAGGATCATAGCTGGAGCTGGAGGAACCTTAGAAGTGATAGACTCCAGCCCCTCCTGAGGCTAGGAAAGTTGGAGACTTATTGATAGGCTGCAAGTTCTTGAGGGGAGGGGCTGAGGTAGGTACAGAGATTAAGGTCCTAAAGGAAGATCTATGGTCCATCCAGGTGGCCAGGCCGCCCAGGTGTGCAATGAGTAATACACCATGGGATGTGATAACTGTCAGATGCAGGTGATGAGGGCCACAGCAGTATGGGGAGGGAGAGATGGTGCCAAGCTATCAGGGAGGGCTTCATGGAGGAGGAGGAACATGAAGTAGATTTTGAAGTCTTGATGGAAGTAAAACAGGTGGAAAGGAGAGAAGAAGCTGCTTTCATTTGGGAAGGGTACAGCAACACTGGAGGAGACTTTGGTGCAAAGGCAGGAATGGGGGGGCAGAGGTCAGCAGAGCTTTGCAAAGTGGCCAGCAGCAGGAGGTAGGTGTCTAGGGAGGGGCCCCTCTTCTCCCCCCAGGGTGGGAATCTCAAGGAGACTGTACTGATTTTTGTGGGTCACTGGGGAGTGGGGATGAGAGGCAGAGTTTAATTCTACTGCTTGGGTTTTCCTCATCAACTACTTTGCTCCTCCGTCCTTATTAAAAGCATTAATATTTCATTAATGGGGGCTGCTGGGTAGAGAATACATGGGGGAGGGGGGAACCTAAGTTAACAAGCTTTACAGGAAAGAGAAATGTGCAAGTGCCTGAGCGGCTGCACAACCTCCAAGCCCCAACTTCCGGTCTTATAACACCATTGTAAATTGAGGAGCCCGACACACTTCCCATTCACAATCTGCCCTCACAACAAGGAGGGGAGAAGCCAGGTCAGATCGCCAGCCTCAGTCCTCAGCTCCAGACAAAGGAGGAAACTGCTGCGTGATCAGGCCTTCCCGATGGGGCGCTGTCCCTGCCTCTCTTCACACTCGTCTTCTTCCCTTCACACTTTCTCCTCCAGTTACTACCGTGTGCTGGTGCTACACTCCTGTGAAAGATGCAGTTTGCTGCAGGAGAGCTGGACTGGGCATCAGCAGCTAGGGCACTCCCTCTTCCCCATCAAAACCCCTAGAAACTGCATTGGGATAGCTGGTGATCATTGGCATTGGCTAGCCCAACTCCCTCACTTAATGAAGGTGGAAACTAAGGTCCAAGACACAACTTGGCAACGTCATGATCAAAAGAAAGGTCTGTATACATTCTCATTTTTCCCTACTTTAAATGGACTTAAGTTAAAATTTCCAAAACGCTTAAGTCTGGAGAAAAATCTTTCTGAAAGGAGATTCAAAATCTCCTGGTCCTCTGGGTTTCTTTCATTTTCTCACTCTCCTCTCCCTGCGTGTTTATTTCCTTTTCCATCCCTCTGGTATCTGCAATTCATTGAGATGCCGTGGCTGTTGTTGCAGGTGTTGGCTTACCTTCCTCGGGCTGCTCTGGAAAGAAGCCTGGCCAGGTCAGGCTGCCCCCCACCCCGACCCCGGGAAACCACGGCCCCTTTGTCTTCTCTTCCCATCACTTTATTTTAGCATCACTGCAGTTAGCTGCCTACTGGTGCTTCCACTAGAAACTCAGCGATTCATCACATTAAAGCTTTGCCATCAGGAGCTGGGAGGAGTCCAAGTTTGCAGAAATCAAGGCTTCATTTTTTCCAGAAGTGAGAAAAAGTGGCTCAACTGTTTGCATGTGATGAGTGTCAGAAGGAGCACATGCCTTCAAGCCATCGAGCTGCTGTGGGGCAGCCTCCCTGGATACCCCCTCCCCAGCTCTGAGGAGGGAGATGCCCTGGGGACACACGAGCCACATCATGCCTGGTTTAGAGTCAATGTCCTAAACAACTCAAGGGAAAAATGAAATCACATCACCATCGTCATCATCATCATTAGCACAAGTGACTCATGCCTTTCTGTTCAAGTGTGGAAGATGACTCCGGGTTTTCAGTGCACACTGTGCCAACAGAAAAAAGTCCTGAAAGGGCCTTTCAATCAGTCGATCAACAAGCAGTCATTAAACCCTTGATTCTAGGTTCATTCAAAAAGTGAAAGTCCTTTTCCTGCATGGAGTTTACCACCTAGCCAGGAAAAACAAAATGTGCATGTGGGGGCATGTACCAAGTAGATAGGTCAGCTGAGCATCTCAGTGCTGAGAGTGCTGGACCTAGAGGCAGAAAGACCTGAGTTCAAACCTGAACTCAGACACTCTCTTGGCAAGCCACTTTACCTAGTTTGCTTCAGTGTCCTCATCTGTACAATGAATTGGAAAAAGAAATATCAAATTACTTCAGTCTGTTTGCGACAAAAGCCCTGAACGAGGTCTCTGAGAGTCAGGCAAAACTGCAAGATAGCTGGTGGGTCGAGGGGAAGCGTGAGCACTGGGTGGGTGGGGGTTTAAATGGCAGGAGAGACTTCCAGGAGAAGGTCATACTGGAAATGAACCTCAAAGGACATGGGTAAGTCTCTGAGGCAGAATTTAGGGGGGAGAGCATTCCAGGCATGGCCGATGCCATTGCAAAGACGTGGAGAAGGGCTGGATTGCTGAGGATGAAGAGCAAAAAGGTCCGTTTGGCTGAACCACAGACTAGGTGAATGGAAGCAATGTGTCAGGAAGCTGGGGAGGCCGAGGTCACCGAGCACCATTAGCTTTTCTTTCTAGTTACCAAAGAAGTAGAATGGTGGATAAGGTGTCAGACTTGGAATCAGCAGAGAACTGAGTTTGAATGCTGCCACCGACATCAGCTGCATGACCCTGGGCAATCCTCTTCACCTCCCTGGGCCTCAGTTTCCTCATCTGTAAAGTGGGGTTAACATTAGTACATCTACGACAAGTTTGTGTGTACCGTCAAATCAGACTGTGTATGCCAAGAACTTTGCAAACCTTAAAGGCACAGAAAAAAAGCTAATAGCGGTGGGGGGGGGGGGGGTCAGTAGTAGTACTAGTACTAGTAGTGCCCAGATAGGAAGATTGCGATTAGAGAACGGTCTGCCAAGAGATGGGGTGTCTCTCAGTTTTAGTAGGCTTAGGGAGAGTCTTCACCAAGAGTGTGGCCACCAGGAAATAATGTTTTTGATACCAGGAACTTATGAAAACCATCCACAAAGGTGTGAAAAGGCTTCATTCTGTCAGTGAAGGGAGTGTCTCCACCACAGGAACTCCAACTCTTTGACTCTGGAAGTAACAAGGCGGCTCTCTCCTTTCATTCATTCATTCAGCCAACACACACCAAACATTCTGTACATTCACCAACGGGCTGAGATGGAGCTCCCCATCTGGTGGGGAGGTGAGATGTGGATACAAATGATTCCAATATGAGGTGGGTTTGGAAAGTCCAATAAGAGAGCCATGAGGCATTCTGGCAACTCAGGAAGAGTGAGATTGCTTCCAGGTGAAGGGACCAAGAGGGCAGATGCTTAGGGTATTTTCTAGGAATGGTGATCAGTCTATATTGATCTGGCCAGATGGAGAGATGGCTCTGCATTCCCAGGACCCAACTTTGACTGTTAGCACTGCTACTTACCTACCTGGTGCATATGATTGATCAGTGATCTTGGAGAAATCAGAGGGGACAAAGGGAGCCCGACAGACCTGGAGATGTTCATGAGTCCTCAGTCTCAGAAAAGAAGAGGGGGCAGAGTTTCCACATTATAGACCAGTGGGGACTAAAGTCTACAGCGTGAGAGTAAAGAGAAGTTCTTAAGCAGTTAGAAATCGAAGTAGCAATTTTCTAGAGCCAGCCTAGCTTCCTCAAGATCATGCCTGGCCAACCCAATGTCACTTTGGTCTTGGGCAGACCTACCATACTAGCAGTTAGGAAGGATGCTATAGACAAGGAGATACATATTTTAGTCCAGAATTTGACAATCAGTTTTTCACATAGTTACAGGCAAGATGGAGAGGTGTGGACTCCAAGAAAATATAATTTGGCAGATTTGGAGCTGATTGAATGGTTGCCTGGAGAGTAATTATTAATGAATCAGTGCCAACCTGGAGGGAAGCCTTTAGTGGAGTACCATATCTTTCTAGCACCAAAATCATTCTGGTGATATTATATGATGAGAGATGAATGCCAAGCTTCCCCCAGAGGGTAAAGGAGAAGAGTAAGAGTGGCTGGGTCACATGCCAGCTAAAAAGTATGAGAGAGAAGCCACATGATAGATGCCACCTGAAATCAGAAAGTGGACCCATTGTTTGGAATCAACCTTAACTCCTTACTCTTACTCTTCCATGCCTCCAGTCAGCTGAGCACAGCCTGGCATTTAGTAGGTACTTAATAAATGCTTATTAGCTGACTGACTTTCCAAGTCTTGGGACTTCTAAGTTCACAGGATCTGTGACATTCCACCCCTCTCTCCTCTTCAGGCTCTGCTTCTGACTCTCGACTTGGCCACCATGTTTCCACTGCCTACTCCCCCTGAAACAGGTCTCTTCCCCTGTGGCTCCTTCTCTCCTCTTGGGATCTCATGCTGTGGAAGGAAGGGCCAGGGCTGACCATTATTCCCTCCCCTACTGGCTCTGACCACGGACAGCTTCCTCCTCCTCTCTTCTCTGCTTCTCCTCCTCCCTTGGAGCTTTCTCACCCTGGAATGACTTCTGCCCCCACCCCCAGCTTTTCCCTTCTAAATATTTTCTTGCTCCTCCAAATCAATGACTGTCTTTCTTTCTTTTAAATTTATTTATTTTTAGCTTACAGCATTCAGTTCCACAAGTTTTTGAGTTTTAAATTCTACCCCCCTCCCTCCCCAAGACAGCACACAACCTGATACAGGCTCTACATATACATTCATACTAAAGGTATTTTTACATTAGTCATGTAAAAAAGAATTATAGCCAGTAGGATGAACCACGAGAAAGAAGTAACAAAGCAAAAGAGAGAGAGGGCACACAAACAGCCTGCTTCACTCTGCATTCAGATCCATGGATAGCATTTTCCATCATGAGCCTTTTGGAGTTGTGTTGGGTCATTGCATTGCTGAGAACTAAGCCTGTGGATGTCAGTCATGGCACACTGTGCTTGTCACTGGGAACAGTGTTTTCCTGGTTCTGCTCCCAATGACTGTCTCTTCTCTCCTGTATTTGTATCACCAGGGTTTCACACTATCCCTGGCACAGAGCAGGTGAGTATTACATGCCTGCTGACTTGTTGATTCTCCTTCTCTCTACTTGAACAGTCATGAGGCTAATTCAGGACATCAGCACCTCTCCTCTGGACTCTTGAAATCATCTCCTACCAGGTGTCTGCCTCAACTTTCTCCACTCTCTGGTTCATCCTAGAACATATAGCTGCCAAAGGAAGAGGGAGAGGTGAGGAAGGAGGGCATTCCAGACAGAAGGGGGCCAGCCTAGGAAAAGGTCCTGAGAAAGGAGAGGTGAGGTCAAATATGAGGAGCAACTAGAAGACCAGTTTGGGATAGACTGTGAGAAGAGGAAATGGCAGTAAGGCTGAAAAGGTGGGGAAGAGCTTTAAATAATAAATGGAGGAATTTGTATTTGGTCCTGAGGGAAATAGGGAGATATTCGAGCTTCATGAGCAAGGAAGTGACATAGTCTGGCTGGTGCTCTATGAATATCACTTTGGGTTAGGAAAGGTGGGGATCCTGGAGGGAGGGGGACCATCAGGAGGCTACCACAGCCATCCTGGTAAGAATGGATGAGAGCCTGAACTGAGCTGGCATTCAGGTGAGAAAAAGTGGAAGCAAAGCAGACTGAGGTTGTGGAGGCAGAGCTGACAAGCTATGGCAACTGATGGATCTTAGAGGGAGGGGAATGAAGAAAGGAAGCCTTCAAACCCGGGAAACACGGAGGAGGAGAGTGCCTTGTGTAGAAATACCAAAGTCTGGGAGTATGTGGTCTGTCTTGGACATGTTTAATTTGAGATGCCCATGGGATGGCCAACTCTTGATGCCCAAAAGGCAATTAGTGATACAGAATGGGAGGAGACAGACACTAAGGCTGGGGAGATAGACACAGAGAGAGAGACAAGAGGGAGGGGCCAGATGATATAGATGGTGCAGATATAGGAGAGAGAGAGAGAGAGAGAGAGAGAGAGAGAGAGAGAGAGAGAGAGAGAGAGAGGGAGGGAGGGAGGGAGGAAGGGAGGGAGAGGGAGAGGGAGAGAGGAGAGAGAGAGTGGCAGTTAAGTTGGAGATGATAATTGAACTCCATAGAAGAAGTGAGATCTGAGCTCTTCTTTGAAGAAGGGGTGGAGGTGGAGAGGGACAGTCTTCCTGCCAGGATCTGGCACAGACATGCAAAGGCATGGAGGGAATGTTTCCCTGCTTCATACACCTCCCTGCTCATCAGTAACCTCCCTAAAATATGGTATCAGGCCCTGAGCACGATGCTTCAGATGCAGCCTAGGATTGGGTGACAGTCACAGCAGAGGCCTCAGACAAACAGGGCTGGTTTCCCTTTAGGGAGACATGGAGACCCATCTTTAGAGTTGACCCAGGGGACTCTGATGTGAACCCCTCTTGTGGCTTCCTTATTGACTGAGGAAGAACAAACCTGGGAAGGTCCACTAAGCCCAAAGCTCCACCTACCAAATCTCTCCAGTCACCGATCAGGGTAACATTCTTGAAATGTCTCCATGTGACCTCAGAGGGTCTCCAGATTTCAGTGTCAGCAAAGCCCCCAACAACTGTTCCACCCCAGTTCTACCCATTAGGAAGCTTTTCCTTAGTTCCAGCCCATGCTCACCTCTTTGTAGGTTCCTTTCCCCAGCCTTGTCTCCCTCATCCCCAGTGTTACTGCTTCTATACCCTGGGGTCAAGAAAAGCACATTTAGTCCTTCTTTTACACATTCTGGGAGGATTGCTACCCCTAGATGAAGAGGCCCTCTCTGCCCATGTTCTACCTGAGCACTGGAGCATCTTGGAACCAGGAGATTACATGTTCTTGGGCTAGGCAAATGAATTGATTTGTTGTGAATGCAACTGCAAAGTGGTTGAATTTGCAACCAGAAAACTACCTGGGATTAATCTCACATCCATGTTCTTTATACCCTATGACCCCAACCCTGATGCCATTGACTCACTAACCTATATACACCAGACTCTCAAAGCTTTTCAACCAGGACTCCCCCTCCCCCAGGTCTCTCAGTTCAGAATCCAGCTTCATATTTCACTGAAAAATTGAACACACTCACTAAGAGCTCCCTCTTGTCCCCTTTTCTCATTTTCCATCCCTCAGGTGCTTTTTGCTACTCTCTCCTTCACTCCTATCTCCCATGAAGAAGTGGCCTTTCTCTTACCAAGGCAAAGACTCCTTGGTAAGCACAAGGGATTTCAGTTCACCCCATCTGCCCCAAGGAACTGCTTTCTCCGCCATCCCTACTCTCTCTTATCTTCAATCTCTTCCTGTCTGCTGGCTATTTCCCGACTGTCTGCAAACATGCCCATGCCTCTTCCATCCTTAAAAGCAAAGCCCACTGGATCCACCCATCCCTGCTAACTGTTGTCCATCCCTCTCCTCTCTCTTGTGGTTTACTTCACTGAGAAGGCTGTGTAGAATCGGTGCCTCCTTTCTTTTCACTCTTTCCTTAATCCTCCACAGCCTGCCCCTCCCCATCATTCAACTGAAATTCTTTCTCCAAAGTTGCCAACGACATCTTCATGACCAAATCTAATGACTTTTTTTTCAATCATCATCCTTCTTGACCTCTCTACCAACTTTGACATTGTGGACCATATTCTTCTCCTTAATGTCTTCCTCTCTCTAAGCTTTCCTGACCCTGCTCTCTCCTCCCTGTACCCTACACCTCAATCTACTTTGCTGGATTTTTAAACATCACCCCCACTCACTGAGGGAGTTCCCTGAGTCCCTGTCCTGGGCCTTCTTCTCTTCTGCCATGTGATATCTTAGTCGGTGATCTCGTCAGCTCCCATGGTTTCCATGCTCATCTCTACACTGATGATAGAGTTCTCCAACTCTAACCTCTCAATCTACAGACTGGCATCTCCAACCCTGAATGGTCTGTCAACATTTTAAATTCAACATGTCCAAAACTGAACTCATTCATTATGGTTCCTCCTAAACCCTCTCCCCTTCTTAGCTTTCCCATTGCTGTTGAGGGTATTGCCATCCTCCCAGACACCCAGGTTTGCAGCCCAGGTATAGTCTGAAGCCTTTCACTCTCTCTCATTTCACTGACCCAACCTATTGTCAAGGCTTGTTGATTCTCCCTTTGAAAAATCTCTCATATTAGCCCCCTTCTCTCCTCTGACCCTGCCCCATCTTGGTGCAGACTCTTCATCCCCTCACACCTGGACCATTATGATAGCTGCTAGGAGGAAGGGGTCTCCCTGCCCCACTCCAGACCATTCTCCACTCAGGTGCCAAAGAGATTTTCCTGAAGGGTAAGTCTGACTATGAGATTCTCCCTAAGGCCATTCAAAAATCTCCAGTGGTTCCTGTCACTTCCAGGATCAAATGTAAAATCCTCTGTTTGGCCTTCAGAGCCCTTCATGATCTGACTGCCCCCCTCACCTTTCCAGTCTTCTTATCCCTTCTGCTGCCCCCCCCTCCACGAACTCTGGGATCCAACAACACTGGCTTCGTTGATGATCCTCGAACAAGACCCTCCATTTCCCCGGCTACTGTCACCAGCTCTCCCTCATTCACAGAACTCTCTGCCTCCACATCTCCACCGCCTGTCTTCCTCACTTTCTTTCAATCCGCAGTAAAAAATGCCACATTTTCCAAAAAGCCCTCCTTGATCCCCCTTAATGTGAGGGCTTTCCCCTTGTTAATTCTCTCCAACTTAGCCCATCTGAGTCTTTCCTGAGCAGAGTAGTTTGCCTGCCCTCTCCCCCATAGGACTGTGAGCTCCTGAGGAACAAGGACTGTTTCTCTCTCTCTCTCTCTCTCTCTCTCTCTCTCTCTCTCTCTCTCTCTCTCTCTCTCTCTCTCTCTCCAGCACTTAGCACAGGGTCCCGTAAATAGTAGGTGCTTTAAAAAAAAGTTCATTGATGAACAGACTGACCTCTGGGATCCTGTGCCATTCTAAACCCCTGCTCCCAGGATCCCATAGGTCCCTTGATCCTATCAAGCCAAGGCTTATTGTCTAGCTTTTACATATGGAAGGCTGAGTCCCAGAGAACTGAAGAACCTTGACTGAGATCATGCAGGTGGCTGAGGCCAGCACAGAACCAGGTTTCTGTCCCCTGCTTCTTTGGAGGCTGAGGAAGAGAAGAAACAAGAAGCTAGGATGTACAAGACAGGGTGAGCCGGGGCATTACAAAAGACAGGCGTGAAATGATAGAATGGTGGGGAGATAGAGAGAGAGAGAAATGGACACAGAGACAGAGTAAGAGAGAAACAAAGAAAAACAGAGTGAGACAGACAGAGAGACAGATAACAGGCAGACAGATGACAGGCAGACAGACAGGTGACACAGTCTTGAGGACGCTGGGTAGAAAGATGGGAGGGAGAGACCTCAGACACTCAGGAAAGAAAGGGTGGGCTCGAATGACCTGAGGGGTCCCCAGCTGTGGAATATCTCAACGTGACTCATTTTCCAGGCAGAAGCCAGGGGACCCAGATCCTAAGGGTTTCCTTGATTCCTAGGATCCCATTTTGTCGTTGTTATTCAGTCCTGTCCAACTCTCTCTGACCCCTTTTGGGGTTTTCTTAGCAAAGATACTGGAGCAGTTTGCCATTTCTTTCTCCAACTCATTTTACAGATGAGGAAACTGAGGCAAATAGGGTGAAGTGACTTCCCCAGGGTCACTAGTAAGTGTCTGAGGCTGGATTTGAACTCAAGGGGATGAGTCTTCCTGACTCCAAACCTGGTGTTCTATCCACTGAGCCTCCCAGCTGCTGTGATCCCTTTTTTCAGATGGAGTAAAGTGACTTTCTGCCTCCCCAACCACTGGCCCAAGTGCAGCAGGGATTGGAGCACTGAGGGATGCCTAAGTAACCTGGGGCAGCATTTATGTTTCCAAAGCCCTCCCCACTCTCCTGTCCTTCCCATCACCATTCCAAGGCTCGTGGCAGCAAAAGTGGCAGTGATGGAAGGACCTTCAGGACCTGGTGTTTTGTGGCTTGTATATTTGGGACTTTGAAACTGGATGTCCCGGGAACCTGTGGAAGAGATCACTGGAAACACCCCCCTTCCTGAGAGCTCACAAGTCCCCCAGCCCATCTGCGTGTGTATTAAGGATCTCATTGCTGGGTGAAGGCTCTCTCCCATGGGGACCTATCACAGCCTCCCACGGAGAGGCTACCCAGTGTCCTGGGGGCCTCCTGGAGGAGCCTGTGGATGCTCCAGCTGCATGTGCTCTTGCCATGGCCCCACCCCACATGCTTTTCCATGCATGTACTTCTAAGGTGACTTCCTCATTCTCTGCCTGTCACTTGGTGGTGCCGACCCACACTCGCCAAGCACCTCCTCACTGATCTCCTCTTGGGTGAGACTCAACTCCATCCCCTTGGAGATTTTAGTGCTCTGAAATCCACAGCTACATGACAATCCTGGCTAAACGTTTTTTAAGCTCGTTAGGTCTCTGATGTATAGAACATGAAAACTGGAGACCAAAAGCAGCCTGTCCCCCCATGACTAGCTCTTTTTGCCCTGTCCTTTTTTCTTCAGACTAGAGTGGCATCAGCAAAGGGGATCCTGAAGGCTGAGGCCTGAGTCTAAGTACCAAGTCTCCAAGACCAAGCCTGGGAACCACAGGGGCTCTGGCACAGAGGATGGAGTTACAGGCATCCTTTTATCATTTCCCAGGACCTTGCTCAGGTCAGGTGCTCAATTTGGCCTGTGTGGCACAAGAAGGAAGTGAAGTGAGGGTTGGGATGGGGGAGAGAGTGGGGGAAGTGCACAGGTCCCAAACTCAGCCCAGCACATTGCATTGGGAAGAGCTCTGGCTCTGGGATCAAAGGGGCAGGGGTCAAACCAAGGCTTGGCCATTTACCACGTGCATGGCCTTGGGCAAATGTAACCTCTCTGGGCCTCACTACTCTGTAGCAAACCCAGGGGGTTGGGCTCACTGACCTCTGAGGCTCCTTCCAGCTCTAAATCTGTGGTCCAAAGCCTCTCTTCCCGCCTGGGTTTCTTTCATTTCAATCCAGCTGGATGGAGGTTCAGGATGAGGCCTGAGAGACCGATCCAGCTTCCTGCCAGGGACCCCATGAGGACAGCTGGCAGACCCCCGCCAACTCCACCTTGGTGCAGCTGACAAGCCAGATGAGGTTAGAGCTGAGGGCTGAGCCCTGTCCCACAACACATGTGCAGCCTGTCCGGGAGAGATGTGGGACGTGACGCTTTTCTCACCACATGCCCCTGGCTACAGTGTTCTCTGTAAAAGTCTCCAGGCTCATTCTGAGTTTCAAGCCAGTGGCCAGTTGCCCTTGGTGGGTTTTCCCCTGCTGCCTCTCTGCCTTTCCATATGATCCACAAGCATTTATTAAACGCCTACTATGTGTCCAGCACTTGGCACACACCTAAACCCCAAACACAAATAAAACTTGACTTAAATAGGAAACAGGAGGGAGAGCCAACCCAATGCCTCTGGGCACCTGCTCTTGACCCCTGAGTTTGGGATCCAGGGGGTGCCTCCCAAGGTCAGCCCCTGTCTTTGGGGAGGGGAAAATCACTGTCTCCCAGGGAAAGCTCATGATTTTCCTCATCAGAGGATTTGAACCTTTCCCAAGTCTTTGCTGGTGACCGAATAAAAACCGCCCCCCCCCCAAAAAAAGATATAAACTTCTCATCTGTCAGCCTTTGTTTGCGTTTTCCCTGAGAGAGTGGCCTGGCAGCTCGGACCTGGGCACTGACAGGTAGACCCAACCGGATCGGATCACAGCCTGAACCAAGCCGGGAAGGCCAGACCCAGCATTCACCAGAAAGGGCCCTTGTTATCCTCCCCAACAGCCTCTTGCAACCTTTAGCCCAACACCACCCCCTCCCTTCCTGAGCTGTTATTCAGCATAATTTGACTTACGTGAGGCAAGCTGGGGGAAGTGGGAGGGCTGGGGGCGCTGCAGTGGGGGCTGGAGAAATGAGCCAGCCAAATGAGAACCAGATTGGAAGAACATTTGCAGCGAATTAGGCAGGGAGCCAGGAGGGCTTGCTGGCAGCGTGCGGGACCGTCTTTAGGGATTGTCAGCTCCGCCTCGGTTTCTCCAGCGGATGTTTCCCGGCCAGAGTGCAGCTGGGTTTCAGTTGTCAAACCCACAGCCAAGACATCTGAGCAGGAGATGGAGCAGGCTGAAGAGCGCGAGCGCGCGCGCACGCACACACACACACACACACACCACCACCACCACCACCACCACCACCAAGTGTGGTATTTTGCACACAGTAATTGTTCCCTGAGCTCAATCTGCTCTGAACACAATTACAGTTAAAGCCAGCCCTGTGACTATTTACGAAGCAGAGGAAGGCCTTTCTCTCCAATAGCTCCCGGAGGAAGGAGACCCTCGCCGCCAAAAGTTCGCCTCCAACACCATCACCCACAGGCACCTAAGCTCCCCGACATTGGCGCGAACATACTTTAATTTGGATAAAGCCCCTCAGATGAACGAACAGATTGGATGAACTGCTTCAGAGAAATCCCAATATGTCAGGAGTCAACCCGAAAACAAGGACCCTGAGAGATAACGGTTCAGCAAAGACACTAGGAAAGCGGGCTTTTTGTCTCTCAAACCGTCCTTGGAGAGTGAAGCCAGATACAGCTCCCGCCTGCCCCGCCTGCCCTGCCCCACACAAGAACATCAGACAAAGTGCTCTTTGAGGCCAAAATATTGACAAGCACACTTTTTGTGGCAGAAAGATCGGGAGACAAAGTAGGTGTCAGCTGGGGAATGGCTGAGCACATGGGCAGTCAGGTGCTGCAGGGGATGAAGGGCACGGTGGTTCCGAGGACCCTGGGAAAGCTCCCGCGGGCTGAGGCCGAGCAAAGAAAGCAGAGGCAGGAGAACGACAGACGCGTGGCGAGGAAAGTCACGGGAAAGCCGCAAGAAAAGGAGGCAGAAACTTAAAGGAACTGCATGGAGAGATCTGCATTTTGGAGGAGAGGGAACACAATGTCTCCTGCCTCTACAAGACAAGCACTAAGAAGTATCATGTTGCAGCGACTGTTAGATGTAAGCCCTATGTGCCAGCTGGCTGTGCTTAATTCCTATACTACCAGGGAGGGTCCAGCACTGGCGAGGCCAGAGCAGGAGTGGACCAGAGGATAATTAGCAAAAGACAGCAACGAAATTGGGGGAGGAGGGAATGAGGGACTGAGCCTACACCCAAGCACGTTGTATAGATTTAGAATTTTATGTCCCAGAAAGGCAGTGAGGAGCTAATACGAGAAACAGGAAGACAAAGTCAGGACTTCAGTGAAAGTAGAGGAGTAGGATGACCACGCTCCCTCTGAAGAGATGCCAGAGTTCCCTCAGTGGTCACATTTAAGGCTATAATGGTCACAATACACTTTCCTCCCTCAATGTAGATGGAATGCATTCACTTGAGACATCTTGATCATCTAATGAGAGGGAAAGCTCACTCGATCTCATTCCAAAGTCTGCCTCCTCACAGTTCCATTGCATTGACTTTGTAAATTTCTTTTCTACTCCTGTATATACAAGTTTTCTTCCAGCAGAATTTAAGCTCCCTCCGGGCAAAATCTGCTTTGTTGGCGTCTTTGTTTCCCCAGCACCTAGACCCGTGCCTGGCACACAGCAGGCACTTAAGAAATACTTACTTTTTAAAAAGGAATGTGAAGAGCAGGAGAGATGACAAATGGCGCCTCCCTCCCTTTTCTGCGCAGGTGGGAGAGCATGGGTGTGCACACTGAGCATTGTTGAGCTCCACTGGTACATTAATTTGGCAGAACTGCTTTGTTTCTCCTTTTCGGTTCTTTGCTACAAGCAATGATCGTTGGGAAGGGGAGAAATGTTTCTGGAAATGAAGCTAATAAAAAAATAAAGCATCTCAATAGCAATTTTAAAATGTTTAAAATAAAATAGCTTTTTGTCCCATTGAACTGCATTATCTTTATCTAATCATGCGATTTTGGAGCTGCCCAGATGGAATCCACCCCCACCCACCTTTTACAGATAATGCAGGGTCCCAGAGGGAGGATGTGAGTGACCTCAGCAACCCCACAGTAGTCAGTGGCAGAGTGAAGACAAAGCCCCAGGTCCCTTGACTCCTGCCTGGGGCAGGGGCTCTTTTCACTCCAACAGACTGACGTTAGAGTCTGGCTTTGCACCAAGTCTTTCCCCTTGCTGCTTCTCCTGACTTTGTGGCCCTGGACAAGGGAACTTGGAGTTTCCGAAATGACTGGGCTGAAGTTTTCTCCACCTGCGAAGGACTGAGTAATGCTGGCCAGCAATCTCTTTCCCGAGAGCAACTTGAGGATTAAACAACAATAAGTTATTGCAATGTACTTTTCAGGGTCGATAATGTTCTAGAAATGCTCAGAGAATACAATGGATGCAGGAAGTCCACCAGTCCTCTACCTCTGGTGGCCAGATTTAGGACTGGAGAACGTGGCTTCTGTTCTGACCAGGGCCCCTCCTGGCCTCCTGGACAGAGGATGGATTTCTGGAATTGCTCAAGGCAGGGTGTGGAACTGTCACATAGATCCCATATGGCCTGGACACATCCCCAATTGCTGAGTGCTCCAATATGAAGACAAAGGACAGGTCCTTCTTCCTGTTCCCCAAACTACCCAGTAGGGCATTCTCAGCCATGTCAACAAGTGGGGGGAGGGAAGGAATGCTCTGGAGTAACCCTGACTAGCCCAGAGAGAAGAGTAAGGCAGAAGAGATGCCCCAGTCCCAAAGGTACACCACACCAGAGCCATCAAGATGGAGGTCACAGGAGTGACAACCTAGGAAAGAAAATATGATGCCTGGAGATGAAAGCAGAGCAGAGACAGGGTCTGACAATGACGGCTGCTTTAGGGAGCTGGGTTCAAAACCTCCACTTTCACTTGCCATCTGCATGACCTTGGAGGAGGAGTTTAGTTTCTTCATCTACAAAATGAAGCTGCTGACCCCGATGGCCTGTGAGGCCCCTCCTAGTTCTGGATGCAGGACACCGTGACCCTGTGGTCTCATACAGGATAGTGAGAATAAGAGTAATATAAGAACAAGAATCACTCCCCGAACCAAGCTCTCCCCAGGGCTGCAGGGACTCCTCTGAAGGCTCTCATAGATTCCCTTCTCCAGTGCCATTGACTCCAGTCTCCTTTCCAGAGTATCTTTCTCACCATTAGTAACTGGGATTAGTGCCTCAGTCCCACTTGATCAATTAATATATGTTAGCTTTTACAAAGGACTATTTACAAGAACACATGTAACAAACGTTGTTCCACAACATCAGAACGAGATAACACACTTCCCCCAACAGCAGGCAGCATATTCACCCCATACCATATCCTATACCACACTCACCCTTGCACCATCTTGGTCTCTGTGAAAAACAGCTCAGACTTAATTCGGTTCCTCCCAGCTCTCATCCTCCCCAGACTTTGGTCATTAATGATGGACTCAGTCAAACAAGTCACTGGGGACTTCGCTCCTTACTCTTTGGCTTCTGCCAGATCCCAGCATGAAATCCAGCCCCCATGGTCCTAGTGGCACATTCTCTTGACCACAAGGTTCCCAAGGCCATGGCCATCTCCAGTAGTCTTTGCCTAAAAATAAGAAAGAATAAAAGAAAAACCATATGTTCTTGGCTTTTCCCCCATCAAGAGTCCCATAGATTTTGTGTACTCCTTGACAAGGGGGGAGGGGGTGCTAGTAAATGTTTAACAACCAGCTCTCCAGGGGGAAAAATTAAGTTTAATATGCATTATTCACATTTTCTCCATCATTTTCTTAAACTGAGACAACCCAAATTAAATCTAAATCAAGCCCTGTCTTGGAGCATCTGTCAATTTCCCGGGTGTCACACTCACATGGAACATTTGATAATCCACTCTCTGTAGCTGGTTCTGACCCAACCCAGTCCAAACACCAGACAGGTTGGAAAGAAGCAGACCAAGGGACTGCTTTGGGCCAGTTAGTAACTTCTCAATGCAGCCTGTGTTTTCCTCACAGTCCATCCAAAAGGTTTCTCTTCACTTCATGATTCACTGTCAGGAACCAGTGATGTAATGTCTGTGAATGCTTCAAGGAAACAAGTCAAGCAAACCTGAGTTCAAATCCTATCACAGGCACTTTTCAGCTGTGTGAACCTGGGCATGTAACTTCTATTTTCCTCAATTTACTCATTTGTAAACAGGGGCTAATAATATCCCCTACCTCCAAAGGTTATTGGGAGGATCAAATGGAATAATATTTATGTGCTTTGCAAACCTTATTAGCTATCATTATTAATATTATTATGGTCTTTTTCTAAGATGCCATCATGCCTCTGTGGAAGCAGGCTTGCCAGCATCCTCCATGTGGAGATGGCCTCAGCCCAGTACACCGTACCTGCTTACCAGCCTCCCCTGACACTAGAAATGAGCCTCAGCCTTCTTGGTGTGCTGGTGATTTCTGCCTAGGCCACATCCTTCTCTCCTTCTCACAGCCCAGGAGCCAGAGATGGGGACAGCCCAGAAGGCCAGGCTCCTGCTCCAGGGAGTACTGAGCCCTGGCAGGTGCTATAGAGAGGACAGAGAATATCCCCCAATTTGATCATGACTCAGAGCCCCACTAATCACCCTAACTGGAGGCTCATTTTGTGAGAATTTCTCTTGGTCATCCTAATGACCTTTTAGAGTTGTGAGACTTTAGAGCAGGGTGGCTAAAATTCAAGTCAGTTCATAGATGCTTACGTGCCCAAAGTCCATGGGAGGAGGAGCCCAGCCCTCTCCTGGTAAAAATATTAAGGGAGCTTTAAGAGTTCGAGTGAAGTCAAGTCAATAAGCATTTATGAATGGCTTCCTCTATGCCAGTACCTGTGCTGAGCACTGAGAATACAGCAGAAACTAAAAGAAAGACAGTCCTGCCCTCAAGGAGCCTTCATTCCAATGAGAGAATTGGCTGTCAAGGGCCAAGACCCATTGGAGAGCCCCAAGAGGAGCCCAGAAAGGAAGGAGGGAGGGAGGGAAGGGCCCCAGCAGCCCAGGGCAGGTCCAGGCGAAGAAGGCTGCTTGGGAATGGCAGTAGATGCAGCTGCAAGAGAGAATAAAGCAAACAAACAAGAGAAAACTATCCTAAACCTTGAGCAGTGGCCACTGTCCTGAAATGCATGCTGGGAAGCTCTTTCACAGAAGTTCTTTGTGATAGATTCCAAGTTTTCTAGATTCTTTTTAAGGGGAGGGAGACTGCAGACAACGGAGAGGATGGAGAGGCACCTCTGGGTCATCAAATCCAGCCCCTTCGTTTTATAGATGATTGGCCAAGGGGCATCCAGGACAAAAGACTTACCCAAGCACACGCAGCCATTCGTTGGAAGAACCAGGATTTAAACCTCTGATTTCTGTCTCTACTTTCAGGCCAAGTCCCTCATTTTACACAGTAGGAAACTGTCCAAAGGGGGAAGCGACTCTTTGCCCAAGGTCCCCAAGGTGGTAAGTAGGATAGCCAGGACCAGAAGGAGGCTGCCTGATCCCCAAAACGAATTCGAGATCCTGTGCCTGCCTACATTTTTCTATCAGTTTTCTGGAAGGAAATTATTTTTCCAAAACTTCTCCTTCCCTGCTCTCAAAGTTCTACCTGTTTCAAAGATAAAGAAAGAAAAATCAAATGAGATGGTTTGTGTAAAGAACTTACCACTATGCCTGACACCTAGTAGGTGCTTAATAAATGTTTGCTCCTTCCCTTTACCCACCCACTTCATGAAACGTGGCATGCAAACAGGTGGGCATCTGTCAGTCCTCTCCAGGGCACCAGCTTCCCACTTTGCTCTTTACCAGAGGCCCCAACGTGGCTCAAGGTAGGGGTGGATTCTAGGAAAGGGCACCAGGAGAGAAGATCCCAAAGAAGAGAGGTCCAATGTTGCCAAGCCCCAAGAGTTTTCCTTGGGCATTTTCCCCCAGGACATCCAAGAACAGTCTGCAGATATCAATGAGGCAGAGAACAAGAGAGCCCCAATGTGATTTTTCATCGTTCCCAGTTCCTAGAGTCTAGACTCGGCATCCTTCATCTCCAGACCACAGAGGCCAAAGGGCCTGGAAGTTGTGAGGAGCCCAAAAGCAAATGTCAACTATTTGAAGAGTCCCAATGAAAGGTCAGCCTCAATGAGGTCATACTGACATGTGTTGAACACCCTTAGTGTGTCACTGCAAGGAGAATAATGACATAACCAAGGTGGGTGTCTTCCCCAAGATCACCCTCTAGGGACCCAAGGAAAGAATTCAAGCCTGGGTCCTTGGAGCCCAACCTGCAGGGCCAGCATGCTGCCTAGAGTAAGGTGACCTCTTGGTTCATGTCAGACTTGACAGGCATCTCCAATTGCTCTGACGAGGGCTAAGTCTGGGCTCATCAGGGCCACACTCACCCAGGAAGAGAACTGCCTCCCCCGTTCTACCCTGAAGCTTCCCTGGCATCCTCCAAAACACAGTACCGGTGTGGATGCCATCACCTGCTCTCACTGCCTCCCTCTTGAAAATGGTGCACGTAGAGCTCCCATTGACCACCCTGGGCACATGCCACATCCTGCCCCCACCTCCAAAGTGGCAGCTCTTTGACAGCAGGGCCCCTTGTCTTTTTGCCTTTGTAACTTCAGGGCCTGGTGCTCAGGAAGTGATTACTAAATGTTCATGGAATCACTGAATCCAGATGACACCAGGCTGGGGGTGGGGAGAGGGGGAAAGTACTTGGCAGGTTTTGGTCAAGAGATGACCCACCAACCCCAGGTCTGTATAAATTGGACCATACCCTTTCAGACCTGAGTCTCTGGTTGACAGAGTGGGCTATGATCCTTAAGGTCTGTCCCATTCTAGACTGCCACCAATTCACATTGCACAGAATCCCAGGATCTGGGTCCTGGGATGGAAGCACTTGCTCCCTGAGAGATGTGAAGGACCCGGGAGCAGCAGAAATCAGTCCTCACTCCAGAAGAAAAAGGAGACACGGGATCAAAGCAGAAAATCCAGGGCATGCAAAGGCTCTGGCAAAACATGGTAGCAGAAAATCCCTGGGCAGCAGGCCAGAGTCATGCAACCACACAGCGAGCCTTAGAGGAAGGGAAGTGGAGCTCCCAGAATGGAGACACTGCACAGTCTGTGTATGTTCCTGGGATGGAGACTCCACACAGCCCAGAGAGGCTCCCAGGGCAGAATCAGCCCATGGAAACCTCTGGGATGGAGATGCCATCTGGTCCATGGCATCTCCCAGGATGGGAATTTCAGTTATTGGTACGAGAAATGTGCCTTCATGGTGCAGCTTGCCCTGGTTTTGATGACGACACTCCTAACAATAACAAGCGATTGCTAAGTGTTGTATAGACTTCTGTACCCAGCACTGAGGAAAGGCAGGAGTGATCCCTGTCCTCAGGGAGTCTCCATTTTAATGGGAGAGTCCTGCAGTACTGAGCTCCCCGTAGCCTACCTTTATCTTCATCTCAGAATGGCTCGACATCATCCCCCCATCAGTGGTCGATTCTTGACATTTCTACCACCACAGTATCCCAGAGAGCACTGTGCAAACCTCGGGTCGCTGGCTATTATTACTCTTCTAAGTTTCAAATGTTTAAAAATAATTTTCAACATTCTTTTTTTAAAAGCTTGAGTTCCAGAATCTCTCCCTCTCTCTCTCCTCTGCCCCCTCCTTGAGGAGGCAAGAAATCTGACATCGGTTATACATATGCAGTCACTCAAAACACATTTCCATATTACTCACGTTGTGAAAGAAAACACAGACAAAAAAAAAAAAACAGACCAAGAAAAATAAAGTAAAAAAACAGACTGCTTCTATCTGTATTCAGACTCCATCAGGTCTATGAGTCCTTGGGAAGTGTCTTAGATCATTGCATTTCCGAGAATACCTGATCATTATACAATAGTGTTGTTACTGTGCAAAATGTTCTTCTGGTTCTGCTCACTTTAGTTTGTATCAGTTCATGTAGGTCTTTCTAGGTTTTTCTGAAAGCACCCTGTTCATCATTTCTTATAGCAATCTATCTACCTATCTGCCTGTCTATCTATCTATCTGTCTATCTATCTATCTATCTAATATACATACATTATATATTATAGCAACATATACGCATATACATATATATAGCACTTACAGTATTCCATCCCAATCATATGCCACTACTTGTTCAGCCATTCCTCAATGGATGGGCATCCCCTCAATTTCCAATTCTTTGCCACCATGAAAAGAGCTGCTGTACATATTTTTGTACAAGTCTGTCCTTTTCCTTTGCCTTTGATCTCTTTGGGCTACAGACCTAGGAGTGGTATTTCTGGGTCCATGGATATACACCATTTTATAGCCCATTGGGAATAGTTCCAAATTGCTCTCCAGAATGGCTGGACCAGTTCACAACTTCACCAACAATGCATTAGTGTCTGTATTCTCAGCATTTAACAGTTCCCTTTTCTATCATATTAGCCAACCTGATGGGTGTGAGATGACATCTCAGAGTTGTTTTAATTAGCATTTCTCTAATCCAAGGTGATTTAGAGCATTTTTCATGTGACTATAGGTTAGCCATCTTTATCATTACTACTGCCGCTGTTAAGTCTGTCCCCACCCTTCACTCTGCCTTCACTCAGATTTCCATCCTCTCTTGCCTGGACTCTGGCCGTTTCCCTGACCACCTCTTCTTTACCCCCTGATCAGTGGCTCCATATTCCCTCTAAGATACAATACAAACTGACCTTCAAAACCCTCCACACTGATCAGAGCACTGTTTCCACATGTGCCCCAAGGTGCGATGGGTTCCAGATAATCTGCTCTTCACAATGTGGTCCCTTGGCATCTCCCCACACTGGATGCCCTCTTCTCTCGGCACCTCCACTTCTGAGAACTCTTAGCATGACCCCACTCCTTCAGAAATGGTTTTGTATTTACTTATCTACACACCTTCTGTGGGCAGCTAGGAGGTGATGTGGTGCACAGAACATGGCCTGGAGTCAGGAAGACCTGAGTTCAAATCCTGCCTCAGACACTAGCTGTATGACCCTAGGCAAGTCACTTCTCCCTGTTTGCCTCAGTTTCCTCATCTGTAAAATGAGCTGGAGAAGGAAATGGCAAACCATTTCAGTATCTCTGCCAAGAAAACTCCAAATGGGGTCATGGAGAGTCAGACATGACAGAACAGCAATCCCTACTCTGCGCCCCCTATGGATGGTAAACTCCCTGAGGGCACCTAGCAGGCTGCTGAATAAAGGCTGGGCATCAGGACACTGGGCTAAGCTGCACAGCACAGACATTCTCCCCGAGCCAGCCAGTCACCCACACTGCAGGCTCCCTGGGAAGAGAGCTCTTCGGACAGGCTACCATCCCTTCTCTCTGGGGCGGCCTGGGAACACCAGCCAAGACAACGTCAGCAGGCCTTCCTGGCAACTGAGCCCAAAGTCCCAGAGGTCAGGGGCCAGCTTCATGTTTGTGCTGAAGGATGAGGACCAAGGGAATGTATTTCATCTGGAGCCAACACAAAGGGGTCCGGCTTCTCCTGTGGCCAGCTGGCCGGACTCAAGTAAACTCTGTGTTCCCTGTCCCTCCCTCACCCTTCCTTAAGGAAGTGGCTCCCTCTTCCCTTGAGTGATGATGCTTTTCCTCTCTTGACCTTGAACCCAAAGGCCAAAGGCACAGATGGGCCTACTCAGACCCCTGTGGCTAGCAAGACATCTGGCCCTCCTTCCTCTGCTCCTTCCCTACACAAACCAGAACAGAAGTGGCTTGCTCCCTGGCCTGCCCGCCCTGGCCTGCCCACCCTGGCCAGTAAAGCTTCCGGGCCCAACCTTCGCACCAGGCTTCCTGCAAACGGAAAGACGGCCCTCTAGCTTGGCCAAGCAGGTCCGGAGGCTGTCAGCACCACTGGGCCCACCCAGCTGGCACTAAGCTGACCTGCTGAGAATGTTCTCCCCCCTTCAGTGGGCAACTGTCCCGGGATGTTAGGACAGCTCAGCTCAGGAGGCCAAGGCTACACAGAGCATTCCTTCCCCAGAGAGCGGAAGCCAGAAAACAGACTCAGCGACCCTGGAACAGGCCCTAGATGACCCCAGAGCTTCTCTCTGCCACAGCCTCTACACTCCACACAAAGAGGCTTCCTCCCTCACCCCGGCAGGCCTGCCTCTCCTGCCACCAAGCCTGTGCCTAAGTCCTGTCCTTACATAACATCCTCTCCCACACCACATTCCTTTGGCTCTTTAGGGAGATAGGGCCTCTGGGCTGGGAGACTCAGATTCCTGGTGGGATGGATTAATACTCCAGAAGAAGGGATGTTTATCAGGGAAGAGAAGCCTCAGAGACTTGCCCAGGGTTTTCCTCACCCATCTCCCAGCCTCAGGCTCTCCCTTCTCCAAAATAGCCTCCATTCAGAAGCTAAAGTGACAGCCAAAGTTCTGAGTCATTCCTTATCTAGAGCAGGGTACTAGGCACCTGGGGAGAGACAAAGGAGGCCAGACTCTGAGGCCTGGTTGAGAACACGTAGCTTAAAGTGTCAGGTAGACTGCTACCAAGGTCCCCCCTTCCCCCAAAAGACCTGTAAGTATGGACCCTGTGCATAGGGTCACAGGAAGGGGAGTCCAGAGACCAAAGCTCTCTCCCGCCTGACCCTCACCCTCCCAGAAACACTCCTGCTTCCAGGCTGGAAGAGACAGTTTCTGAAGTCTGGAACTGAGGGATATGGGGCATTGTCTCAGCAAAGAGGAGGGAATAGCAGTGAGACAGCCCCCTCCCCAGGCCAGCCTCCCCATGGGGACAAGGACAGAAGAACAGGTATGGGCCCTCAGGGCCCCACCATCATGACCTCTACTGGGTGACCCAGGTGCCATCTCAGCCTCACTGAGGAGCTGCAGGCCCCCGTCCTGAGCCAAAGGCAAAGAGGCTCTGGTTTCTCAGCAGCTGACTCAGAATGAAAGCGTCTTCCTACCTCCTCAGGCTCCAGCTTGTGACTCCCTGAATCATTGGCCAGGGTCCCCACCGGATGTTCTGCCTGCTCAGAGGAAGATTGGGTTTCAGGGCTTGACCGGGTATGGCTACAGGCCAGACACTCCTGGAGATCCCTCCCTTCCTGACAGCCCCTTTCTCAGCACCCAGGAGGTCATGCCAATCAGGAGGCTCCACAGGAATCAGGGTGTCCAGGGGTGCCCTTCTGAAGGGCCCAGGGAGCCCTCCCACACACATGCTCCCCAATAGGAATCATCACAGCTGCCCACAGTGAGATGCCCTTGGAACTCCTCCTGGAGCCCAGCAACTGATTGACCTGGATGGAGCTGGATGCCCTCAGGCCCAGTGCCCATACAATGCCAAAGCACTCTCCTGCCTACTGGCATGTGAAGCCTGGAGTGGGGGAGGGAGGGAGCAGCACTGCTGAGAAGATCAGACCGCCCAGGACCTCAGGGGCCAAGTCCTGGGAAAAGGTCCTGCCAGACAAGTCTGCACGGCCAGAGGAAGGCTGTGGCAAATGTCTCAGTGGCTCCCCACTGCCTCCAGATCAGATGGAAACCGCTGAGACTGGGCATTAGGACCCTTCCATCCCTCATCTCAGCCAGAGACTGTCCGAGCTCCCTCCCTCCTCAGCCCCCCCTCAGCCAGCCAGTTGGGGAGCTGTCCCCTAGCCCCAGCCAGCCACAGCCCAACAGCAGCTAACATCTCTTCGTTCCCTGAACCATCTCTCCTTCTGGCCTCCAATAGCACTGACAACACCCTCCTAAGCCTGTGAGCCTGGTGGAAGCAAGGCCTTAACCAGTCTGTCTGTAATGGCAGCTGAACGGAATTGGATTGAGGCTGGTGGGGGGTGGGGGGTAAATGTTTAACAACAGGCTTGGCGGGGGAGGAAGTGGGAGAACATACACAGGACCCACTTTTAACCTTTTTAACATCAGCATCATTACCATTTTCCCCAACTTAGGTCCAGACAATCAACAAAACAATCAGCCAAGCCCCAGTTTGCCAAATTCATGCCGGTGGTTGAACCCCACCAGCTGTGTGGTGGAAAGAACACATCACACACCACAGGCCTTGCTCCTGCTCAGGTAAGGAGAAACCGGGAGGCCAGGTGTGCTCAGGTCTCTCCACACTGGGGGGCCCTTGGGGAAAGGGGGAGTGGCACCTGCATGGGATCATAGGCTGGAGGGGAGACAGAAGCCATCGAGTCAAGCCCCCTGCTGAGGAAGCTGAGGGTCCTGAAGGTGCCCGCACTGCCCAGTCACAGAGGTGGTGTCAGAGGTGAGATTCCAGGTTAGGCTGGTCCACAGCCTGTGGGAAATGGGTAGGCTGGGATTCCCTGGTGACCAGGCTCAGGAGAGAGGTGTCTTCCAAGAGGTTACTGGAGACAAAGGGAGCTGAGATCCACAAACCCTCCCCTCCACAGCCCCCCTGCTTCACTCTGGAGAAGGGCATGGACCTTGTAATGGGAGGTCACCCAGCTCACAGTCAGAGGACCTTGGCTCTGGTCCTTGCTCTGCCATTTCTGTGCCCGAGTCTACAGGCCTGGAAGGCCCTTCCAGCTCTAAAATTAAGACCTGTGGGTCCTAGGGGTCTACTCTTTTCTGCTTCAGTAAGTCAATCAACAAGCACAAGTTTTTTTAATTCTGAGTTCTAATTTCTCTCCCTCCTTCCAACCCCTTCCCCACCCATTGAGAAGGCAATAATTACAAGATCCGTTACATGGGTGAAGTCCTCTGAAACATTTCTATATTAGCTATGTTGGGGGCAGGGGCGGGAATCAAGAAAAATAAAGTAGAAAATGTTTCCTTCTGCCCCAGAGCTCATCTGCTCTTCGGAGTTAAGTCATTCACAGCTGATCAAGGTACCATGTTGCTGTCACCGTGTACAATGATCTGTTACTGCTCACTTCCGCTCCACATTAGTTCATCTAAGTCTTCCGAGATTTTTCTGAAACCATCCTGTTCAACATTTCTTATAGCAGGATAGAATTCCATCACCATCATCTATCCCAACTGGCAATCTTTCCCCAACTGATCAGCCTCCTCTCAATGTCTAATTCTTTGCAAATGTGCTTCCCTGAATATTTTTGTACAAATAGATTCTTTTCCTATTTCTTTGAATTATAAACATAGCAGTGCTACTGCTGGGCTGAAAGGGATGCACAATTTTATAGCCCTTTGGGACATAGCTTCACATTGCTCTCCAAAGTGGTTGGAGTAGTTCACAGTTCCACCAATAGTGCATTAGTGTGCCTGTTTTTCCAATCCCCACCAGCATTTGTCACGTCTGATAAGTGTGACAGGGTACCTCAGAGGTGTGATTTTCATTTATCTAATTAATAGTGATTTAGAGTATTTTTTCATGTAACTATTAAGAGCTTTGATTTCTTCTTCTGAAAACTGCCTGTTCATATCCTTTGGTCGTTTGTCAATTGGGGAATTGCCGGGGGCCTTATCTACGGCACCGGCGGTGGGTTGATCTGTAACTATTATATCCCCGTCCTCTCTACTCACCTATCCCCATGGCGAGTCTTCGATCGTCATCGGCCTCCGAAGAGGAATTAACCCAGACAGAGCACCCGAGGTTTCAGGGGTTGTTTATTCACGGCTGGTCACATCCCGAGAGAGATGCTTCCGCATACAGCATCTTATATACATTAAACCACGCCCTCATATGGAAATTAGCACAGTAAAAGCAAAGCCTATCCCCGCCCCCAACATCTCCCCCTTTTTGTTTTATCAGGGCTGTGGTGCCCGGTGCAGCCTTGCTAAACATTACGCATCATCTAAGCTTATAGCTTCGCCGGGAGCGGGGTGCCCTGGCTTGGGTCGTCTCCTCAATCCCTGAAACCTTACCCGTCCTAGGGACCCAACACCTTCGGGCCCTGTCTTAGGTGGCTGGGTGGGAGAAGTTGCCCGTCGTGGGGCTTGCCCCGTCTTACCCCAAGGTGTTACATGTCTTCCATGGCGGCGAGCCAAACTGAAGGATCTTGTCCTTCTCTTATAGCAAAGATGGCTTGTTGGGTAAGTAACATATAGCCCTTATGCCGGGTGGATGCACGGCATATGCACCAAAATAAAAGCCCAATAAGTAATAAGAGGAGACACAGAGAGGCACCCAACCCGCCCCAAGAGGCCCCCATCGAGGCGTCGCGAGTCCGGGGGTGGGGTGTTCTATCGCCGTTCCACACATCAGGATTCCCAGGATGGTGGGCCATGTCCCTGCAAAGGAAAAGAGAGGGAACTCCTCATCCCGATAATCGGGTTGGGTTCATTCAAGATCTCTAGCTCTATGTACAGGTATCCATTTTTCGGGGAGACTAGAATTCTCATTTGGATAAAAGGATAAATGGCCTGGTCTCCTTGCAACCACTGTGACCGGCCCATGCCACTTTCCTTCTTCATCCCTCCACATTATCTTAGTTCCTGGTAGGGCCCTTGTGGGGGGTGGCAACTCTATGTGTTTGGTTGCAGTTTTTCCAAAAAATCTCTGTGCGGCCGAGGTGCCATCATCTCTAAATTGGAGAAAGTTCATGGTAAAAACGGCTTGTGCCAATTCCTTTTGGGTTATTCCCCTGCATACTCCCCCTTTTTGTTTATAGAGGGTTGTTTTCAGGTTGCGATTTGCTCGCTCCACCATGGCTTGGCCTGTGGGGTTATAGGGGATACCCGTAGTATGATTGATAGAAAATTCTAGGCAGAATTCTGTAAAGGCCCTAGAGGTATATGCCGGCCCATTATCAGTCTTTAGGGCTTCTGGCACACCTAAGGTGGCCATTTGAGTGTACAAATGTGATATTACATGTCTTACAGTCTCGCCGGGTTGCAACGTGGCAAAGGTAAAGGAAGAAAAGGTATCTACTGATACATGTATATGTTTCTGTCCTAAATGTGTGACATCCATTTGCCAGAGGGCATTAGGCAAATTGCCCCTGGGATTGATGCCTTCTGGCTGGGGGCGCGGCCGGAAGGGTGCATGAGCGTACAATGGAGCGTGCTTCTATCTTAGGAATGCCATAGAGGTGTCTGAGGGATCTAGCTGAAATATGATACTTACCGTGTGCCTGCCGGGCCGGATCAGGATCTTGGTGGGCTATATATAGGGCACTATCGGCTTCATCATTGCCTTGAAAAATAGGTCCCGAGATAGATATATGGGACCGCACATGTAGGACATAAATGGAATGTCTCCTACCCTTTATTCTATGTTGAAGTTGTAATAAAAGATCGGCTATGGTGGATCCTGGAGACACATAGGCATGTTCCAAGCGGGGAAGCAATAGTGCACAATACATACTATCTGTAATTAAATTTATGGGTATAGTATCAAACAACTCTACAGCTTTATCAAATACCCACGTGGCTGGTTGTGACGGGTTGTGAACTACAGCACGGCCATTCTTAGTGGCATCTGTAAATATATTTGGTCCGGCCACTGGATCGGATACCACTACAGGCGTGTGGCGTTTGAGAATGAATTCACTATACATCCGGACCACTGGGGGAGGTGTGACTTTCGCAATATTCATACTAGTCAACACCGTGGCCCACAGCAGGGAATTTTCTGCAAGTGTATGACTGAGCTCTCCTGATAGATCTAAATTAAGAAAAGGTTTGCGCCCAAATGCGCGTTGACAGCGCTCAGAGGCTTGCAAACAAAACCAAGCTAGGGTCTCCCATTTATCTTGTATAATCTTTTTTGGAATTTTTGGATATAACCATTCTAAACATCCATGTCTTTGAAAGAGGCATCCCCAAAATCGCCCTGTATCTCTTAATATTTGAAAATATATAGGTTCATCTGGGGCTTGGCGACTCAAAACAGAGGCTTTTTGCAAAATCTGTTCCAATGCCTCTTTCTAAAGCGGTCACCAGTGTATTTTCTCTGTTTTCCATGGCCGCCACAAGGGCTTGCACGGAGTCCTCTCCTGGCATATCCATTAGTTTGTCTACCATGTCTTCTAAGGAGGCATCACTAGGTAAAGTGGCCACAGCGGCAGCGGGGCGAGGTCGAAGTCCCTCCCTCACAATTTGTCTTGTGAGTAGGTCAGAGCCAGGCACATCACCCATAACGCGTGACACAGTCTCCTTAACTTCATTAACGAAACTTAATGGGTCTTGATTGGCTCGCTGTTTGAGCCCAATTAGCTTAGCCGGAGCCTTCCCTCCTTTCATAGTTCCCACCTTATCCCATGCTCTCAGGTGCACTTCCTCTACTGCTTCCAGTTCTACCTGGCCGTACTGTGCCTGCACTCTTGGGTCAGCATTTATCCCCGTGCCGCACAGGAGATCCACCACCTGCTCAACTGGGCTGTATCCTTTAGTTCTTGCGAACTGTAAGGCCTCTCGGCGAGCCTGGGCTTTGAAAGCCATATAGCCGGCGGGGTCAAAACAAGCAGAACAGACTTCGTCAAAGTCTGACGGAGTCCAAGGATTAGTGGCTACTGTCTCCCCCTGCTCAAAGGCTCGGATGGCACTGGCTGCGACCAGACCTGTTGCCCCTGGTCTGGGTCCTCTCCCCCCGTCCCTGAATGCTGCCAATCTGCATGGGGGAGGCTCAGCCATGGCCGTTGGGGCGGCTAGCCAAGCTAAACTCCGCCCCAGGCCTCCGGGTGTCTAGAAGAGGCCCCGCCCCATCCTGTCTTTTCCTGTCTAGGCCCGCTGGGCATCTGAGCTGCGTCACACCCACTATCCTTCCGGTCAGTGTCCCATGAAGAATGCGGAAGTGTCGTGTCTCCGCCATCTTTTTCGCGGCTTTCCCCTCTAGCCCTCCTTAACTCTTCCCAGGGGTACACGGGAGGGGGGCCCTCATCCTCCCCCCCATCCTCCCCTTCATCCTCCTCTTGTGGCCCCACACCGTGACTTTCCTCCTCTTCACCCGACCCTTCTATGAATGCTTGGCAGGTTTTTAGGGGGATTTTATACCCCCTCTTAGCGCACAGCTTATACAGCTGGGCGGCTACAACCCCCTTCTCCTCGGGTCGAAATTCAGGTATGCTATTCAATCCTCCCATCTCGTCCTTCTTATGAGATGAGGCTGTCTGGGGGGAGTCCGTCCAGCGGACTCAGACGGTCCCTACAGATCTCAATCCCTGTTCAGGCGCCACTTGCCGGGGGCCTTATCTACGGCACCGGCGGTGGGTTGATCTGTAACTATTATATCCCCGTCCTCTCTACTCACCTATCCCCATGGCGAGTCTTCGATCGTCATCGGCCTCCGAAGAGGAATTAACCCAGACAGAGCACCCGAGGTTTCAGGGGTTGTTTATTCACGGCTGGTCACATCCCGAGAGAGAGATGCTTCCTCGTACAGCATCTTATATACATTAAACCACGCCCTCATATGGAAATTAGCACAGTAAAAGCAAAGCCTATCCCCGCCCCCAACAGGGAATGACTTTTATTTTTATAAATTTGGCTCAGTTCCCTATATATTTGAGAAAAAAGGTCTTATCAGAGAAACTTGCTGTAAACTTTTTTTCACAGTTTGATTCTATGATTTTAAGTCTCATACCTCCTCCTTCCCTTGTCCTAGCCTCATCTCTGGGTGGAAACAAGCATCATTCCCATAGCAAGAGCATTCATCAAAGTGCCACCCTATGTACCAGTGTTATCCTAAGCCTTGGAAGATATTATCTCATTTGATTTCTGACCAGCTTGGATGCTTAGCAATATGGGCTGCCTGGCTCTGCTGGCCACAGGGAGGTATAGGCACAAGGCAGTCCCACAAGCATTTACAACCACCTCTCCTGGGGCAGGGGTGGGGGAGAGGGGGTGGGCCATAACAGCCCCTCCCCTTGTCAGTCAGCTCAGGGACAGCCAATGAGTTCCTGGTTCCCCATATTTTCTGAAGGAATAACCATCCAGATGGAGAAATGTCTCAGGACTAGCTAGATCTTATGGGAAAGCCAGGTTTCTGTTCCAAGAAAATGAGGGACCCTTTCAGCCCTGCAATCCAACTGGTCTCTTCATTCTAGGTGCAAGACAGGATATTGGTGACTTGCCTTCTGGCCAGCCTGATGCCCACATTGGGGGTCAGCTGTGGCGGGGGGGGGGGGGGAGAATGGATGTGAGCACAATGCCACCAGCAGGGACAGTAGCAGCCTGCCACCACCCTTTCCCTTGGGCTTGCAATGGCCATGGAGGAAGGCTGAAAGGTGGCTTGTCTCATCTCCTCATCAGCAAAGACTCAACCTACTCAGAGGCTTTGCCATAAATGTGACACCTTTGGCATTTCCCCCACCTCAGAAGAGGCTAGAGAATAACTCTCAGCCCCACCCCCCCTCCAGCAGCCCCCTCCTGCTATGCTGCATAAGCTTCCCATGGCCTCCACCCACTCCCAGGGAGGTGCCCCAGGTGCCAGGGCCAGAAAGACTCATCTTGCCCATCTTGGGAGCAGACCCACCCTGGTCCTGGCACATGATATGGGGGGGGCCAGAGCTCAAGGACAGGATGGGGCCGACTTGAGCTTGAGCTGTCTGGGCTCCCAGCCAGGACTTTACACTCTGGAGCGTCCAGCCCTGACAAGTGCCCCAGACTCTGACCAGGCACAGCGGCTGCACTGCCAGCGGGAAGTGGAGATGGGAGGAGTGGGGGGTGGGGCACTGCTGGTACCAGGAGGGGGCCCCATTTCAAACAGGGGCTCACTAGTCCTGGGATTCAAAATGGGTCATTTTAGCACTGGGGCTCCACCCAAAGCCTTCAGGAATTGGCAGCTGTGTGTGCAGAGGGTGCCAGAGAGCCAGCTGTGGTCACAGCTGCTGATGTGGTACAGAGGGCTGGCAGCCACACTGTCACTGGGGCTGAAAAGATGCCTTCACCAGAAAGGAGGCCTGGGCAGGATCCCTGGGGAAGGGTTTGTTCTTGATTAAGGTTTGCCCAGATTCTTCCAGGAATTATCCAGAAAATTACATCTAAGCTACCCCAAACAGTAAGGTGTGTATGAGTGTATATATATGTATATGGACATGGCAGGTACAGTGTATTGGGGTGAGTGTAGAGGGTGTGTATGTGATATACGTGTATGTGTCCTGGTGGGGTGTGTATGATGTCTGGGGTGTGTACATGTGTATGTGTATGTGGTGGAGTGAGAAGATGGGGTGTGGGGTGGAAGGGTGGAGGATGTGGTGTGTGTATGTGTGTGGGGGGTAGAGTGAGAGGGTAGGGTGTGTGGGTGTGGGGAAGGATGTGTATGTGGGTGGGTGTGATGTGTGTGGTGTGCATATGCGGGGAATAAATGTGCATGTGGTATGGTGGTTTGTGTGTGTCTGTGTCTGTGTCTGTGTGTAATGGGAATCACTGGAAGGAGCTGGGGTGGGGGGTGAACCTGGAGAGAGGCCTCAGGGGACCCACAGGCCAGTGTTCAAGAACTTGAAGGACCAGAACAGCCTCGGTCTGCTTGGCCCCCCAGGGCAGAAGCAGGCTAGAGCCAGAGTAGGAGGGGTGGCTAAGAGGCTGGCTTGGGTCTGAGCCCCTTCTCCACCCCCAAGATCTCCCAGCAGAGGCTGGCCGACCCTGGGTCAGGGCATGTCCTAAAGAAGATCCTGGGGTCACTTCCCCCTTCACAACAAATCTCACAGACGCTCCCTTCTTTCTGTCCACTTACAAAGCTGCTCCTCTAAGACAGCTGTCCTCGGCCCTGGCCCAGACTATTGCAGAACTTGCTGGAGGGGTAGTGCTGGCCCCAAGTCTCTCCCCACTCCAGTCTACCCTCTGTTCAGCACCCCAGACCATCTCCTGACCAGGTCAGCAGCCCCTTCCCTTCCAAAACAGCTCCAATGGCTCCCTACTAGGAAAGAAAAGTGGAAAGAAGGACATGTGGGTGTCCTAAGTGCCTGTACCTCCAGCTAGCTGCCCCCCGGAGGGAGAGGTAAAGACAAAAATGCAGAACCCCCAGAAGAGTGTCTGTTTGTAACCCTTTGTCTTGCCTCCAGGTGGGGGATTTCCCTGGGACAGACAGAACAGAAAACTAGAAATGCCATGGGATTGGGAGCCCCACCACAGAGGGATGGATGGGTGCTGATGGCAGGTTAGTAAGGAGCGGTCCTCATCAGGAAGATGAACTCTTTAAATGACATTTCCCCTGGGTCCTCAAAGTCTACCCTTGCCCAGGCAGTTTATCCACAGGGGAGTGTCCCAAGAAGCCCCACGAGGTCGGGGGGTGGGGTCTGACACTCACTTTGGGCCCCTATTGCACAAAGGACTTTGCCAGGGGAGACTGGAGAAAATGGATTTGTAGAGAATAAAACCTCTTTGTCTCAGTTTTGCTGACTGAGCTCAGAAGGAGGTGTTGACAACCCCCCATGACTGCTTTCCTACACCTTCAACCTCTATGATCTCTTTTATTCTTTGCTTGGGGCACTGCCCCGCCCCCATCCCCATCCCCATACAAGCAAAAGCTTTTTAGGCATAGAAGATGGCCCAGACCACTCCTCCCCACATGAAAGATGCCTGTAATGCCCACCATCACCTCTGGGGGCATGGAGGCCCCAGCAGGGGCCCCATTCCAGAGCACTCAGAGGCTCCCTAAAAGGGGGAGTCATACAGGCCTCAGCACCCACTACACAAAGGGGGAGACCATTGCCTATCAGAAAAGTATGGTGTCCAGAGTCCCAGAGCAAATGGCCGGGAGGGTGAGAGGGAGCAGACAGCTGGCATAGGACAGGGCCAGCAAAGGCCTGAGGCTGGAGCTGATGCTTAGATAGTATGGGGCTGTTAAGGGTGGGGAGACAGGTGCACAGGGAAGAAGCTGGGAAACAGGTGAGAGGGAAGATGAGAGAGGGAGGGAAGGCGGAAGGGCAGGAGATCATTGAGGAAGGGCTGGGCTCCTGGGGAGGAGGAGACCGCAGGGGAAGACAAGGACAAGACAGAAAAGGATGCTGTCTCACACCCCGGGGCCTCCACACAGAGATTCAGGAACAGCAAACATTGGCTTGGAAACTGGCTTGCCACCCATCCCCCAGCAACCCTGGGGGGGGGGGGGGTGCGGCAGAGACCTGGAGGAGGGAAGAGGGGCAGAAGCTCCAAACTGGTTTGGGCTTCTCCTGCTGCTCTGATGGCCCCTGCAGAGGCACTGGGAGTTTTCTCTTTACCACCTTCTCCTTCCTCCACCTTTCTCAAGCCAAGGGGCCTGGCTGCTCCTCAGGCTCAGGACTCAGGCCCACCATCACTCCCATTCAATGGGCCAGCCCCATGCACCACATTCACTCTATGGCACAGCGGGTACCCAGGCCTCAGCAACCCCAGTAGCTACTGGAAGGCAATCTGTACCTTCACCAATTCCTCTTCCCACCTTTCTGGGGAGTAGGGGGCACCCCTCCCACGTGGGAGGTTGTAGACCCCCCCCCCTGCCTCCAGCCATCCACCTGGAGGAAGCTTGACCCCTCGGCCTCCTTCAACACTCCAGCCCTGGGGCCAAAGCTTTCCCCTAGCTCCATTCCTGTCTGTTAACACTGTGATAAAGAGGCATTGGATGGCAGGGGATGGGCAGCCAGACAGTCATTCTCTCTTTACCTGGCTCTCAGCACAGGAGGGAGGGGGAGGGAGGGAAGCCCTTTCCAGGGCACTCTGACCCTGTCCATCAGCACCAGGCCCTTCTTCTGGGCTGCAGAGGGAGGCTGACAGGCAGCAGCTGGCCCAGGCCTGACGATTGAGGGGCACTGCCTCCCAGCCACACTGACACTCCCCATCCCAGGTCTCACTGGGATCTGGGCCTCTTCAAGCCTTCCTTACTGTTGGCTGCACCCATGAGGAAGAACCCCAGCTGTCAAGAGAAACACCAGGGCTCCTGGCAAAGGAAGAGGGCCCAAGGAGTTTGACCAAGGCCAAGGGGGCTCTGGGGGCTCCAGTCCCAGGACATTGGGGTGGCAGAAGAGGAAGGGAAAGAGGAAGAGGAAGGGGAAGTGGAGAGGGAGGGGAGAAAGGTGCCCCCTCCTCCTGGCTCTTTGTTTTCTTTCCTTTCTCTTCCTTCCTTCCTCCTGCCTTTTTTCTTCCTCCCCTATTTCCATGTCTGTCAATTCTCCTCTGTTCCTCTCAATGACTGTCTCCTCAGACTCCTCTCCTTCCTTGTTACTCTGTCTGTCTCTCCTCTCTCTCTCTCCCTCTCTCTGTCTCTCTCTCTCTCTCTCTGTCTCTGTGTCTCTCTCTCTGTCTCTCTCTCTGTCTTTCTCTCTGTCTCTCTCTCTTCTCTCCCCTCCCCCTTTCTGTCTCCCAGCACAGTGCCCCTGGGCCTATCCCCTGCCTCTGGAGCCCTGCAGGGATGCCTCAGGACCACTCAGCCACTTGCCCTCTTTAAACTTCCCATTCCCTCGCCAAGCCCAACCTGGGCCAGCCCAGAGCTTGGTTTTCCTTCCTCCCACACTCCCTCCACGTCTCATCCGGGAAGGGAAGGGATGAGAAAAGCAGCCACAAGCACAGATGGAAGCAGGTCAGCCAGAGTCGGAGGAGGGGAGGCCACACAGGAGGCTCAAAAGAGAGGGCTCCACCCTCTGGCCCCCCATCTCCATTGCCAGCTCCCAGGCTTCACTGAGTGCAGGAACCTGAGGCTGTGGCACCCCCTCCCCCCCTTCCCCTGCCTTCCCTGGGGCCTGGCTCTGGCCCCAGGCAGCCCCCAGCTGGGGAGGGAACCCGACTCCTCTGAGAGTCCCAGCCAGGAGTCTAAGCTCCAGCCTCTGGCTCAATTGGCAAAAGCAGCCGCCCAACTTGGCTTAAAGGAATTCCCTTGAAAATCCATCCAGACTGCTCAAGGCTCCCGGCACTTGGCAGCCCACAGAGTTCGAACTGTTGGCTTGTAATGCTCAGAGCTCCCCACCCCCATCCATACAGAGAGAGAGAGAGAGAGAAAGAGAGAGAGAGAGAGACAGAGAGAGACAGAGAGAGAGACAGAGAGAGAGACAGAGAGAGAGACAGAGAGAGACAGAAACAGAGAGAGACAGAGAGAGAGAGACAGAGAGAGAGAGAGAGAGAGAGAGAGAGAGAGAAGAGAGAGGGAGAGAAGAGGGGAGGGGAGAGGGAAGAAGAAGAAGAAGAAGAAGAAGAAGAAGAAGAAGAAGAAGAAGAAGAAGAAGAAGAAGAAGAAGAAGAAGAAGAAGAAGAAGAAGAGGAGGAGGAGGAGGAGGAGGAGGAGGAGGAGGAGGAGGAGGAGGAGGAGGAGGAGGAGGAGGAGGAGGAGACAAGGAAGGAGGGAGGACCAAGAGATGAAGATTTCCTGCCGTTAAATTATTTCAAAACATCCCAGAGGAAATCTTGCCCTCATACTGTCCAGAAGCTGCAGGCCTTTCCCAGACGTTGTCTCTAGGACCCTCACAAACTCCTCTTGCAGACAGAGCCCCTTCCCCAAATCAGTGGCCAGCCTCCTTTGCAGGCTGCTTTTCCTTCCTCTCCCCTTCTCTCAGTTACTCCCCTTGTGAGCCTTTTTCAATCCCCAAGCTGCCAAAAGCATTAGCTGCTTCCCCTCCAAGACACTCCAAGAACCACCCTGGACTTGGCACAGACTGTCCCTTCTGGGATGCCATCTCACCTCCTCCCACCTCCTCTCACCTCCTCTCACCTCCTCTCACCTCCTCTCTCCTCCTCTCACCTCCTCTCACCTCCCCTCACCTCCTCTCACCTCCTCTCCTCTCACCTCTTCTCACCTCCTCCCACCTCCTCCCACCTCCTCTCACCTCCTCTCACCTCCTCCCACCTCCTCTCACCTCCTCTCCTGTCACCCCCTCCCACCTCCTCCCACCCTCTCCCACCTCCTCCCACCTCCTCTCACCTCCTCTCCTCTCACCTCTTCTCACCTCCTCCCACCTCCTCTCTCCTCCTCTCACCTCCTCTTTACCTCCTCTCACCTCCTCTCACCTCCTCCCACCTCCTCTCACCTCCTCTCCTCTCACCTCCTCCCACCTCCTCTCTCCTCCTCCCACCTCCTCTCTCCTCCTCTCACCTCCCTTTAACTTCCTTTCCACCACAATTCAGGGGCTGCCTTTAGCACAGGCTCTTCCTGACCACCTCCCCCCCCCAGCACTTTCTAGCTTCTGAAATCACCTTGTATTCCTTTGTATAAAGTTCAGGGGAGCTTACCTGCAGGGTGGGGTTTTCCCCTAGCCTGCCCTCAGTGCCTTGAGGGCAGGGATGGTTTCCTTTTTGTCTTTGTACCCCTGCCCTTAGCACAGGCCTTGGCACATGGTGGTGCCCAGGGTCTTCGCTTGCATTGGGTATTGAGGAGGGGAGATCAAAGGATCCAAACAAGAATCCAGTTTCTCAAACCCCAGCACGTGGCTCTGGCCTCGCACTTTCTAGGAAGGAGACAAAGCCCCTCTCTGCAAAGCCCCAGGAGGAAGAGGAGGAGGAGGGGCTCTTGCATTTCTTCCCACCGTATTCTGGACCAGACCCGCCAAGGTCCAACATGTGGGAAATCAGACAGCTCTGTGGTCAGTCAGTCAATCAATATTGATGTGTGCCAGCCATTAAGCTAAACCCTATGGAGCAAAAGATAATCCTCATTTCCCCAGTCTAATTGAGGAGATCCTTGTAATCTGCTTGGTGTGAACAGTTCTGGGCAGGAAACTGGGGAAATCCACAGAGGGAAGGTTTGGTAGTGAAGGGGGGACTTGAAGGAAGCTAGGGCAGGAAGGAGGAAGGACATGAGGAGGGGCAGACAGACAGCACCCCAGGCATGGGGTGGCGGGGGGGAGCTAGAGTGCCTGATGCAGAGAGAGGAGGAGGGAAGGCCAGGGCCACTGGGTCCGAGAGTCTGTTGTGGAGTGCAGGATTGGAAATGGCGTGTGTGTGATGAGTGTGTGATGAGTGTGTGGTGTTGTGTGTGTGCACGCGCGCGTGTGTGTGCCCAGCCCAGCAGAAGCAAGGGAAGGTGCTGGACTATCTGATGACCGCGCAGTTTCAAGGCTGGGGACCTGGGAAGATGGCGGTGCCCTTGACAGATAGAGGTCAGGCAGAGGGAAAGGTCTGGGGGGGTCACGTCCTGGTCACGTTCTGCTTGGAGCCTGTTGAGCCTGGGGGATCCAGGAGACACGCGCTCTGAAACGTCCCCAGGCAGTGGGCGGTGCGTCCTGGGGCACAGAGGAGAGACTAGGCAAGCCCAGCGGATGGAGCACGGGACCAGAGTTCACATGGAGCCTCAGACACTGCCTAGCTGTGTGACCCTGAGTCAGTCACTTCACTGCTGTCTGTAAAATGACAATGACAGCCCCGCCCGGCCAGGGTTGTGGTGAGACTCAGATGAGAGCTTGACATGCGGGCCTGCTGCGGCCCCATCACCACAGGCGGAGCAGCTCTGGGAGCTGTCCGCATAGACCGGGACTGAGCCCTGGGCTCCAGCCCTGGGCTCCGCGCTCGGTTGTGGACTGCCCAGGCCCCTGACAGTGCAGCTTCTCTTCTGGCCTGACTGTGCCCATTCCTGCCAACCTTCTCCGGCTGCTGTCTGGGTCCTCCTTACGGAAGTTTAGGCCGTGGAGCTGCCCAGTCTGGAGTCGGCCCTGGGACAAAATGTCCTAGGCTCGGCATGCCAGGAACAGGACGGCCATTCACTATTGCTAGTGAGATCCTAGCAGAGGGTATTAAAAGGCGGGGGGGAAGGGAGGGGGAGGGGGAAAAGGAGGAGGCGGCCCTGCCCCCTACAGACTGAGGCGTCTGTGGCCTTGGGAAGGGCACTCTAGAAGCACAGAGGCCTCTGGTTCGGAAGGGGCAGGGGAAAGGTCCACAGTGTTGGCAGGTCTGACGGGTGGCAGGGCGGCCAGGGTCCTTTCATCCCAGCCCACACCGTCATTGCTTTCTCGCGTGACACTTCCAGAGAGCGTCAAGTCAGTGCTGGTGTCTGCAGCAGGGAGGGCAGGGCACAGCCAACCCTTAGGGTGGCATTTCCGAGCCGTGCCTGGGTCTGCCATGTGGGTGGGAGCAGCCGGGTGTCTGCATGGTTGTGTCTGTCTCGACCACCCGCCGGCCCGGCCCACTCCTCTTCTCTGCCATTCTCCCCAGAGCAAGGGCATTTTCTAAAGCTTCATCCCCGGGGGAGGAGGTGGGCAAACAAGGACACACACATCCAGTGTGCAGGGAATAAAGCCTCCCCACTACAGGCGCCACCAGAGGCCTGCCAGCTGGGTCACTCTCCCCAGAGGCCCAGGAGGGAGATCCAGAGTTCAGGCTGGCAGAACTTCACAGGACTCTGGGGCTGAGACCTTCCCTTTCTTCTTAGCAGATGCAGGGAGGAAGGGATGAGTGGTGCATTCTGGGAACATGGGAGTGATTCAGTCTACCTTAGGGGGGCAGCCTCTACCCTCAGGAGGAGTGGGCATTCCCTGGGTGATAGGACACCAGATGTCCCTAAGAGTGCCCCTTCCCCCACCTCATCCATGAAAATCATTGGATCTTTGATCAAGAGCTGGGAAAAGCCTCAGAGGCCACCTCGTCCAAACCTCAAAGGACCTGGAGAGTCACATGACTTCTCCCAGGTAACACATCTTGTTGCAAAGCCACACAGTGAGTGAACCTGGTTTCAATGTAGCTCCTCTGCTCCCTCCCCCACCTTTACCCTATGGTACCCAAGAGTCCTACCATTGGTCAGTCATTCCCTTGGGCAAAGGCCTGACAACTGCCCCTGAAGTGTAGGTCATTATCCACAGGGCCCCCAGCTTTGCCCCTGGCCAAGCTCAGCTGTTTATGGTGTCCTGAGAATCCCTAGTTCTAGGACTGGAGAAAACACTCAGCTCAAGGCCCCGTTGTATGTAAGGCCTTTGTGATTCCCCAGCTAGCTGCTAGTATCTCTGCCCTCCCCCCAAAAGCACCTGGCATTGACTTGGCAAAGGACCAAGTGTGCCTGTGTTGTCTTCCCCAGTTAGAACAGAAGCTTCCTCAGAGGACCAGAAATAGGGCAGATACCCAGCAGTCAAGGATATGCAGGAGTTTAAGAAATGTTAGTTGACTGAATGGATATAATACTGTAAGAAATGATGATGTGAGGAAAACCGAGAAGCCTGAAAAGATCTCCAAGAACTGATGCAGAGGGAAGTAAGTGGAGCCACGAAACCACATCCACGTTTTGTTGTTGTTCATCCTTTAGTCTACAAGAGGACCAATGACATCACCAGGCTGGATTTAAGCAAGGCAGAGCCACACAAAGTCATCCCACAAAAAAGGAAAGGTGAACCAAACCAAACATGTACCAAGCTCTGCCTCGTACTTCCAAGGGAAAGCAAAGAGAAGAATTTGAATGTTTCCTTATGGAGAGATATCTTGAAAGATATCATAGATTCTGGAGTCAGAAGACCTGAGTTCAAATCTTGCCTCTGGTGGTTATGTAGCAGGGGGTTAAGCTTCTAACCTTTCTTCATGCATAACCCATGTGGAGGCTTACCTCTCTCTCTCCCTGCTACTCACAAGCCCATTTTCCTTATTCATTCTCATACCAGTTTCTATGGCAAATGAGGGATTTATTTTAATATTTCCTTCTTAGTTACAAAAAAATTAGGTCATTAATCAAGTTCTGAGCTTCCTCCTTCATATTGTGTTATAAATAAAACTAGAGAAACATTTTCCCGTAAGTGATACAGGTATGTGTGTGTCTATGTAGGTATGTATATATTTGTGTATGTATGTATGTATATGTGTATGTTGGAGGCAGTTACCTGGCTCAGTGGATAGAGGACTGGGCCTGGAGTTAGGAAGACCTGAGCTCAAATCCAGCCTCAGACACTCACTAGCTGTGTGACCCTAGGAAAGTCACTTAACTCTGTTTGTCTTCATCCACTGGAGAAGGAAATGGCAAATCCGACCAGTATCTTTACCGAGAAATCCTCACATAGGGTCATGAAGAGTGAACAACAATACACTGTTAACAGTAGGCAAATACTCAAATACAGACATAGAACAGTATTTCTATGGCCCATGAGAAAGATCACTGGCCAAGTGGCCTTTAACCTCGGCTACAGCTGGGACCTCCTGGGACCATCTCGTGAACAGATGCCATTTAAAGTCATTTCTCAGGAATTCTCTACATGATTCTTCACAAAATGAGATGAAAAATCAGTCCTCCCAGGAAAGATGTTTTATTGGCATTTTTTCTTCAGTCACCCCCAGCTCACAAGGCACCCAGGCACCCCAGAGAAGTGGGAGTTGTAAGAAAAGTTCAGCTGTGACTCCACAATTCTGGGGCGTCTGAGAGAGAGAGGAGCAGGAGCTGCCACCTCCAGGGGAGACCCCCATTTACAGTCAAGTCATCACTGTCATTTTCCATTTCCTCAGCTATATGTTGGGTCTTGGACACAAAGACCCCTCTGAGGGCTCTTCCAAGTCTGTGAGCTGTGAGCTGTGGCCTCTCCTACCCTGGCTTTTGAGAGGGAGAATGAACAATGCCAGCCAAGAGGACGGGGAAGAAGAAGAGAAAAAAGAAGAGGAGGAAGAAGAAGAGGAAGAGGAGGAAGAAGAGGAAGAGGAGGAGGAAGAAGAAGAGGAAGAGGAGGAAGAAGAGGAAGAGGAGGAAGAAGAGGAAGAGGAGGAAGAAGAAGAGGAGGAAGAAGAGGAAAAGGAGGAAGAAGAGGAAGAGGAGGAAGAAGAAGAGAAGGAAGAAGAGGAAGAGGAGGAAGAAGAAGAGGAATAGGGAGGAGGAGAAGAGAAGCAAAAGATCTCAGGGCATTAGACTGAAGGAACTACAGTTGCTCTTACATGTTTTGATCACTCACAGGTGTTTTTCATTCCATTCCCTCCAAGTTATTAAAAACCAGGCAAATTCCACTGGCTTCACACCATCATTCTGGGTGGCAATTCTTCACTAAAACTCTCCATGCTCAGGCTGAACCTCCCATCACAGCCCAGCATGCAGAATGTTCTGTAGCTGAGGAAGGATGATGCAGGGCTTGGTGCCGAGATAACCTCCCAGACCCTCCCAACACCCACCCCTCTCCTCTCATCTCCTCCTCCCTGCCCCCTGCCCCACACGTCACAAACACACCCTGGATTCCCACTGGAGCCAAGAATATTCATGGACTCAGTCTAATTCCTCAGCCCCACCCTCCAACCCCACAGGTGAGGTCAAGGTTTCCACAGAGCTGAGAGAGAGAGAGACAGAGAAAGAGAGAGACAGAGAGAGAGACAGAGAGAGAGAGAGACAGAGAGAGACAGAGAGAGAGAGAGAGAGAGAGAGAGAGAGAGAGAGAGAGAGATTGAGAAAGAGGATAGAAAGAGGGAGAGAGGACAGAGAAAGAGGGAGAGAGAGAGGGAGAGGGAGAAAGAGGGAGAAGGAGAGAGGGAGAGAGGGGGAGAGAGAGGGGGAGAGGGAGAGAGAGACAGAGAGAGGGGAGAGAGAGAGTCTCTGTGAGAGACTCTGCAAAGGGGCAGGAAGAGTCAGGACAGCCCCTTCTGCCTCCTCAAAGCCAACCTTGGCCCAATTTCCATAACCCTGTCTAGGGTGACACTATCCTCCCAGTCACCCTAGCTGGAAACCTCAGTGCCATCTTCATCCTGGATCTCCTTACACATTCTTTCCCCCTCTTCACCTTTATTGATGCCTGGCTACTCTGCTAACAAGACCACATCCTTTGCTTTCTTCTCCAGCACTAGCCCCCCCACCTCCTTTCTTTTTTCTCTTCTTCTTCTTCTCCTCTCTCTCCTCTCTCTCACTTTCTCTCCTTTCTTCTTTCTTTCTTTCTCCTCTTCTCTTCTTCTCTCTCCATCTCTCTCTGTGTCTCCCTCTCTCCCCCCTCTCTGTCTCTCCTTCTATCTCTTTTTCTCTCTCTGTCTCTTTCTCTGTCTCTCCCTCTCTCCTTTCCTCTCCCCCTCTCTCCCCCTCTCCCTCTCTCTCCCCCTCTCTCTCTTCCTCCCTGTCTGTCTGTCTCCCTCTTTCTGTCCTCTTTCTCAATCTCTCTCTCTCCCTCTCTCCCCCTCCCTCTCTCTCTTTCCCCCTCTCTCTTCTTCCCCTCTTCTTTCCCCCCTCTTTGTTTCCCCTACATGGGATGTCCCATTCCTTGCTCCTCACTTTCACTTCCAGACTCTCCCTTTGCCCCTTTACTCAGCAACCTTTCCTCCTTTGAAGCCCACCCAGGTAAAATGTCTACCCAATCTGAGGGTGGGGCAGCTGGGGCCTTGCCCCACGTTGCCAAGACTTGGAAGGAAGCAACAACAGTTTTCCAGACCCTTCTTGACCCACCCCCTGCCCTCTCTTCACCTGTGTGCTCAGTGTCACATTTGGGAGCCTCCAGAGCAGTCAGACTCATTAAAAGGCAGCATTGCTTTTGATTGAGCTGTTTATAAATCTGTCTGCAGAAACCTGAGCCCATGCTCCAGGGCCTATCCTCAGAATGCCTCCCTCCTCACCAAGTCTCTGCTGACGGATCTCCCTAGGTCATCAGGGTCTTTCCTCAGAGAGCTTGTAGCAGGGCTGTACAGGACTCTAAGGGAACCTCCCTGGGTCTTCCCAGCAATGATCCATTGTTGTATGGCCAGGGAGAATAGGAAGGTGGAAGCGGGGACACTTACCCCACACTTTCAGGCTGAACCTGGGCCAGTGGAGGGTTTGCTCTCAGTCATCAAGGGAAAGAGGAAGTCCACAGAGCTCCTGGGGAGAGACCCCCTAGACTTTCTCCTACCACTGTAGTCACTAAGCTTCCTCTATTATCTCTTGGTAACCTGGTTAGTTTTGAATTTTAAAAAGACCTATGGGTTACCAGGCCCCCCCAAAGATCATCCAAACCCCACCACCTTTCCCAAGAGCAAGACAAACAGAGGAATGTGAGAGAACTGTTCCCAGGCAGGCTGGAGAGCTCTACTCCCTGCTTTCTAGGCCCTGTTACAAGGAGCAAACCTTTGCCAAGAGTCTGAGTCTGTAAAGAGCCAGTGAGAGACACACTACCCTGGATATTAACAGTGAAGGGGTGCATGCAATCGGAGCTCCATCTCCTCCCCAGCTCAGCACTGCTAGTGGCTGTTCCAGCCCTGCCTAATGCTGGTTTTCACTCCCCACTGGCTCTAGGGTCTTTACTGAGCACAGCAGGGATTGTACAGAGCCTGAAATGTCAGTCTATGATGAAAGACTCCCTAGACTCCCAAAGACTCCTTTGGTCCCAAGGCTCAAAGTCCCTTTCACCTGAAAGCCCTGAAAAAAGTAATTCAGAGAGAAACCAGGAGGACACACCTTTATTGTCCAGCAGTGCTAGTGAGTGGGGACCCAAATCACCAAATCTGTGGTTTCATTAGTGCTGAATGTTTCCTCTACCAGGGCACCCTTGGACTCTGAAATCAACTGTCTAAGAGGTCCTGGGAAGTCCCTCAGCTCAAGTGTCCTGAGTGAAATTCAATCCAGGCCTTCTTAACCGAGGCTAAGCTTTGGTCCATTACCTGGGGAGACTGCCCCTCCCAGAAGTGGTTTGGAAGCCTCTTTCCCTCTGGAGAAGGAGACTTGGGACCACTCAGCCACAAAGACTAGGAAATCAGCTCTGGAGCTCCTGCTAGAAACTCACATCCCAGCTGCCCCCCCCCCATCTCTCCCCATCTTCCTGATAAATGCAGAGGAGGGAGACCAAGGACCCTTGTGCTTTTATTAAGTAGCTCAGCAAAACCCCCTATTACATCCACATTATTTTTCCCTGTTTTGTAAAAACACAGCTAAGTCGAAGCTAAGAGGATTATGGTCTTGGAGCCAAGCTCTCTGTAAAGGCTGCTTGTCAAAGCGGCCCTTGGCCACCAGGGACCTCTCTGACACCCCACCCACAGCCTTTCCCTGCCAGCTCAAAGTACAGGCAGACACCTATCCATCCGGCCCCACAAAGTTTAGGCTAAGCTCTGACCAAGGCACCATTCTTCCCCAGGCCTTGGTTCTCCAAGAAGACTGAAAACAGCCCTTTGTGTTTGGTTCAGCAGGCCCGGAAAGGGTAAAGGCAGGCTGGGCTGCCTCGGAGGGCCTCTGGAGAGAAAGGTCGGCTCTTTGCCTTCCCAGCTGAATGCTCTCTCGAGAGCTCATTCAGGAGGGTCCGCTCTGTTTGTGCAGAAAGCCTCACAGATGTTGACATTTTTTTCATCCCTGGGTTAAGATGTCTTCTATAGGCTTTTATTCCTCGTTTGTTACTTCTTTTATGCCAGGTCGGTTGGTTTTTTCCTGAAGGCCTTGACTCAGCTCTCTGAAGAGAGCAGCAGTGGCCGGCCAGCGCATTCTTCTCTTGGGCCCTTTCTTCCTCGCCTCCCAAGGCAGGCCTGGGCCTGGGGTCTCTTTGTTGAGCACAGCGGGTCGCTGTGGCCTGTCAGGGGTCTGCTTTGTGCTGCCCCCCCTGGCTTGCTGCACATTGGCTCGGGGGATGGGAAAGGCCAGGCACGTTTCTCGTTGCAGGTAAACACTTCTACAAATCCTTGCTTGGAAAGTAATCTGGAGACCTAGCCCTTCCCTCTCCCTCTCCCATCCCCCACCCCCACACAGCCAAGCTCCCTGGGGCCCTGGGAGAGTGGGCCTGAACAGCAGCGCCCCGAAGGCATAAGCCTGGAGAGAGCCCAAAGGCTGCAGTTAAACAAAGGTCCTGGAGCGAGCGGGGTCCTCAGCCGCCCCCTGTCCTGCACACTAGGCTGTCAGCTCTGCTGCTGTTACTTAAATAGAGCCACAGTCACAGGCACACTCTGATGGGCTCTTCTCACTCCCCACCATTTGGTAATTTGCCTTTTCATATTTCCTTTATTTTTCATCTGACCTGTGGGTCAAAAGACCCTTAGACCCCTGTCATCTGACCAATTTTAGGCTCACTCTTGGGAGCTCTAACAAGAATCCCAATTGCCTCCCTCCTGGAAGTCTCCACAGTCTTCTGCCCCCAGCCCACCCTCTTCAGTGAAAGACTTCCAAGCATAACACCGACCAGGCCTATTAAAGGCCTGCAAACAAAAGGCTCCTTTGGCACATCACAAGCTAGTGTTCCTACCCCACTGGATAAGTCCACCTACTCTTCCCCAAGAGCCGCTGGCACATTCTGTCATCAGCTGGTGGCCAGGAGTTGGGGGATGAGCCTCTTGTTCCCTGAGAGCCAGCACTGAGCTCCCCTGGTCCCTATGTGAGCCAGGCACAGACCCATTCCTGGAGGCAGGACAACCTGACAGGATTCAACAGTCCTTATGCTCCCAGAGAACTGGGGAGAACCACCTAACCTTAACATAATCACCTCCCATGTCACAAAAGGACTTCAGTTGCAGAAAAAAGGTTTTCCTGGGCTATTCTCCAGCTCATCCTAGCTCTCAAGATGCTTAAGTATTTGCACCCCTGATTCTTGGAGCCTTCAATCCTAGATTATGGTCTGTAAATGTCACCTCACAACTGGATGGAGACCCAGACAGAGCCTCCACCAAAGAAGCCAGGGAAAGTCTTATGTCTGTGGGCCACCAGGCTGAAACTTTATGGGTCTTCATCTTGGGCAAAAGCCAGGCTCCACCAATCCGCATACCACCCCCATACCCAACATCCCCATCACCACCATCACCAGCAGCAGCACCAGCACCATCATCACCCTCCCATTCACATGGAGCTTTAACTTTATTAAAGGGCTCTCCCAGAAGGCTAGTCTTAGAAGGATCATTATCCCTATTTGACAGATGATGAAACCAAGGGTCAGAGGATGTTCGATTTCAAGATAGAAAGGATTCGATTTTATTCTCTCATTTTTCAAATGAGGAAGGTGAGGCCCACAGGGGGCAGGGACTCTCCCCAAGTTGCACCTGTAGCAGCCCTAAGTGTTCATTTCCCTCAAGATCTCAGAAATGCATAAGAATCAGGGAAGGATTCCATGTGGCTGCTGCCTGGGGAGTCCGCCCCTCCTCCTGGTTCTGGACCTTTCCCTTGGACAGACAGACCCACTGTCAATGGGGCTTTGGGATGAGCCCTTCAGGGAACAGTCAGTAGCTATTCAGAGACAGTACATTGTACTCTGGCATTATGGCTTCACAGACAAGTGGGGCCGTGGGGCCCCTCCTCCTCAGCAGCAGCAGGGAGCCCCCAGGATGGGCTCTCAGCAGGCCAGGCCAGGCAGGCTGGGCAGGCCGGGCAGAGGTTACAGGTGCTTTTCATCCTGCCACCCAGGAGGGCACCAACGTCCTGCTGCTAGAAATTTGTCTGCCTGTTTTGTCCTCATTCATAGTAGGGCCAAGGCCCAGGAGACACTGGCTGGGTATGATAACTTGATTAAGGCCAGGGACAGATGACATGGCCATTCCAAGACAGTTCAAAGGAATCTGGGCTTGGGGCCCTTAACCTCTCCTCAGGAGACTGCTTGGTTTTTCTGGTAATTGCTCCATTGTCCTTGCAGAGAGCAGTGGCCTGGGGGCAGCCTGCCTCTCAAGCCATCCTCAAATGCTCTCAGCCACAGTCATGTCCAGGCAGCCATGACCCCTCCCCAGCATCCCACTGCACCTCCCCCCCCCCCCAACAGGCACAGCCTCTGGCAGGACCCAGGCTCAGCTTTCTGTAGTCGTCCTTAAGTAAGGAGATGGGAATGGCCCCAGGATTGGGAGGATGGGAGATTTAAAGCCAGGCTAGGGTTCTCTGGAATGTTCTTGGGTTCATAACTAACCACCCTCCACAACCTAGGATAAGCAGTATTAGGCTGGAGTCAGGAAGACCCAAGTTCCAATTTGACTGCATACACATATTAGCTGTGACCCCAGGCCAGTCACAACCTCTCTGGCTTCAGCTTCCTCATCTGCAAAAGTGAGAGAAATGGCCTTGGTGGGGTCTGAGGTCCCCTCCAGCTCTGTGACTATGCCAGAAGCCCCTGCCTTTTGAAAAGGTGCTGGACAGGGTATTGGAAGCCTCCCCCATCACTTGGCAATTATGCCATCCTGGGCAAGTTCCCTGGGCCTCCGTTTGCACATCTGTATATAAGGGGCTGGACTACCCAGCCACTGGGTCCCACCAGCATCCATCTGTTAGCCCACATAAAATTCTCTTTAAATCTTAAAGGCTCTAAAATGCTGGAGATCATTTATCATTAAGATTAATTCGTGTGCCGAGCAGGTGCTCTCCTGTGTCTTCACCCTACCGATGCTGCCTCGGCTCATCCCATCGGGAGCATTGATTAGAGGGAGAGAGACCCTGCTACAGCCCAGCCCCACCTCCACAGCGGACAGAGGAAGCCTTCTGCTGGTCCCACCCCTTCCTTTTTAACCTGGGCTGGCCATTGTCAGGAACCGGTCTTCTGGGCGAGCTTTCTTCCTGGAAGAAGAGGATGCCTCTCCCCGCCCCTCACCCCCCGCTCCCCGCCCAATAGCCCCGAGCTGGTGGCACTGTGCGCGAATGCAGGGAGTCAGCTGCTTGTGGCGCTGGCACGCTCCCGATGCTGCTTCGGAATCCCATTCCCCAGGGTTTAATGCACCATTGTCCCCTTGCTCGGGGCCTCCGACTTGTGTCAGGAGAATGGAATTTCTTTTGAACCACTAAACTGGATCGTTCTGCTGCAGATGAGAAGCGGACAAAAGAGAAGAGAGAAAGGGCCACTTTTCAAAGCCCCCTTCTCTCTGGTCTCCAGCAATTACCCGTGGGCCAGTGGCAGGAAGGCGGCCCGGCGGCACTGCCGAAAAACGTGGGTCTGGGAAGGGCCCTTCCCCGCTTGGCTCCGCCCAGGGGCGGGAGCCTCCTGGCCATCCCGTGGGCAAAAGCTTGCCCCTCGGCTCTGTCCGCCTGCTCCCCAGGCCGGCTGGCCGCCTTCTGACTGAGGCCAGCCTACAAGATTCATGCATTCGTTTTCTCTCATTCCTGGAATGTAGTCTTGATATTCCCTCCCGAAACCAGGGAGTGAGGCGCCTGGGGATGTTCCAGGCTGGCGGGCACCTCCGGGAGCCCCGAGGTTTAGAACCAGATTCTCTTGGATGGAGAGGCCTCTATAAAGGGGGCGTTCCAACCTGCCCAGAGTGACGTCCCATACATTGTGCCTTTTCACCGGGGCTAAGGAAGGGGGCTGCCCCACTGCCAAGAGAATCTTTAATGGTGTCGTGGGAACAATGCCGGGCCATTCTGCCGGCCTTCATTACAGAACCATCGGAGATGCTGCGTGAACATTTCCCACTAATTACCATAAATAGCCGAAAGCCCCCTGCGCCCCCTCCCCAGGCAGGTTCCGCAGCCTTGTCCCACCGCGGCCTCCACTAGCAGGCCACGCCCCCCACACAAAGAAGGGGACTCTATATCCGGCTCGCCCCAGCCCCAGCTTTCTAAAGAAGAGACAAACAGGGGAGGATTAACATAACTTACTCTCGGGCTAAACAAACAGGCCACTTCCGCCTCCTCGGGCCCCTCCATCCCATCGCCGCTGGCTCCGCTGCCACTCTGGGCTTTCCCAGGCTGTGTCTAGAAGACAAAGGAGGGGATCTGGGAAAGATGGACGCGTCCCCAGAGGACTGGGTGTCCCATCCAAAGGCAGGAAGCTACCAGGCCTACCCCTCTCGCGCTCGCGTCTGGGACCAGCCAATGGTTCCCGGCCCAGACCAAAAGTTAAGGGCTTTCTTCTCATCTGTTCTGCCCTTCCTACAGTCTCTGGAGCTAGACATTCCAGACACCATTATCCCCATCTTACAAACAAAAACAGCGGTCCCACAGGATAGAGCACCTTGCCTAGAGACACATACCTTGTCAGTTATCAGAGGCAGGATTCAAACCCTGACCATGCCTCTGTACCTCAGTAGGGAGCTGCGCAGGGAAGAGCTTGAACAGGGACTTGGGTATACCCAAAAGATCAGTCAATGGATGGTTCCAAAGTCACAGTGGGAATTCACGTCTCTATTTACTTTTAAATAAAGCCATGGGAGGATGTAGGCAAGATGCTGGCAGAGGAGCAATCCAGAGAGCCTAGCTCCCCTTACACCTGCTCCAACAGACCTGAAATTACCACTTGACCAAAAGTCAATGAGAAACCCCTAACCACCGTCATCGTTTTAGCCCCAAAACATAATTTGCCTGAAAGGCAAGAGACTGGGGTAGGACATTTATAACAGGGGTGAGCAAGGATTATGGACTCAGCATCCAGAACCCTCAGCTAGGCTTGCTGTGCAGGGACACCCAGAGCTGATCTTAGACAAACATCCAAGCCATAGCCCAGCAGCTCAGGTCCTGGAGCATGGATTCAGTGTGGATTCAAAGCCCAGCACCCCCCAGCATGGTTGGTCCAGTGAAAGGATCTGAAGGAGCTCTGGTTTGAGCCAGTTAGTAAAGGATTCCTCTGAGCAGTTGGTTGAAAGAATAGCCAAACAAATGATATCAGGGTGGGGAGCCTGTGGCCTCAAGGCAGGTTCCCCACCCCTTAGATGGATAGATAGATAGATAGATAGATAGATAGATAGATAGATAGATAGATGAATAGATTTTTTAAATGAACAAATGAATGATTGAGCAAGTAAATAACTAAATGAGATAAATGGCTCAATAATTAATTAGTTGTTCTGAAATCACTGGTGCCCAAGACACAAACCTAGAAGAGGAGAATAATTTCAAAACAAACACCTAAAAGTAAAGCCTCAGGAAAAAAAAAAAAACTCTCACAATTTGCCAACAAGATCATCAGATTCCTGAAAGAAATTATACAAGTCTAAAATTAGCATCATAAATGAAATGACAGCAATAGAGGAAAGAGTTGAAAAGAAATGAGAACTCCAGAAGAAAGTCTTGGGAAGTATATTAACAGCTTGGCACAAAAAGTGCAAGGCTTCACTTAAGGAACATGCTTCCTGAAAATTAGATTGTACCAAACAGAAGCTAATGACTGCATGAGAAGTATTAAAGAATTATTAAAATAAAGTCAAAAGATTTTTTAATAGGAGAAAATTTAAGGTACCTAAAAACAACTGACCTGGAAAATAGATGAAGGACATATTATTTGAGAATCACTGGACTCCCAAAAAGCCATGACAAAAAAAAAGATAATCTAAATATTATATTTCAGGAAATCATAAATGAAAACCACCTTGATCTCTTGGAATCAGAGGAAAGTGTGGAAAAGAGGAACTAAGCAGAGAAAAGTAAGAACAGAAAGAAGCCTTTTGTCACTTCCTGGAAGAAACCCCAAAATGAAAATTCCTAGGAACATTGCAACCAAACTTCAGAGGCTTCAAGTCAAATAAAAACATTTCAAGGCACTAGAAAGAGTTTAACCCCTGAGGAATCTCCCTTAGGCTTACACAAAAGAGCACAGAATGTCATCTTCCAAAGGGCAGAAGATAAAAGCTTATAACAAAGAATAACCCATAGAAGTAGAAGAAGAAGAAGAAGAGGAAAGGAGGAGGAAGATGATGAAGAAGAAAGAAAGACAGAAAGAAAGAAAGAAAGAAAGAAAGAAAGAAAGAAAGAAAGAAAGAAAGAAAGAAAGAAAGAAAGGGAAGGAAGGAAGGAAGGAAGGAAGGAAGGAAGGAAGGAAGGAAGGAGGGAAGGAAGGAAGGAAGGAAGGAAGGAAGGAAGGAAGGAAGGAAGGAAGAAAGAAAGGACAATACACTTGAATTTGCTCTCAAAATTCTCTCTGGAGGTGGACAGCATTTTTCATTCTGAATCCTTCTGAATGGTCTTGGATTATTGTACTGATCAGAGTAGCTAAGTCTTTCAGTCAATCATCATTACCATATTGTTGTTACAGTGACTCCACCCTGGAAAAATCATCTCAGCAGATGGGCTAACCCAGGTTGGGGGTGAGTTGGGGCAGTGTCTACCCCAAGCCTGTGAAGATCTCTCCCAGGAGATCGGTGGATAGCAATTTATTCCAATGGCCATGAAGTCCAGAGAAGCAGGCACTGTGGAGAGCTCAGAGCCTGGTCAGACAAGGAGGACACCACTGCATGCTGAGCTGTCCCCAGTCATCCTGAATCTTGTCCTGCTACTGGATGACAGTGACTCTGGAGGAGACAGTGAGGCTGATGACTTTGCACAGCCCTGCCTCACTTCAATCCAATACAGTCAGGAGACCCATCACTGGTCCTCTTCAAGAATGAAGGAAGAACAGCAACAAACATCTCACCACTTGCTGGATGCTTGCTGCCATGGAAAATGGGGAGAAGTCCTGAAAGACTGGAGGCAGTACAGGTGGATCAAGTTGAAGGTGTGTGGCCACGGTGGTGGAGGGTGGGTGGGAGGGGGGGGGGCCTCCATTCGTGGGAGATAGACTTCTGGCCTGTTTGTCAGAGTCATTGACACTGTTTCACAGTTTCACAGGATGTCTCAGTCCATATAGGTGGTGCTAGACTCTCCACAAGGTGACTGAGACCCAACTGATGTCCAGGTGGGAGTTTCCTTAGAAAAAAAAAATTATTACTTATTTTTAACATTGTTTTTGGGCAGCTCAGTAGCACAGTGGATAGAGCACTGGGCCTGGAATCAGGAAGACCTGAGTTCAAATCTAGCCTCAGACACTGTGTGACCCTGGGCAAGTCACTTCACACTGTTTGCCTCAGTTTCCTCATCTGTAAAATGAGCTGGAGAAGGAAATGGAAAATCCCTCCAGTGACCCAAATTGAGTCACCAAGAGTTGAATGAGACTGAAATGACTGAACAACAGTGAAAAGAACAAGGCTTATCCTTCTTCCACATGACAGCCCTTAGGATAATTGATGACATCTCTCATGCCTCTTCCCAGTCTTCTTGTTGCTAGGGTCAGCACTGGGAGAGGGGCACAACCTGCCAACAGGAAGACTGCCAGGGGGCCACACTCCCAAGCACGGAGGAGCTCCAGGCCTTATTCAATCAACAGGCACCTGATGGCACAGGTCTGCTGGGACATACCACAAAGCAGCCAGCCTCTGAGAGCAGCCAAGTCACCGATAAGATCTGCTTCTCTGTCTTGGCAGGACAGGTGGGAAGCACCGAGTGAAAGACACCCAGGAATAGGGTGACAAATCCTGTCTGTGTTTCAACAGAAGCCCAGTTGTTCCCTCCTCTCTATGGAGCTGATGACTCAGTGCCCACAGAGAGAGTTCTGAGGGCTGGGGATGGGACTACCCCCTTGACAGCCCTGCCTGCAGCAGCATTTGGCCTTCTCTCTGGGTCACTATTTTGTGAGAAGAACAAAGGAAGGCTGAGGACAGTAGGTGACTGTGGCCTAAGGTTTCCTGGCAGCTCAGATAGGGAAGTTAGTTTCAACTGTCCAGGTATCCTCAGGCCACCAGATGCTAAAGTCACATTTGGGGAAACTCCAATGGCCCCCTGAAGCTTGGCCCTCAATCCCCTGCTGGAGTCTCGGCTATGTTCCTTTCTCCGGTCACTGTTAGAAAGAAGCCTTCTCTCATGTTTGAATGCTGACCAGTCAGCTTCCAGACTCAGAGAAACAAACTCCAATTTTGGGGGGAGGCAGAAGGGGAGGGGTAAGGAGCCAAAGAGCATCTGTAAAAGAAATAGCCAAAGTTCGAATGTGAGTGATTCTGGCAAACACGGAGGAGGGGCCAGAGTGGGGGATCATTGGTTTGCTCAACATGTTTTCCCCCCAAAAGCTCTGAAATGGGTACCTTGGCTTCTCTGCTAGTGGGTGCTCTGGCCACAAGGGTCAGACGTGGCCAGATTCCAGTCATCCTAAGGCAAAAGGCCTCTAGGCTCTTTTTTCCTTCCTATTGGAACTTATTGCATTCCTGTGTCTTGGTCAGGCCAAGAGAGGAGCAGGAGGTCTGAGTTGCAAAGTGATGAGTCTGGTCTTAGCAAGCATACTCAGGGAAAGGTGAGCCACTCCCCTAATGAAATCGCCAGCCCTGGTTAGTCAGCCAAGGCTAGTTCAATCATCTGGGTTACTGAAGAGGCTTTGAAATGAGGCCTCCCTTGTAGGAACCCTGGAGGCTTATTTGATTTCAAAATAAAGCATGGATGCATCGGGGTCATAGGAACAAGACCAAAAACCCAGGGGTCTTAGGGACAGAGGGATATTTTGGATAGGAGAAATTTCAAATCAAAGAAAGAATACGTTACAATATTAAAATATTCAATTGATTAATTAGACATTAAAATGTTTGAACAAATATTAAATATTTGCATACATTTATAAGAAAGGTTATATATAGGAATTGTCTGAATTCATAGATGGGGTTTATAGGAGGCATGGTTAGATTTCTCTGTAACATTTTAATGTCTAATTAGTCAATTGAATATTTGGTGCATAACCAAACTTCCAACAAAATGTGGGGCATTTACATGTGACTGTGTATACAGGAGATGTGACCCAACACTGGTCAAGAGAAAGCTGAGCTCCACCTGCCAGCACACCAGTTGGTTCCAGATCTTCTTTGGGGACATGACATGTGAACAAAGGACACTCCAAGAAGGAGAGAGAGAAAGATTTCCGAAGCTGCTAACACATAGGAGAAGCCAACTCTCCAATCTGTCCCTGATTTCCAGCATTCCTCCCTAGAGACTTTGGAGATGGGGGCACATCCTCTTTGCAGAGATCACACCCCCTCTCTTGGTTTGAACTGAGATCTCATCTTCAGCCTAACTAAGACTTCTTTCACTCTTGTATGTGGGAATCTGAATGACTTCTCTGATTTCTGTTTGCTGTTTGCTTGGATAAATTAGTTTACCTGATATCCACTATTTGTGATGGTCCTTTGTGTAATTAGCATTTTATGGAAAAAAGCCAAACTGGCAAGTACAAGTTAAGGGCTAGCCTCCCCTTTTAAAAAAGAGACCACAGAAGCAGTTTTTCTTTTGAATCTCTGAATGTCCTACCCATATGACAGAGATATTTGAGGAGAGAGTACACATGGTTCTAGCCCCAAATTCCTCTTGGAGATAGACTGGGAAAGGAATAAGTACTCAACTAGAATCTTTCTCGTGCCCACCTCAAGAAAAGGGGAGAGATTTTTCCGGCAGTGAAGATCTCCCCGTAACAACATGCCTCTCTCAAAAGACCTCCTGCACCCCTCTCCCAAGGAGGAGAAGCGGAAACACAAGAAGAAGTGCCTGGGTGCAGAGTCTGAACTCGTATTTCATGGATGTGAAGTGCCCAGGGTGCTACAAAATCACCACTGTCTTCAGCCACACACAAACAGTGGTTCTCTGTGTGGAATGCCCCATCATATTTTGTCAGCCTACTGGAGGCAAGGCTAGGCTGACAGAAGGATGTTCCTTCAGATGGAAGCAGAACTAATGACTGAATCAAGATGAATGAGGAACTGTAAAGAATAAAACAAATTTGATACAAAAAAAAGAAAAGAAAAGGGGAGACATTACAGTCACTCTTGGAGAGGTCAGATTACAGAGAAATCTAACCATGCCTCCTATAAACCCCATGTATGAATTTAGACAACTCCTATATATAACCTATCTTACAAATGTATGCAAATATTTAATATTTGTTTAAACATTTTCATGTCTAATTAATCAATTGAATATTTGATTACTTATTTCTATTCTAAATTATTAAATTCATTTTTTAAAACTATTTTGATTCAAAGAATATGTTAAAATCATTTCCATTGAAAGTGCTAATTTGGTCATTTGACTTTGGGGTCATGTGACCAATAAGATGGAAGCCTAGATATTTTTCTCTGGTCCTCATGACCTCTCAAACCTGTCAAAAATAGGGATTATGTGCAAGAAATCAAATCATTTCATCTATCTATCTCCAAGGTCTAAGACACAGAGAACTCAAATGAGGCAAAAATTCAATGAACAGCCAAGAAGACTAATTGCTAGTTAATTAGTAATGGCTTCCATCAGCATCCCTTTATTCACTGCCCACAATGCTCCTACAGCAGAGCTGAATGCTGTACCAGCCAATTCCCAGGCTTGCCACATGACTTAACTCTACACCCACACTCTCTTCCCAGTGCAATGGAAAACCAAAAGACAGAGCTTGCTTGGTCTGGGACAGTGTCACTGCCACACTATGGACCACTACAGAGCTCAGCCAGAGAACTGAGGAACAGAGGGAACTAGGGCAGGACACATATGTGTGACTGAGTGGCAGTCCACTAAGCCTGATGGAAACAGCCCAGCATCCAGCTCTAGTCAGTTCTGCCTGACTACCCCAGAAGGCACTGGGGGCAGAGATTAAGGCCAATGAACTGTGAGCAAATTGTCCAGCATGAGAGGAAGCTGAGACAGCTTTGGGGATCAGCCTCCACCCAAACAGCATTCAAGGGAGGAAAAGTCAGAAAATTAAAGATAGATGATTGTGAGGGGGGGGAAGACTGAAATTATTTTTAAAAATCAAAGGAAGAAGAACTCAGCAAACAATCTTGAGCATAAGCAGATAAAACAACAGGGAAGATTTTAATAACAAAAAGGAATATGGCCTCCAGATCAGGTAAAAGAATCCAGACATCCATGAGTAAATATTGCAAGACAAAATAAAATAAATCAATACCTGATTAGGCAGAAGACCCAGTGGGTTCCCAAGAAAGCATGGAACTGCAGAGAATGTTGCTGGGTGGTTTAAAGAGATAGAAGAGTTATGAAAGCAGAATTTATCTAAGAGATAGGATATTAAGATGTTTTCCCATTTGATTGCTTCCCTTTTTGCATTAATGTTGTCTGTGCAGAAGCCTTTCGGTATCATATAATCATTGTTATCCACATCCTCTTCTGGAATTGCCTCTATGTCTGGTTTGATTAAGAATTCATCTTCTACTTAGAGATAATTTTTATAATTTTTATAATCTGATCTTTAATATTAAGGTCATAAATCTATTTAGAATGTGGAATATGATTTCAAATGTTCTAAACCTAATTTCTGTCAGATTGCTTTCTAGTGTTTTCAGAAAACTGGAAATATTCTCCCCTAAGTAATATTTTTTTCAGTTCATCAAATACTGAGTTATGAAGCTCCATTGTTTTTTCCCCTCTCTTCTCTATCCTGTTCCATTGATCTGCCTTCCTATCATGGCTGGAAACCTGACTTTCCCCAAGACTTGGGTTCAGGGTTCTAGGCTGTCAGCATCAGGATCTAAGGGAAGAGGGTGGTCAAGGTAGTGGTGGTGGTTTGACTTGTCTAGAACCTGATAACCTCTTGTTTCTTCCTCAGGGTGCTCTGTTGCTTCAGTTGGGCTGACTTGCCTGGCTCAAGAAATCCTCAGCCAATCCTATAGGCAATGGGTCCAGACATGGAATTTCTGAAGTGGTCTCAATCCTGCTGCTCTTCCCACTTGTTGGGGACCCTCTTTACAGAGGTGAGAGATCCCCACATGTGTTATATACACTGCACATCTTCTCAGACTTTTTCAACACATATCGATATGTTGGAAGTTAGGAAGTTATGTTGATTTTTCCTCTTTCTTTTTCTCCTTAAAAAATAGTATTTGTTTTATGGGAAGGCTCTTTGGAATGGAAAACAGAAAGAGTACTGGGAGAAGCTATGGTGATGGGAGAGAGAGAGAGAGAGAGAGAGAGAGAGAGAGAGAGAGAGAGAGAGAGATCAACAAAAACATGAATTTGAAAAGTTGGCATAATTGGGTTTGAGTTCACTTTTAAAAAAATAATTAATTAAAAGTTCTCTCTTTCATTCATTCTAATATTTCTTAATCCTGAATTAGTCTCTGTTCATTTTTAGATTCCATAAAAATATTTGATCTTGAGTGACATCAACTAACCCAACCCCCACATCTGAGGGCAGGGCTGGAAAGCAGCCCACCCTGAAAATGTTGCAGGGACAGGACTCCAGCCCTCTGACTCTGGATCCAGGGCTCTCTCCACTCCACCACACTACCTCCCTTATGATCTCCCATCATTTGCTTAATAGCCCCTGCCCCCAAGGACCTTGCCATTTTCTGAGGGGAAGCCATGCATGTGGACAAAGGTGAGGCAAGTTAGAATGAGAACTTCAGGGAAGCTGGGAGCTAGAGAAGTCAGCAGCCTCCAGTCCCACCCATAACAATGGCACACATGGATGGCCTCAGGGATCCTCTCCCACCCCCTCTGGCACTAACAGGTCAGCTCATCTAAGCTCAGCTATGGTTTGTCCCCTTAGAGTCCAGGGGTCTTCCTGAGGGGCTGGGGGAATCACTTAGAAGCTATAATTTGTGAACCTCCACTGTTATGTTCGTCTTTGTGTCCAGTCTGTCCTTGGCTCCCTAGACACAACCAGTAACCACTGCTGTTCCCAGGATACTGCTAGAAGGGGGATGAAAAATTTCAAGTGATCTGATCCTCCAAAGTTCATGAGGTGCTCCTTTTGCCAAGTACGTAGGAATGAGGCCAAATGATGACCTGGGATTTAGGACAATCACTTTGGCTGCCATATGGAAGACAGGCTGGAGAAAGAAGACTAGAAGCAAGGAGACTAATTAAGACACCATTGTAACAGCCCAGACAAGAGATGATGAAGCTGACCCAGGCTGGTGGGCTGAGAGAAAGGGAACTCCTCCCATATGGGAGATGTCACCCAGCTACTATCTGAGCCAAGATTCCAAGTCTTTCTTCTCCCTGTTTCCACCCCACCTCTCCAGCTGTGAAACCCCAAATCCCTGTGGGATGATTCCAAAGGCAGCAAACCAAGCTATTCTATGGTGGCAGTTAAGGTTAACTGACTTTATAAAGCCACAGACACAGCAGGGCTGCCTGGGGAGCAGTGAAGAGCCCAGCAGTCATCCAAGATGGGTTGGGGTCAGAGCTAAAAGATTCCACAGAACAGGTTAGCAAGATGCCTGAGCTGCCAAGCTCCCAAACAGTTCCAAAAGAAGAAGAAACTCTGATGCTCCAGCCCTGCTGGAGGAAAAGGATAGGGGAGCTATAGGCAGGGATGCTACACTGTCCAGCTGGAAGTCCATCACCTTGTCAGAGAAAAACCTTAGCAGCTTCCCAAGAAGCAGCCCAGTCAATACAGAGAACTTGCATATTTGCACACAGTAAGTATTGAGGAAAGAAGGAAGGAAGGAAAAAAGGAAGGAAGGAAGGAAGGAAGGAAGGAAGGAAGGAAGGAAGGAAGGAAGGAAGGGAGGGAGGGAGGGAGGGAGGGAGGAAAGGAAGGAGGGGAGGAGGGAGGAAGGGAGGAATGATGGAGAATGGGAGGGATGGGAGGAAGGAAAGCTGCATCCTTGGTCTGGGCAAACAGCTATAACATATGGCTCCCCCAGGTGTCCCCAGAGCTTGTTAGGGTATCTCTCAAATGGAAGTATGCCTTCTGTGCTTCCATGAAATTGTACCTTCTTTAAATATAATTTTCAGTGAGAACACTACTTTAAAAATCCCTTTCTCCTTCCTTCTCCAGGCTTTATGAACTTTCTGCCATTGGGACCTTGGGCAAGTTACTTCCTCCACAACCTTCTCTGTTTCCTTATAGGTTCTGGTCTTGATCTTACAACTCAGGTTCTTTCAGCTTGAATTGTGTTCTCCCCAACAGGTGTGTGTGAAGGCTGGAATGGGGATGATTGGGGAGCCCTGAGGATTCTTACCAGTTGCTGACATTCAGCTCAATGGCTCCTGGTGCTTACGACTCCCAACTCCCACACCGAGCAGCTCTGTGCAAACTTTCCAGGAAGGGAACCACTTTTATTTCTTTTTTTTTCTTTTTGGAGGGGGAAGGCAGGGCAATTGGCATTAAGTGACTTGCCCAAGGTCACACAGCTAATAAGTGTCAAGTGTCTGAGGCCAGATTTGAACTTAGTTCCTCCTTATTCGAGGGCTGGTGCTCTATTCACTGCACCACCTAGCTGCCCCAAGGGAATGATTTTCTATGGGATGTTCCTGCTGAGGCTCACAGGACTTCTAGAAAGTAGCTCTGGCCAGTGCCAGGCTTGGGCAGAGCTCTATGTCGAAATCCATTCACGATGCTCTGTGCTGGTCCTCCTCCTACCTACCTAATCCATCCTGTCTCCCCAGCTGGCTCATTATCCACCCCCCACCCCTGTGGGTGTCAGCACATCTGTCCAAGACCTCTCCTCTTCTCTCTGTAAACCCTCCCTTGGTGATCTTCTCAGCCCCTGAACTTAAGCATTGCCTTCATGCAGATGGCTCCCACATCCAGCCCTCCCAGGGCTCTGTCTTTCCATCATTTCTATCCAAATCTATCACAGGCTTCAAATTTGTTGAAAACAGAATTCATCATAGTTCTCCGCCCCCAGACTCATTTCTTCTTCAGCTTCCCCCATTTCTGCTGAGGGAAATACTTTCCAGAGCCCCAAGGTGACAGCTCCAGGGTCACCCTGGCCCCTCCCCCTCCCTGTTGCCCTCTCTATCTGAGCTTGTCTGTGCATCTTCCACAATATCTCTCACGCAGACTATGGTCCTTCTTGCTGGACCCTTGCAGCAGCCTCTTCTTTGGTTCCTGACCTCCAGCCTTCTCTCTCCTGCAGTCATTCTGTCTCTGTCTCCCTTCTGCTTAAAAGCTCCAGTTGTCATCAGCCTGATATGTAAGGCCCCCCAATTAGTCCTGTCACAACTCCTTCCACACACTTGACACTCTGGCTGACCAGCCAGTACTCTGTCCCTTGGAATCAGAATTCCATTTCCCACTTTCCATGTCTTTGGCCAGGGGAGGAACGACCAACGCCCCTCCTCCACCTCCCAGATTCCCTCACGTCACATGTCACAGCCCATGGGAAGCTCTGTCTGTGAATGCTTCCTCTGGACATGTTGTGGGCTCCCCAACCCCCAACCCTCAGTTTGGGGTTGTTTTTGTTTTTGTCGTTCTTTGTGTCAGTCATGTTCAACTCTTTGTAGCTCTATTTGGGGTTTTCTTGGCAAAGATAGTGGCATGGTTTGCCATGTCCTTCTCCAGCTCATTTGACAGATAAGGAAACTGAGACAGATAGGGTTAGATGACTTGCCCAGGGTCACACAGCTAGTGACTGTCTGAGGCTGTATTTGAATTTGGGTCTTCCTAACTCCAGGCCCAGAGATCTATCCAGTGGACCATCCAGCTGCCCCTTCTTGGTTCATAGTGCTTAATGAATGCTTGTTGGTCCAAATTAATGCTTGTCAATGAATGCTGAGTGTTGGAGAAGAGACAGATTCAATAAGGTCAGGAAGCTCAGAGCCTAGCACAGGACATGAACCACAAGTGACTTTAACTCTAAATAGCTCATGAGAGGCACAAGTGGCCTGTCACACCCCTGGAGCTCCTAGGAAGGACAGGCCAACTTGGGGCAGCTGGCTTCATGAGGGAGGGCATTGGGGCTGCTGGAGCTGGGAAATGCCCCTTGAAAGATCAACCCTTAGGATGGCAGGAACACCCTCCCCCCCATCCTGATCCCACCTGCTGGAGAAATAATTAGGGACTTTCCTTGACTTCCAAGGGGAATTGGCCCAGGAAGGCAGCAGCCCTTCTCATTGTCTTTGGGCCTGAAAGGGTCTTCACATCATCAAGGTCAGTCATGGAGAGCTAAGATGACTTCATATTATACTGATCTGGGCACATGTTGCTTCCCCTCAAAGCAGATTGTAGAGAATATAGAATGTAAGCTCCTTGAGGACAGAGGCTATTTACAAATGGAAATGGGATGGATGGATGGATGGATAAAGAGCAGTTTATCTGGGAACTAGAATCAAATCAACACTGTCATTACTTCTATAAAGTTCGCATCAGTTGACCTCCCACACCTACCCCATGACTCCCTAAACCAAAACATCCCTCTGTGGTCACCACTTCCTAGATAGATAGATAGATAGATAGATAGATAGATAGATAGATAGATAGATGGAAAGGTGTGTGTGTGTGTGTGAGAGAGAGAGAGAGAGAGAGAGAGAGAGAGAGAGAGAGAGAGGAGAAATCCATTAGTCATAAGCTCCTTGAGGACAGAGACTGTCTAGATTTTGTATTTGTACCACAATGCTTGGCACATATAAACAATTAATAAATTCTTTTCATTCAGGCTGACCCCTTGAGGACAGAGGCTCTTAGACAGTTAATTAGAATATGACCTCCTTGAGAACAGAAACTGGGTAGCTTTCTCATTTCTATCCCCACAGTTTCCGTGCTTTGCATTCATTCATTTATTCATTAATTCATTCCTGACAGATGGTAAGATCCTCAAAATCTCTTGTATGTTTCTGCATGTCTGGGTGACATTGTCCTGATAACATCAAAACTTCAGGCATTGCCAAGCCTCCTGAATGAGCTCCCTGAACACCCTAAGGAGATTGACTTAACCACAGGATAAGCCAAGTGAATGAAGAATGCCTATAGTTCCCTTGGTGACATGGAGTTTGACGAGGCAGTCATTAGATTAGTCTCTATATCTTAAAGAGGCAGATAAACAATGAATGGGGCCCAGAATCCAATGGAAGGAAGAAAGCCGGCTGCTCCACTTCAGGGCATATCCCTTCCAACTTTACAAGCTGTTGCCATATAGACCTTCACCCCTACGTTCCACCTCCCAACTTGCTTTTTCATAGAACTATTGTCCACCAGCGTTCTCTAGCTATGAATCACAGAACCCCACAATCTCCAAAGAGTCAACGTGACAGGTGACCCAGAGGACAGTGAGAAGACAATTAGCAGACACAAACAACCCAAGCTGTATGACCAGGGGTGACTTGAGTACAAAAAGGAGCAGAAAAGTTTCACTCACGAGATACATCACTAGAAAGGGAGGTGGGCCAGTCATGTAGTGGGGTCAAAGGAGAATGATGCTGGTTCAGAGCTGGAGGAAGCTTTGGGGGGACCCTTGATGAAGGGTCCAGACAGGGAGGACACCAATAAGGGTAGGATATACCCCTAGAGGGAATACCCATGAGATCCATGAGAGCACACGCCCATGGAACATTCCAGAGCCTGGCACAGTGCTTTGTATAGAGGAGCCACTAAATAAATGTGTTGGATTGAAATTAATTGAGACAATGCTCCCCTCCCCAACCAACTTCAGATGTGCCTCATCCAAGGTCACCCCAGTTATCTCTCCAGCTTGTCAGAAATCAAAATCCTCAGAGGCAGGATCAGAGAGAGAGCCACCCCCAGGCACCGTTGGTGGTGACAAACCCAAATATTGTTTTCAGGGAGTGGCTCCCTGTGTGGGGTCAGCTCCCTGCCACCTGCTTCCTGCCTCAGCCAGCCACTGGGGAAATACTGATAGTTTTAAAGCACAGACTGTTTCCCCTGATAAGGGGGGTGGGGTGAGGGTCCTGGTCTACTGTTGCACCCCTTCCCTCCCCTACTCACTCCCCCATAGGCAGGGGCTGTGAAGAGCAAAGCTTCTTTTGGGGCTGTTATTCTGTGTGGAGAAACAACCAGAACATCTGTAAAGGGGGCTTTAAAACTCACTGTTCCCTTTTTAAAAAGAAAAACAAACTCGCCCAAACACAGGTTGGCCTCTCAAACAACTTTTCTTGAAGGGAAAAACATCCTCAAAGCTTGGCCAGAGAGGAGCCCAAATGAGGGACAAATCTGTAGGAAATCTGCCCAGTGACATGAGCCAGAGTGAGCCCACAGGTTACTTGGACATTCAGAGGGAGTGAGACAGCCCTTTCCAGCTGGGGTGCAGGGTGATGGGGTGGCAGACTTGGAGCTGAAAGGCTCCCAAAGATGAGAATATATATCACTAAGCACAGTGACTAGGCAGCAATGCCCTGCCCAGGGTCCTGCTCTCAGGCTCCCCCTGGTCTCACAGTCTTTGGCTTATCTCTTCCACCCCAGCTTCCTGAAGAGTCAGACCTTCACTGAGTATCTACTATGTGCTGGACACTATGCTGAGTGCTGGGGATGAAAAGCAGGCCAAAGACAGACCCACCATCAGGAAGGGAGGCAAGGCCAGTCATGTAGCAGCAGCAAAGGAGAGTGATGCTGGCTCCTTGCTGGAGGAGGAAAGTGTCCAGGACTTGGGTGGACCCTCAATGAAGGATATGGAGCAGCTGTGTACAAACAAGATCTATTCAGGCTCAGCTGGAGGAAATCAATGGCTGGGGGGCGACACTGGCCATAGTGGGCCTGGGAAATGCTTCTTATAGGAGAGGGGGAGAAGAAGCAGAGTTCTGGTTGCAGGAGACACCCAGAGAAAGTGCTGGGAGTGGAGAGGGGGGTGTCTTGTAGGAAACTGAGGTCACTGGATCAAAGAGGAAGTGTTGGGAAGTCAGCTGGAAGAAGACAGAAAAGGGAAGAGAAAGTGGATTATGGAGGGCTTTGAACACCAAACAAAGCATTTTGAATTTGCTCCTAGAGTCAACAGGGAGCCACTGGAGTTTATTGGGTAGGAGGTTGAAATGGTTGTCCCTGCATTTTAGGAGAATCACTTAATGGCTTAATGGAGGAGGAATGGGAGGGGTGGACCCAGAGACAGGCCACTGCAATAATCTTGGCATGAATTCACGGTGGCCTGTGCCAGAGTGGGGCCATGTCAGAAGAGAGAAAGGGGCATATTCGAATTGACAGGTCTTGACACCATGTTGGATGCAGGGGGCGGGGGGAAGGTTAGAGATAGTGAGGAGACCAGGATGATGCCGAGATTGTTACCCTGAGGGACTGAGATGATGGTGGTGCCTTTGAAAGTAATAGGGAAAGTAGGAGGAGGGGAGGTTTAGGGGGAAAAGAGAGTTTGGTTTGGGACATACTATGGTTCTGATGTCTATGAGGCATTCAGACATTCCAGACTAGAGGTGAGGAGAAAGTTAGGGCTGCAGAAGTAGATCTGAGAGTCGTCAGCACAGAAATAATTATGCAGGCAGCTACTGAGGTCACCAAGCAAGACAGTACATGGAAAGAAGAGAAGTGAGGCTGGGGCAGAATGTGGGGGACCTGACTGAGGATGCCAAAAAAGAGACTGACAAGGAGTCTGGCAGGGACAGGTAGATACAGGGGAGAGCAGAGTCATGAAAACCTAGAAAAAGTAGTGTCAAGGAGAAGAAAGTGCTTAACAGAGTCAAAGGCTACAGAGAGATAAAAAAAAAAGATGGAGAGTGAGAAAAGCCCATTAAATTGGGCAATTAAGAGATCCTCGATAACTCTGGAGAGAGAAATGTGGAGAAAACTCGAGAAGAAAGTGAACATGCCGCCCAAGGATGGGATATAGAAAAAGTGAACACTTGGGCAAAATATGCAAACTGGGAGCCGGGCCGACTGGGAGGATGGGGGTACCCTCGACAATAATAGGAAAATTAGGAGGAGGAGAGAGTTGGTAGAAAAGAGAATGAGTGGTTTTGGACATGATGAGTTTAAAATGTCTACTAGGCATCTAGTTCAAAGTGTCCAAAGACAGTTGGAGATAAGAGTTTGGAGGTCGGCAGAGAAAGGTTAGGGTTGAATAAGACAGAGATGCTAACTAACTACAGTAATGCAGTCCAGAATTTCCTTCAAGAAAAGTTGCAGGAAAGAAGTAAAATAGCACCCTATTAATATGCTTATGTACAAAACAGACTTGTGCAGCCTAGGAAAGGGATTGCCAATCATCAATCAATCACTCAACAAGTGTTTATTAAACATAAAAGGACCAGAGTGGGTTTTATAGAATCCCCTAACTTATCACTGCTAGTAAAATCAGTTAAGAGGTGAATATTTGAGCTTCACTTGATAGAAATAGCTTTGGCTCAGTCATTAATGAGTCATTTTACCCTTCACCTCCAGGGAGAATTCTCATCTTTTTCCTGTGTCCCCTTTCTGTCCAGTGCCAAATCATCCTTTGGCAGGAGCCCAGACCTGCTGCAACTACCATAGCCACAATCACTACAGTAGATGCGTTTGCCCTTTGTCTGCACTCTCAGGTCCTCCAAGACCTTTCAAGCTAATGAGGTCAATGCTGAGTGAAAGAAACACACAAGAGAGGCAAGGGGCAGTAAAGGACCTGGGCACAAACCCAGCTGGTTGAGTTCAGGCTCCATGTGGGCATCACCCACTGCAACTAAATTGAGAACTTACCTTCTCTTTTCTCTGAATTCCCTCACTAAACTCACACCTTGTCACCTGGAAAGCTGCAGTCATAGAGGACCACTGGCTAGAAGCCTTTCTTTTATTAGATGCTGTCCCCTGTCCTTTCTACAGCCAAAGAGTAGGGAGAGGACTGGAAACCAATGGGCCATTAAGGGTCTATTACATCATTCTAAAATGCCATAAATGCCTTTCAGGGCTGGGCTACCACAAGGCCATTAGAAGCCAGGAAGACTGTCCTCACCTAAAGTCCAATCAATGAGTCACTTTGTCCTTGGAGTCCCCAGAAATTTCAGGGGACTCTGAGTGTTGTAGGCTCAAACCAAGGCAACCTCACTACATAGTATAATTGGGCACAAAATACATGCAGAATAGATGGAAGACCATCTCAGAGAAGGCTTATAAATGCCAAACAAAACACTTTGTATTGGTGCTAGAATTAGTAGGGAACCACTCAAATTCACTGAGTTAGGAGGGTGGGGTGGGTGGATATGGTCAGATCTACATGTTAGACAAATCACTTTGGCAACTGAGTGAAGGATGGAAAGGAGGGGAGAGAGACTTGAAACAGGGAAACCAATGGGAAGGCTGCTTAAGCAGTCTAGGTGACAGGTGATGAGGTCCAGCACCTGGAACATGGCTGTGTGACTAGGTAGTAGGGGATGCATATATAGCAGATACATGATGGTAGAAACAGCAAGATTTGGGAATGGCTTGGGTAGGTAGGGTAAGTAGGAAGGAGAAGTCAGGGATGATCCTGAAGTTTGAGCCTGAATGACTAAGAGCATCATGGCCTTGGAGGAAAGTTGATTAATTTGGGTCTGGATACAATACGTTGAGGACACCTATGGGACATCCAGTTCAAGGTGTCTGGAGAATGGAGGTAAAGAAAGAGGTTTGGGTTGGATAGAGAAAGCTGGGAACATCCAAATAGAGATGATAGCTGAGTCCATGGGAGCTGACAAAACACAGCTTAAAAGGGAAAAAGCTGAAGCTCCACAAGAGTCTCAGGGTTAGAATTATAGATCAATTACTAGCAAAGGAGATTGAGCAACTAGACAGAGAGGAAGAAAACCAGGAGAGAGGAGTCTCTGAAAACCTAAAGAGGAGGATGGAATGCATGAAGAGAAGGATATACAAGGGAAGAAATCCAAGTTACCAATTACCCTATGAAAAAATGAGCCAATGGGGCGGCTAGGTGGCTCAGTGAGTAGAGCGTCGGCCCTGGAGTCAGAACGACCTGAGTTCGGATCCGACCTCAGACACTTAACGCACACACAAACAAAAACCTAGCCGTGTGACCTTGGGCAAGTTACTTAACCCCAATTGCCCTCCAAAAAGCAAAAAAAAAAAAATGAGCCAAGTCACAAGTAATGTGGGAGTAAAACAACTTCGAGCTTCCGTCTTACTCCCATCCGATTAGCAAAGTTGACCAAAAAGGAGAAGGACAAATGCTGGAAGGGCTGTGGGAGAAAAGGCACACTGTTGCATTGTTTGTGGAGCTGTGGACTGGTCCAACCATTCCTGCCAGCGATTTGGAGCTATGCCCCAAAGGTTATCTTTTTCCCTCACGATTGAGGAAGTGTGTGCTCTGGTCCTTCACTCCTTCCACAATTCTGCCTTTTTTGCTTACAAGTTAATTCTGCCTTAGACAATCTGTCCCACCTTTAAAATAGAACCTGTCTAGTCCCTTGGGGATTGCCTGTAGAGCTCTTCCTCTCTTTTGACATCAGTCTTTCAAGGCTTCTCCTTCTATGACTTACTGCAGGAATTCCTTCTCACCCCTTTCTCAAACTTCCCTTCATTTGTGATGAAAACAGCTCCTCCCCACTTCCAGGGTCCATGATTTCCTCAGCATGGTCACTCCCTTCACCAGTGAAGATCACAGCTTCTCAGTGTCTTAAGAGAGTTGCTTTGGGAAGGGAACAAGCATTTATTAGGCACCTACTTTGTGCCTGGACTACAATGAGTGTTTTACAACTATTATCCCCATTGATCTGCTCCCCAAAAGTCATCACCTAGAAACAAACCAGTGGGAGCTTCTCTAAACTTTGGCAGAGGGCCCCTCCTATACCAGATGGCCAGCGAGCCCAAAGTGATCTTAGCCATCCCTGGTAAGTAGGCATTGTGCTGGTGAGAAGCAAAGGGGTCTGGGCATGGTGGAGAGGAATCAAAGCCTTTCCAGAGCGCCTGCAGGAGCCTCCAACAGCCCCATCCCCCTCCAGCATCAAAGAGCAATAAAAGCTCCTCCTTGCCCCATGTTACTGTCTTTTGGTCTCATTTCAAGCCTGGTGGAGTATTGGTTTTCCATCTTTTCTGTGGATAACACCCAGTATTTCAGCGGCTCTGCTGGGGTTTGCATCACCCTCAAGGCACTCACCTCTGAAGTGGCTTGGAGGCCCTGCGGCACTCTCACAGACAATGGCAATAGAGCATAAGTTCTGCCAGGTGTCAGCAAGTGAACCAGTCAAATAGCCACCCTTGTGTCTGCAGCTTGAGGACCAGACTGGCTAAGCAAGGGGAAGAGGACCTTTGGCTCAGGAGGAGAGAGTCTCTAAGAAGCAGCACACCAATCAACCATCCTTTATTAAGGGTGGGCTGCCCTGGGAGTTGGGAAGCAGCTTGCATTCTATTGGGAGAATCCCATGGGTAGCCGAAGAAGCAGCCTGCTATAACATGAGGGCCTGTGACCTAGCCCTGGAGGCTGCCATATCCACCATGATGAAATCATGGGCCCTAGAAATACTGACCTGTGGGTGGGCCAACCTGAATTCTAGTACCCAGGCCTACTGGTGCCCAGTGCTGAATAATGCCCTTCTAGAGCCCTTTGAGGCTGCAAAGTACTTCAGATCCATCATCTCCTTTGACCTACACAACGAATGAGTGGTTTACCTTTTACAAATAAGAAAATGGAGGCTTCAGACCCTCCCATGACCATCCCACTAGGAAGCAGGAGAACCATGGGCTCCTGAGCCCAGGACCAGAGCTCTTCCCCTCCTCTGCAGCATCCCCAGACATCTGGCCAAGCTCACAGGCATGATTTGGATGGAAGGCATTTGAAACATGTTCTGATTAATAACAGCGGCTTGCAATTGTATGGTGATTTAAGGTCCGCAAAGGGTTTTACATGCTGTGTTATTTGAGCCTCAGAACACCCCTATGAAGTCACTAACCTGTTTAGCATTCAAGCCCTTCCTAGCCTAGCCAGTCCTTCCTTTCCAATTTCCTCATACCCCATCCTGCCCCTACGTACTCTTCGGTTCAGTGGCCCTGGCCATCGGGCTGCCCCTCATACAAGGCACTCCATACATGAGTCCCAGGCATCGTCTGTGGCTATCCACCAAGCCTGGAGCACTCTTCCCCCTCTACTCTGACTACTGACCTCTCCGACTTCCTATAAGTTCAAACTAAAAACCTGCCTTCTACAGGGAGCCTTCCCTAACTTCTCCGAAGTCTAGTTAGTTATCTCTCTTATTCTCCAAATGATAAATGGTCAAAAGACATGAAGAGCAGTTTTCAGAAGAAAAAGTCAAAGCTATTTCTAGTCATATGAGAAAATGCTCTAAATAGCTTTTGATTAGAGAAATGCAAATCAAAACAACTCTGAGGTAAAACAACTCACGCCTAGAAGACTGGTTAATATGACAGAAAAGGAAAGAACAAATGTTGGAGGGGAATTGGGAAAATAAGGACACTGATACACTGTTGGTGGAGTTGTGAACTGATCCAACCATTCTGAAGAGCAATTTGGAACCATGCCCAAAGGCCTATGAAACTGTGCATACCCTTTGCCCTGGAAATACTACTGCTAGGTCTATAATCCAAACACATCAAAGAAAAAAAAAGGGAAAGGACTTGTTCGTGCAAAAGTATTTGTAGCAGCTCTTTTGTGTCGGTAAAGAATTGGAAATTGAGGGGATGCCCATCCACTGGGGAAATGCCTGAAGAAGCTGTGGTATATGGTTGTGGTGGAATACTCTTGTGCTATGAGAAATGATAAGAAGGATGTTTTCAGAAAAACCTGGGAAGACTTACACGAACTGATGCAGAGTGAAGTGAGCAGAACCAGGAGAACATTGTACACAGGGATAGCAACATTGTACAATAAAGAACCGTGAATCGCTTAGTTGTTCTCAGTAATAAAATGATCCAAGACAATTGCAAAGGACTCATAATGAAAAGTGCTATCTACCTCCAGAGAAAGAGCTGTGCGTCTGAATGCACAGAGAAGCCCACTTTTGAACTTTTCTGTATTTTTCTTGTGTGTTTTGTGGGTGTTTGTTGTTGTTATTGTTTTGTGTTTTCTTTTGCAGCATGGCTAATGTGGAGATGTGTTTTGCATGACTGCACATGTATAATTTATGTCAAATTTTTTTTCTTCTCAAGGGAGGAGGAGAGAGGAGGGAGAGAATTTAGAACTCAAAATGATTTTTAAGAAGTTAAAAATTGCTTTACATATAATTAAGAAAAAATAGAGCAATAATCTTAAAAATAAAAGAAAATGAGGAGATTGGAGTCAGGAACCTCTGAGGCAGCTTCTAGTCCTAAACCTGCATTCCTAAGGGAATAAAGGGAATTTTCGACCCTTCCTTCCCACTGCTGACTATCTCCAGCTGTCCTGTGTGTGTACATATCTGCTTGTCTGTCATCTCCCCTAACTGATTGTAAGCTCCTCGAGGGCAGGGATTGTCTTTTGCCTTTCTCTGTGTCCACAGACTGAGCTCGAGCCAGCACACAGTAGAGGTTCATTTACCTACGTACATACCTGTCACTCAGCTGGCAGGTAATGAGCTCTTGAGGACAGGGATGTTGGTCATTTTTGTCTTTTTATCCCCAGCACTTAGCACCATGTCTTCTTTCCATAACATGTCTAAGTTACCTGTCACACACGTGTGGAAATTTGTTGCAATCAGCCCAGGTGTTTGCGTGGATTCCTATGTGAGCTAATTAGCTTTTTCTGCTCCAAGGTCATGGACTGCCCTCCTCAGCCCAGCAAGTCATAAGGAGAGAATGCCCTTCATCACACAGGGCACGTGAACATAATAAGTACGATCCCTGAAAGAGCCCACAGGGAGGCAGCAGTAGCAGTGGCACGAGGATAGTAGCACTGATAGTAACTTCTACCGGGCTCTAAGGTTGCACTGGTGTGGAAGGACAAAAGCCCCTCCTGAGGCTGGTGCGGCTCTGCTCCCAGGGCTCAGCTTCTATGGCTCCTCCTTTGTTTTAACAATAAATGGATCAATGCGCACTCGAACCCTAATCCTAGGGAGGAAGCAACTGAAAATATCATGAGCAGAAAGAAAACTGTGAAGAAAACAAGGGACACAAAATGGAGCCATGAGAACCCGGGTCACGTAGAGAAGGAAAGAGAATGGCAGAGGCTAGAAGAGCTAGAGCGGTGGAGGCAGAGCTGCCTTCTGCTCAGCATTCCCCTTTCCCCAGGATTCCCCTTTCCCCAGGATTCTCTCTCAGGGTTTCAGACTCAAGCTGCGTTCAAACCACCCAGAATGCCTTGGGCCCTGACCTTAAAGGGAGTCACGGTCAGAGAGGAGGAAGCCAAACAAGTCCGGAAGAAGGGATGCGGAGAGTGGTGGAGGCCAGAGGAAGAGAGGCATCCCACGCGCAATCCCGACACACGGGCATTATGCTAAGAGCCATCAGGCATCGTTACTCCTCCGTGTCCTGGCAACCCTTTGCAGCAATCATGAGAAATGCAAGGATGGAGCCATAGGGGGAAGAAGCCTTTGTTAAGCCCCTGCCATGTACTGGGCACTGTGTTAAGCCTTTCATTTGGTCTTCACAACTGCCCTGAAAGGTAAGTGCTTATTATTATCCTCATTTCACAGTTAAGGAAACTAAGGCAGAAGGTTTAGAGCCTTCCCAGGGTCACTCAGCTACCAAGTGTCAAGAGGCTGCATTCAAACTCTTGGTGACTCCAGGCCCAGTGCTCTAACCACTGTGCATTCGGCTGTCTCTGTCAGTAGGATTTTCTCAGTCTCCCCATCTGTGCTTTCCTGGGAAGGCTGAGATCTGCTCCCCTGCTATTTGCTCCATCTCCTCCCTAATGGAGCACTGGGCAGAAGGGAAGTAAATGCTCCTGCTGCAGCATCCACCCCTTTGTGGTGGAAGATGGACCATTTCCATGCTGCTATTTCTGTAAATACGTTCTTTTAAGCGTTTCTCGGTATGCATGTAACCATATATTACTATCCAGGTGACCAAGCAAATCCATGGCGACTCTACTTCAGTCTTAGCAGAGAGACTGGGAAGATGGGGATTCGAGAAGGGGATGGATTTAAATACTGATATTTTATAAATTCACATTAGAGTCTGTCTGTGTTCTGTGGCTCAGAGATTCAGAGAAGAGTCTTTACATCCAGATTCCTCCCGAGACAAGGGACAGCAAGAACCCAAGTGTGAGGGAGCTTATACTCACTGGTTTGAAAGGAAAACCAGCCCCCTGAAGGAGGTGGGAGGAGCTCTGAGAAAGCTCCACCCCCACAGAGAAGGATGCTCTGTCTCTGGTCTCTGGTGACTCTGTCACCAACAGCTTCAGCTGCTGATAAATTGTGTGTCTGGTGGTTCAATTTTATTTAGTTGAAATGTTTGTTATTGTTTTCCTTTTCTTCCTCCCTGCTTAAGATGAAGCTCTACTTGGGAGTTTCGGTTGGAAATTTATCTGCATTTGGTCCAATTGTCTGTTAATTCCTGTTTGTTGTGAATGCCAAGTTTGTATCTTATGTTTACAGCTAAAAAGGGTGTGCTGCCCAGTGGCCACTCAGATGCCCCATTTGCTGAGTTGTGTGTGTGAGGAGAGGAGAACCAGTTGTCACTGACCCTTGATGGTCTAAGCCCCCTTCAGGGAAGGGGTGGACCAGCCCCAAGTGAATCTGGCCCAGTGTGCCCAGGAATCCCAATGAAAACTATCACATGGTGACCATCAGAGGAGAAGGGGGCCTGGGAGCATGGATTCTGTCACTGGCCCCATTTCTTCGTCATTATAGCCCCTCAGAGCAGGTTTCCACTTGCCTCTTGAAGCAGCCCCCCAGGGCCTGGGAATGGTGGCTGAGCCAGGCTTCCAATTCAGGGACATGTAGCCTTCTGCCTCTTGTGGCTCAGCCATAGGCCCCTCATTCATGCATTGGCTGGCCTGGCTCAGCTCCTGAATATTTAATGGAGGTAATTAGCGGTATTGCTCCCACCAGCTCCAATGGCTGCACTCTCAGAACCTGCCCCATTGTCCTTCCCGGGAGTTAATGGTCTGCAGACCTTGGGAAGACCCTGTCTCTTTTTGGCAGCTTCTCAAAATTAGTTCCCATTAGAGGCTCTGGTTCTCCGGTGGTGGAGAGCTTTGCAGTGTGTGTGTGTGTGTGTGTGTGTGTGTGTGTGTGTGTGTGTGTGTGTGTGTGTACAGGCCCAAAGCACACCCATACGGTAGTATTTAGAGGCATTTGAGCCCTTTCTTCTCAGAACTGGCCACTGAGAAATATTCCCCTGGCCCCTATTGTTTCTGGTCTTTCTCCTTTTCCTCTAACATCCTCCCACTGTCCACAGAACTTTCAAGGACAAAAGTACATAACATGAGGGTATCGTGGATGGAAGACACCTTTCCGACTGGGGCTGGGGCCTTGTTGTTTTTCATGGAGCTTCTCCTTTCCCACAGTCCCCAGCACCCACCACCCACCACAGAGGAGGACAGAGTCGAGTAGCCTTGAGTTCCGGCCAGTGGGCTAGGACTGAGAGCTGTCCTCCCTCCCTCCCTCCCCAGCGTCACAAATGGCAGTTGTTTGGCCCTGACATTGAGAAACCAACTTGAAAACATGAATGACTTTTGCCAAGACATTTTAGGGGGAGCCTTGAGAATCATTAGGAACATAGGAGTGGCATAATTCCTACAGACAGTGTGATTCTTGTGTCCTGATGCAGTTGCACCTAAGAGGGTGGGGAAGGAGAAATCCATGCTGGACTAAGCATGGGAACCTTGAGATCAGGCCACTTCCCAGTCAGAATTATCAGAAAACACTATGGAATTCTAACGGCCAAACTTGGCCCCAAAGAGGAGCTAGGACGCTGCCCTCCCCTCTCTTCTCTGCAGAGGTGGGGGGCTGTGGGTGTGGAGCAGTTCATAGAACATAGAGTCCCCTTGTGTGGCTCTGTTCATTGTTTTTTCCTCTTTTTGTAGTCTTTGTTTTAAGGGCTCCCTCCTCCCTTGGGCCTCGGAGAAAGAAGATACATCGTAATATGAAAGAAAAGATAAAAGCCAAAGATGTTCAGAGTCTTTTCCCAGCCAGACCCAGGACTCCGAAGTCTACTCCTTGAGGGCGGGAGTTTGGTGTTGCATTCATAGCTTGCCTGGCTGGCTCCATAGCAAATGCTCAACAAACACTGCCTCAGTGGAATTTAATTTGATCGGAATTTAGGGCCTACTGGGGGCCGGGCTGAGAATCTGCCAGGATGGGCAGTGTCCTGCTGGCCAGGCTCCTTATCCATGCCTGTCTTTCTCTATTGACTCAAGTTGACCCTGAGACCACTGAATCCTGACCTTGGTTTTGTATTTATCGGGGTCTGACTTCCTTCTCTTATTTCTGCTACAGGGCTTGGAACTGTCCACCTCTCCTGACTAGAGTCCCCTTTGAGAGAGGACAGGGTACAACAGAACCAGGGCTTACTACAGCAGAGGCAGTCTTGGGTGGTGTCACCATTTCTTTCACACCAGGTTCCCTCCCTCCATTCCTTGGTACTCCCCCCAAAAAATGCCTACTCATTGCCTTTGAGTTGATTGAGATTTGAGGTGCCAGCAGAAGGGGAGGGTGCTGTGTGAAGTCCCTCCCCTAGACATCCTCCGCCGCCGCCCCCCCATTCAGCCTCACAGAGTTCCTGGTTTCACCTTGCAACACTGGCTAAAATTCCATCCCTTAGAGATTTGCCTTTGGCTGTACCCACATCCTCTTTGAGAACATCAGTGCCCCTGGGAGTATTTAAAGGGCTGTGACTCATTCATATCCTGGAGTGAAAACTCTTAATCAAGCTGCTTCATCCCCAGCAACTCACAGAAATCAAGTGCATTCATTCAGGAAACAAATATTCTTGAAGTTAGAAGAGTGGGTAGTGGCAGGAGCAGGGAGGCTTGTCCTCGAGGGGCCCTCCAAAAGGCAGAAGGGAGAGCCAGCCACCAGAAGGATCTTGGAGAGGGAGAGGGAAGGGTCTGAAAGAAAATGGCTGAGCCAGGTAGCTTGTCTTGGGCTGTGTTTGTGCTCTCCTTGTCCTCCCCCTTTTGTGTTCCCTTCTCCCCCCAAAGGGAACTAAACTCAAAAACAACTGAGAGCCCTAATCCCCATCTGGTATATGGAAGGAGGCATCAAGAATAAAAAGAAAGTGATTCAGCCTAGCTGAGAGCAGAGCACCAGGAGTTCAGGAAATGCCAGCTGTGTGGATAATAAGGAATAGACTAGGAATGGAGTGAGCCAAAAGTCCCAGGGAAACACCAAGGTGTACTCAGGGAACAGACCTCTGGCTGCATCCTGTATGAGGGCAAGCCCTGGGGCACCTTGCCCCTCCCCACCACTGGGCACCAGGTCTTTTTAACCCTGACGCTTCATGTCTGACTCTGCCTTCTACAGCCCAAGGGGAGACAGGCAGGGCAAAGTGAGGGAAGCATCCCCCAACTGAGTGACAAGGAGGGGAGCAGAAAATCTCAAGGATTTAGCATTATAACATCTTCAGAAGGATGCCACCAAGCAGCTTAAGGAGAAGGACCCTGTGGGTGACCACACATCTACAATGGTACCCTGTTTCTGGTCCTTTCCAAGCACTGTCCTGGGCACTTCCAGGAGGCTCTGCCTTCACCATCCCTTCACAGATGGCAGCCACTTGGTCCCATCCCAGCACAGACGAGAAAGAATGGGCTCCAGCTGCAGCGGGAAGAATAACTTATGCTATGTAGGATTGAAAAGCAGTGGAGTGGGGCGGCTAGGTGGCGCAGTGAGTAAGAGTGCCAGCCTCGGAGTTGGGATGACCCGAGATCGAATCTGGCCTCAGAAAATGAGCACCCACACATAAATCATGACTAGCCGTGTAACCTTGAGCAAGTTACTTAACCCCAATTGCTTTAAAAAAAAAAAAAGAAAGAAAGAAAAGAAAAGCAGTGGAGAAGTTGGGGCTATGGAGACCTGCAGAACAGGGGACTGAGATATGAAGCAGCTTCCCTGAGACCACCCAGCCTGTCAGCGCTGAAGGTGAATGGGTGGGGGCAATGACAGCTCACACCTAATAGTTTGGTCACTAAGACTCTCAGGTTTTCAAAGGGCTTTACCCTCCCCACTCTTGTGGGGAAGTTAGAACAAATGCTCTCCCCATTTTACAGAGAAAGAAACTGAGGCTGGCTGAAAACCTGGTCTCCTGCCACTCAGTTCAGGACTCTTTTCCATTTCTCGGGTGAGGCTCAAGAGAAGAAGGTCCTGACACTGAGGTTTGTTGGCCATCTGGCTGGGTTTCCCAGACTGCTCACCCACAGACCCACTTGCCTTGGACCTCTCTCAGCACATGCTTGTTTGTGTGGGTCAGGGGGAGATGAGGGCAAGCGCCAAGAACCCTCTAGACTTGAGAACTCTGTGCTTTGCACATTCAGCAGCCCCCACCAGGGCTTGGGCTAAAAGCATTTGCCTTCAGTGGTGGCCCACCTCAGGCTAGGCTCCACCAGCTAGCATGGGGCAGGCACCCTGTTCACTGTCTAACTGGGATTCCCCTCCAGACCACAAGCACTATTCAGTGGCTCTTTGTCTCTCCTGGTGCTTTGGGTGTTCTAGTATTGACAACGCTGTGAGCTAGGCTGGCCCCTGGCCCAGCTTTTTTTTTTTTTTTAACATAAATTTAAAATGTGACCGTGAGATAAAAGTAAGAATGCCCCAGGGGGAAGGGGCGGGGCTTGGTTCAATTACAGCCCTGCCCGAGAGCCCCACATGAGGAACCCCTCGGAGCAGCAGCCAAGATGAAATCGACTTTGCCAATAAGCACTTCAAAGGCCAGGATATTTTTGGCTCCATTCACCAACTGGGAAGCCAACAGTTAAGAGGGCTGGGCCTTCTCGGGCAGGATCCCCTGCATCTGTCAGTGGGAACCTGCAGAAAGGTTTCCCTGAGGAGCCCAGATGTCGGGCGGCCTCACGGGGATGTCTGTGCATCTTCTCCATCCCCAAAGCACACATGGTCCCTCTGGACCCCCTTGGGCAGCTAGCTGTTGTGTGGCCAGAGGGCTGCTGTCTCTGCAATCGTCCTGTGGTGACGACTTCACGAGTCTGCCCTCAGAGGCTCTCTTCCCCTCTAACCCTAGCCCTAACTTTGCTCTGCACACTCCTTGTGTGACCATGGGGAGACCAGTGCCTTTCCTCTGGCTTCAGTTTTCTTAAGAGTTGAACTAGTCGGCCCCCACAGTCTCCCTGGCTCTAGATGGTGGATCCTCTCCTCCTCCCAGTGATACTGTCGTGGGAGCCCTCTCCCTCAGTGGCTGCTGTGGGAGCAGCTGGAGGAGCTGAGGATGCCTCTTGCAGGAACTCTAGAGACCCACCCAGCTACACAAATGTGGGCAGCCTTCTCCGCACCTACTCGGATGATGGCAAAGCAGATGAGACCCAGAAACCTGATGTTGGAGAAGTCACCTAGAGGACCAATCAGATGGGGCTGAGTTATCGAGAATGGATGATAAAACTAGGCTTAGAACAACGAAAGAACTGAAGGGGGATCCGAACCCAAGTCTTCCCAGCTCTAGGAACACTCTCACCACAATACCACCCTGCCTCTGTAAGTAAATGAGGCGGGCCGGGGCCTGCTTCCTACCAAATCTAAGGATGATGTTCACCTCCCACCACTCTAGGCTCTGGCCAAAAATCTGGGAGAAGGGACAGAATGCCCTCCACATACTCCCATAAGTGACCAGCTGTGTGATGGTTCTGATAAAATCCCTATGTTACCTTCTGTTTCACTGGGTTACAGACCCACAGGGTGATGTTCTAGGCGTGCGCGTGTACACAAACACGCACACACACACACATCCCTCAAACTTACTAAAATAAATGAGAGTATCTGGTAACATCATTATGGAGGCCAGTCACAATGTCTCTCCACAGTGTCCAAATGGGTTCCCACAACCAAACACATTCATCACTTGGGGACCAGTGCCTGTGACCATGAGAATCCCCGAGGTGAGCCAAGCTGGTCCTCCAGCATTGGGAGCTGGGCACCTCAAGAAGACAGAGTAGCTTTAATTTTGGTTCTGTTTTATCAGCTAAGGAGAATTCTCCTCCCACCGGGAAGGGTGGAGCCAAAAACAACAAGCTGGAATCCAGTAAGGAGGCAGCGAATGGGCGCGCACAGCACTGCCCTGGCCCCAGCAGACTCCATCCTCGGTACTGAGAGGTGTGACAGGTGAGACAGCAGGGGCAGGAGAAGGGAGAGACCATGGAGAAGAGGAGCCTCTGCAGGGCTGGAGGAGGAGAAATGGGGCTCTTAAAAAGCAGAGGGCAGGAACCTCGTCTGCCCTGGGCTCCTAACAAAGATTCTTCGATAGATGCTCAAAGAGATGGTTAGTGAGAACGTAGTAAAGGAAGCAGCGATCACCAGGAGTCAGCATGGATGCTGCAAGAGTGAGGAATGCCAAGCTGAACTCATCTCCTTTCTGAATAATGAGACCAGGGTGGCCCGAAGGGAAGGGGAGAGCTAGAAGGCTGGTCCAGGAGAGAGGAATGGGCACACACACCCCAAACCCAAGGCTGCAGAGATTTGCTCATCTGAGTGGGGAAAGCAATGCCCAGATTCAGGAGAACAGAGAAGGCAAGTGGCAGGGACTCACCATTAAGCATATGAGATTAGATAGAGATTCACTCACATAGATCACAAAGACAGTAATGCCTTGGTCCCCCAAGAAGTCTGCCTTGAGGTATGGGGTGTTAGGACCATACACAAAAGAAAGCTTGAGGAAAAGGCAGTGCGCGTGGGTCAGGAGCTATAAAAATACTCTTGGAGACAAGTTACCGAATGGCCTCGGTTAGACAGCTGGTCCCCTGAGAAAGTCTGTGAATGCCTTCTTCCAGAGAAAAAGTGAGATGTAAGGCATTGAAGGACAGTGGGAGCATAGCCCCAGAAAAGAGGCTGGTGAGGAACAGCTGTGCTCAAGGAAGCCACCAGTCAAGAACAAGGGCTGAGCAGAGGAAGCTAAGAGATGAGCAGCCCCGGGGAGAGAGGAGAGGAGGAGGGGAGCACAGATGGGGTGCCTTAAGATCGATGACTGACAATGCCTACAGAGAGTGGAAGGAAAGGTTGGCAAAGGCACAGTGCAGACAGAGGAGATGCAGAGGGGAGTGCCCACCTCCAGCTGGAACCCTGGGGTCCATATCAGGAAAAGAGTACATCGCTGGGCTCATCAGTGCTTCTACTGACTCATACCCAAAGGCTATCCATTTCTATTTCCCTTAACTTGAATCTAAAGCTGCTCAAGATGTAACCTTTGTGGGGGCGGAGCCAAGATGGCGGAGTAGAAACAGCATTTCCAATGTGCTCTGCCCCACACAAATTTCAAACAATGTGAAAGGGGACTCCGAACAACTTCTGGAGCCACAGCACCCACAGAATGGCACAGAGAAGCTAACCTCCTGCTGAGGACAGCCCAGCAGCCCTGCAGGAAGCGGCCAGCGCAGCGCTCTGAGAGCAGGCAGCACAGCGTGCTGGGAACAGACAGCGAAGCCCACAGAGCCGAGCCCAGGTCCGCGGTTTTAGCCCCAGGGCAGCTGGGCCTTCAGCCAGCTGGTGGAACCCCAGAACACCAGCAATTGTGGCAATTCCAGAATTATCAGCACAGATATGCCTAGGACAAAGTGAGAGGTTAGTGCCCTATGGACTTTGGGACCAGTATTTGGGGAACACGTGGCTTCCTCCCCTGGGAGCAAAAAGCTGCTGAAGAAACAGCTGCACAGAAGCCATTTTGCAGCATCAGCAGTGGCTCTAGCTCCTGGTCTGCAAACTGTAGGAAGATCCAGCAATCAGTCTGGGGGTTAATCGCTTTTGCTTTAAACTGCCTGGATCTGGATTGTGGTCTGGGGGGTAAGTTTGGGGTGGGTATCCAACTTGACAGAGTGGGTGGAGGCTTTACAGAGGCCACCCAACTGGTGGAAGTTGTGAAGACCCCACATTTGGGCGGAAGCTCCCCTGTCTGGTGGATGAGTCCTACTGTGGCAACAAGCCCCAAAATCAAGTAATTAAGTGGCAATATGCCTAGGCAAACGAAACAAAATAAACAGAAAAGTTCAACATTGGATTCCTATTTTAGGGGCAAAGAGGCTCAAAGCATGGAGGAGGACTGTGAGGTCAGAACTCCTGCACCAAAAGCCCCAAATGAAAATACAAGCTGGCTACAGGCCATAGAGGACCTTAAGAAACAGATAAGAGAAGTGGGGGGAAATTTGGGAAGAGAAATGAAAAAGATGCAAGAAAAGTATGAAATGACAGTCAACAGCCTGACTGAGGAAAATAACACCTTAAAAAATAGACTAACTCAAATGGCAAAAGAGGCTCAGAAAGGCAATGAGGAGAAGAATGCCTTAAAAAGCCGAATTTGCCAGATGGAAAAATAATCTCAAAAGTTCACTGAGGAGATTCATTCCTTCAGAGTTAGACTGGAGCAAATGGAAGCTAATGACTTTATGAGAAATCAAGATGCTGTTAAGCAGATCCAAACAAATGAAAGATTAGAAGGCAATGTGAAATATCTCATGGGAAAAACCACTGACCTGGAAAATAGATCCAGGAGACACAATTTAAAAATTATTGGACTACCTGAAAGCCATGATCAAAGAAGAACCTAGAAATCACCCTTCAAGAAATTCTCAAGGAAAACTGCCCTGATGTTTTAGATCCAGAGGGCAAAATAGAGGTTGAAAGAATCCACCAATCACCTCCTGAAAAAGATCCCCAAAAGAAAACTCCCAGGAATATTATAGCCAGGTTCCAGAATCCCCAGATCAAGGAGAAAATACTCCAAGCAGCCGGAAAGAAACAATTTCAATATTGTGGAAACACAATCAGAATAGCACAGGACCTGGCAGCTTCTACATTGAGGGATAGAAGGGCATGGAATATGATATTCCAGAGGGCAAAAGAGCTGGGAATGAACCCAAGAGTCACCTACCCAGCAAAACTGAGTATCTTGTTTCAGGGGAAAATATGGTCATTCAGTGGAATAGAGGACTTTCAAGCATTCTTGATGAAAAAACCAGAGTTGAATAGAAAATTTGACATTCAGACACAAGAAGCAAGAGATGCTTGAGAAGGCAATCAAGGAAAAGAAATCAAAAGGAACTTATCAAAGTTGGACTATTTACAGTCCTACATGGAAAAACAATAACTGTGTTTGATGAAACCTTTCTCATTATGAAAATAATTGAAGAAGGGTACATGGCATATGTTCACAGATATACATGGATAGAGGTTACAGGTTGAATTTGATGGGAAGGGATGATTATTTTATTTTTGGAGGGCAATTGGGGTTGGGTGACTTGCCCAGGTTCACGAGGCTGGGTTTTTGTTTGTGTGTTGGGTGTCTGGGGCCGGATCTGAGCTCAGGTCCTTCTGGCTCCAGGGCTGGCTCTCTGCTCGATGTGCCACCTAGCCACCCCAAGGAAGGGATGATTCTTAAGGGGTGAAGTCAAGAGGTGAGAGAGGAAAGTGGCAAGAGGAGATGGAGAGAGACAGGGTAGGGCAAACTATCTCATGTAGAAGAGGCAAGGGGAAGTAGTTGCAGGGGAGGGGAAGAACAGGAAGGCAAAAAGGCAAAAGCATATTCTCATTGAAGTTGGCTCAAGGAGAGAATCACATACATACTAAATGAAATATCTTACCCTCACTCACTCTCCTGAGTAGGGGAAAGGGAGATGAGAGGGGGGATGATGAAGGGGAGGGCATTCTGGGGAGAGGGGAGGTTAGAAGTACCCACTATCAAAGAGGGACAGGATCAAAATAGGGAATGGACCAGGTGGGAGGTGAGACAGGTGGGAGGGAAATATAAGCAGTCTTTTACAATATATCTACTATGGTAATGTTTTGCATAGCTATACATGTACAACACATACTGAATTGCTTATCTTCTCAGAGGGAGTGGGTGACAAGGGAGAAAGGGAATGGATCTGAAAATCAGTTTTAAAATTAAATGTTTCATAAGATGTCCAGGCAGTGGGGCTCAGAGATTCACCTTGCCCTAATGGCAAAGTCGAAGGGGGTATGGGAGAAGATATGGGAGAGAGCAGATTGGATGAGGGGATATCTAGTGGGACTGCTATTCGGGGGTGGTGGGTAGGGAAAAAATGGGGGAAAAATGTAACTCATAATCTGGTGGAAATGAATGATGTAAACCAGAAGTTAATAAAGCATTTGTTTAATTAAAAAAAAAAGATGTAACCTTTGTGAACCTCTGTGCTTGTAAGGGGATCTCATGGCTACCACTGGGGAGTCTTAAACACTGAAGTTCCCCAAGCATCTAGAGACAATGAGCCAAAAAAGGGAGAAGTCCTCAGTGTCCCCAGGCCATTTGTGTCTGCTCCAAGAGTCACATGTGTTTGCTTCCAAAAATAAAATAGTTTCTGTTGTCCCTGAGAACCTTGACCTAATAGTATTTTAATCTCATTATAACTTCCTCTAAGAAATAATAATATCTAATTCCTATGGTGTCTTAAGGTTCCAAAGTTTTTCTTCACAATTAGGTTTATTATCCCCATTTTGTGGGTGAGGAAGAGAGGCAATGGGGCCTAGTGGATATAGAGCTGGCCCCAGAGTCAGGAATGATGTTGGTCTGCATGACAGAGGTGATGCCTCTTGGTCCTCTTCACATGTCAGTCCTTTTCCTGGGGACCAAAGCCAGATGTGGGATGCACAGTTCAAGAAAGTCCTTGCAAGCTGTAGAATGTCCAGAGGAGAGCAGGCAGAAGGGCCTGGCCTCCAAATCCAATGAGGGACTGAAGGGATTGGACATGTTTGTTCTGGAGAAAAGAGGTTCCAGAAAAGAGGGTGTGGATGAGCAGCCCATAGAGGGAGATCAGCCTTGTTCCACTTAGCCCCAGAGGGCAGAGCTGGAAGCAGAAACAGAGTTACCAGGAAGGCCGGTAGAACCTGGGGAGGCCAGCAGAACCTGGGGAGGCCAGCAGAGAGACTGAGGCCGGCGGAGGCTCGTCCAGGGAAGGCTTCCCAACAGCCCAGGCTGCCCCAGAGCATGCTGGGATCCCCTTCTGGGAGGTTGTCAGGCCAAGGCAGGCTGACCATTTGTCCCACAGATTTCAGTGGGGATTCTTCAGGGTATGGCTTGGACAAGGTGCCCTGAAGAATCTCCCACCTCTTAGGGCCTGTGAGTAACAGAATTCACATCAAGACTTATTCTTCAATCAGGGTCACAACCAAAATCCTCTGAGATTCCTCAGGGCAGAATCAGGAGAAGGAAAGGGCCCCTCCCCTTCTCCCCATCCTGTACCCTGCTCAGGTCTGGGCACTGGCTCTCACCACCATCCAAGGAAGAGCCTCCCCTGACACATACTATCCTCAGGAAGTCTTGGTGGCCAAACAGGAGGATGACTGGTGGGTCAACCCCACCCCAAGTATTCAGGGCTCCCCGGAGGCCCAGGGAGGCCTCAGGAACTACTTGCTGACACCCACAAGGTCCACACCTGTTCTGATTCCCTCCCATTGGCCCCTGATGACAAGGCGTTATTTCAATACAGGAAATCGCAGCCCAGCTCCAAGGTTTCAACTGCCTTCCCCAACCAATAAAGTCACATCTGGACTCACACGTGTGTGTGTGCTGAGCAGACTAGGGAAAAAAAAAGATCTCTCCTGATGTATTTATCACATCAGTTTCTCCCTGAAGGGCCTCCACTCAGGCCATAGAGAATCAGCCAGAGATGCGTAGGGGGAGGCTGGACTGTTTCTTCCCATTTGTCTGAGATGACATGGGGGCAGTTGTCTGAGCTCACCAGGGTCATTCGTGGTGGGAGGCAGGTACAAGTCAGCATCTCCTGGCCGCTCCCACCCCTCTTCAATCCCTCCCCTCCAACAGAATTGAACAAGCCTCTTCTCTCCATCAAACAGCAGTAAATCAGCCCCCGGGACTGACCTCCCTGAGAACATCATTCTTCAAGATCTTAGTGAGATTTGGAGAGAATTTGTGAGGCCACAGCTGGGCTCTTGAGGCTCCAGTGCCCTCCTTCCCTCTTACCCCGCCTCCCCATGAAGTCAGGCAGCCTGGATCTCAGGCTTGAAGACACATCCTATGTTCTCAGCCAGGCTGCCTGTCCCCCCTTATCCTTCACACACACGCACAATATCACACGTGCATGTGCACACACTTGCAGGAAGACACAGACACACACCCCCTCGAGGGACTTCAGCTAAAGCAGAGGCCAGAATTGAAAGCTGCTATGGCCAAACTACATACAGCCCAGGAGTGTAATCCTGACTAAGCTTAAATTGGGCTCTCAGTAGCAGAACAAGATGCTCCCCACCTCCAGGGGGCAGCCCTTCAGGTCACCTCAGACCACCTTGGCCAGCTGCTTTGGCCAGTCCTCAGGAGCCATGACCCCCAGATCTTTCCCCTCCCAGCTGCTCTCCAATGTCTCGGGGCCCTTCTCCAGTGGAGGTACTGAGCACATGTGCCAGGCCTGCACCCACCCTAGTCCAAGATGCCCTGCACCAGGAGGTATGTGCTTGTCTGACTGCCTCTGTAGGGTCTGCAGCCCCCAGCATGCCCCCAGAGCTTGGCTGACCAACTAGCCACACTCCACAGAGAGCCAGAGACCCCAACAACCTCTAGTCCAAACCACATAGGAAAGGAATCCCTTCTCTAACATACCCAGCAAGAGGCCATCCAGTCTCTGCTCATAGACCTCTAGCGAGGAGGAGCTACTGCCTCCTGAGGCAATGCACTCCACACTGGGACAGCTTGTCTACTAAGGAAGGTTTCTCTTACAGAGTTGCTGTGGTTTCTGTGCATTCACCTGGATCCTCTGGGAGGGCCTTGGGGCTCCCTTTGTTGCTGGCTAGCAGAGACTAGCAGCCCTCCCCAAGGAAAGAAATGCACTTTTACTTTGTTTCCCAAAAGAAATCATCTCCATGTGACCACAAGCCCCATTTTAAGACTTGAAAAACACAGTCAGAAAGAACTTCATGCTGAAGGCCCAGCTGGCTCTTTTCCCCTTAGAGCCTTTGCGTTGCCTGAGGAATGAAATGCAGATCAAGTGCCAAAAGCCTGTTCTTAGACCCTGTGTGTGAGGAGGGAGCAGGGAGACTCCACATACCTCTCCCCCATCCTCCTTCCACCCACATGCATGTACACAGGAACACACACATGAACACGCATGCACATTCCTGCAGGCACACACTTATCTGTCTCTGAAGGAGGAACTCCTCTCCTGCTGCTGCTTTGGAAAAACACACCAGCTCAAAGCTTGCTCTAGATGGGTCGAGATAAGAGGAAAATGGAGGAGAGAAGGCTGCAGAAAAAGAAGACTGGAAAGAAAGGGGGGGAGGAGGAGAGAGGGACATGGGAGGGGAGGGAGGAAGGATACAAGAGGGAGGCAGATGGAAAGAGGAAGGGAAGGAGGGAGAAAGGAGGGAGGGAAGGAGGCATGGATGTGCCCAAGGAGAATGCAGTGCACAGGGAAAAGAGAAAGCTGTGTCTCTGGGACCAGGCCAGGCAGGAGAGGCAGCATCAGACTTCAGAAGGCTCTCCTTGCCCCTTGACAAGTCAGAGCTGGCTTAAAGACCCAACCGTCGGGGCTTGCTAGGTGGCCCAGTGAGTAAGAGCGCCGGCCTTGGAGTCAGGATGACCCGGGATCAAATCCGGCCTCAGAAAATGATCACCCCACACACAAATAATGACTGGCTGTGTAACCTTGAGCAAGTTACTTAACCCCAATTGCTTAAAGAAAAAAAAAGACCCAACCTTCCTCTGGGGTCTGGAGTCCTGGCCTCCATCTTGTCCCCTGGCTTATGGGTTCAAGGTGGCTAAAAGGCCAAAGGAGGCTGAGCTGACCCATAGACTGTGTAACCAGAGACTGGACACTAGAGAAAGTCAGCCTGCAGGGGAGGAAGGAGAAGTGGAGGGAGCAGACCGGGGGTAACCTGGCCAGGAGGAGCTACTCTCTCCTGTCCTGAGCTTGTGGTCGTGCTCTGACAGCTCTGGTGGGTTCCCAGCCAGCCTGCCAGCCCTAAATTGAGGCCGGATGCATCCTGAGCTGAGGAGGGGAGTGAGGAGGGTTCCTTCCACCACCCCTGCACCCAGGCAGGCTCCAGGAGGAAAAGAGGTTCCCACTCTTGAATCCTCAGTTTTGTCCACCCCACAGAGGAACTGTGACTGCCCGTGGGCCTTTCCAAATGGGCCTGAAAGCTAGGGGGAACCTGAGAGCTCCTTTCTTTTACAGAAGGGGTACCTGCCTGGAGTGAGGGGCTCCAAGCCCCAGAACTGGAAATGGGCATAGGAAGGATCTGAACCCAGGTCCCCAGCAGAGCCAGCCTGTCCCACTCAACCACACTGCCTCCGGAACTGTCCCCAGTCCTGCTCCAGGGGAGTCTCCTCCCAAGGGATGCAGGGACTTTGGAATCTGGAGCAGTCAGAGAGAGGAGGCCGACTGGAGAGCTCTGAAGCGCAGCTCAGCAGCTCAGGCCATGCAGCAGCAGCACCACCTGGTGGCCATTTCCAGAATATGTCCTCAGGAGGCAGCCTTCCCTTCCCACTGAGCCTTTAGCCATCCCTGAGCCCCTCCCAAGCCAGAGCAGGTGCTCCTGAACAGGCGGACAGCCTATCTACACAAAGGCACAGGATTCCAGGGTGTCAAGAGCACTTAGAGATCTCTCAGCCAGGCATTCCCATCTTACTGACCAGGAAACAGAATTGAGGAAGCCCGGATTGGAAAGGGACTTGGCCAGGGTCTCTTGGCCAGATGGTCATCTGTAGAGGTGAAATTAGAACGGACTTTAGAGATTATTCAGCCAAATTTCTTCACTTTTCAGATGGGAAGAGAAGGATTTCCCTGAGGGCACAGGAATGACAAAGCCTCCCTCCGACTGCAGGGGATCACCACGTGGCCAGCCAAACATGTACTCCTGGGCCCACTCTCTATGCCCATCCCTAATCCCCTGTCCTTCAAACCGTTCTGCCATCACCAAGGAGCTGTTAGGCATCTCTGTCTGGCTCTCAAGTAGACATCTCCATGTCCAAACAGGACCTTTCTCTTCTCTTTTCCTGTCAAGGGGACATCCATCCCCTTTCACCCTGCTTCACAGCTTCAGTCTTCCTGACTCCTCCCCTCCCCTTCTGCTGTCTCCCCTCCACCATCTTGAATCCTGTTGATTTTCTCTTCCCCCCTTGTGTAATGGAAATGCAGATTTGAAGATCTTCCCTGCCCCTAGGCCCTTTTCATTGGCTTAAGTGACTCTGAGAACCTTCTTTAATTTGAAAATATACTCTGCCCCCCAATAGGCTGAATGTGGTCACATGGAGCCTGTGGTGGGAGGCTTGTTTTTCAGGAAAGCCCACACCTTGATGCTGTGTGATTGGGCAGTGGGTCAAGAAGGTGGTTACATTCTCTGAGCCAGGAGAAGGCTATATAAACCCTGATAAACCCTGGGTCACACTGAGAAGTGTTGTGTGATTTGACCAGATGAGACTCTAGGAAGCTGTTGTTGAGAGCCCCCCCGGCTTTGAAAACCCAGATGTTGATGCTTCCCTCTCTGGTAACTGTGATTTGGTATTGATATAATGGTTGGACAGTTTGGAAACCTGTCTGTTTGATCTGTCTGTATACTCTGAAGTTCGGGGTGCTGACCTTTTCCCCCTGAACTAGGTAATATATGTTTGTTTGATTAAAGTAAGCTTGTTAACCCATTCTGAGTTGCTTTCCTTTTGAAAAACAGATCTAAGAGCCTGTGTTGGCAGCCACCCTGTGGGGATGTTGGGGTGCTTGCTGCTACACCTTGTCTCCACTCACCCAGCCAACACCCTCACCAGCCTCCTCCCATCCTCTCCCCTCTCCCATCCATCCTACCACACAACTGCCAAATTAATTTGACTAAGATGCTGGTCTGTCCATCTCATAACATCCTCTCACTTCAAATATCTTCAGAGTTTCTCCATTGCCTCAGAGATAAAATGCAAACCCACCTACTTAGCATTTCCTTCATGACATTGATTGATTGACTGACTATGGCTAGAGCCAACCCTTTTTTAAAAATTAATTTATTTGTTTTTAGTTTTCAACACCCATTTCCAGTTTTTTAGTTTTAAATTTTCTCTCCCTCCTTCCCCTCCCCCTTCCCCAAGCCAGCATGCAATCTGATATAGGCTCTACATACACATTCATATTCAACATATTTTCACATTAGTCATCGTGCCAACCCTTTTTTAAAAATACAGATGAAGCCTCGGGTCTTTTAAAATACCATTTGGCAGAGTAACCCAAGCATCTCATTCTTCCTGAGTCATTTCCCTGTCTCTGAGTAGGGTCTCCCAGGCAAGGGTCCAATGTCACAGTTTCCCCATACACCTCTAAGAGTCTCTTTGGAGCTAGGTATGCCCTAGGGGACCACAAACACTGAGTCATTATTCTATGACCCAAGCCCCAGATCAGGTTTTGGATGATTCCATGTGCCTGTATCTCTAGAGGGCCATTCAGTGGCAGGATTTTAGCCTTTAAGTCTGGGGTGACAATTATCGCCTTGATCATGCCATCATGGGAACAACTCTAGAGGGGCAAGAATCTCAGGGGCCATCCAGTACAATATATTGATTTTACAGAGGGTGAAACTAAGGCCCAGGGACGTTAATTGACTGGCACACAAAAGTGGTCAGTGTGAGAGATAGAACCAATAGATTTGTGATTTCACTGATGTTGGTAACAATTTTAGTTGGATAAAACCCAGATAACAAACTCTGACCCCCTCGTTTTTCAGAGTTAGACTCTCAGAATCTGCTTCTAACCCCAATATTCTATCTCTGGGAACCAGAGAAGTAAGGATATGGAATCAATTCTCTGTTAAATTCTAGAGGGAGGCATACACAATACAGCCTCTTAGAGGAAAGAACTTCCTTTTGATGATATTATACCCTTTCTCTAAGAGACTCTTTTTTCAATGCCATAGTAATAGCTATCTTGATGCGATCAACAAAACATCTCATTAGAAACTGGTTTGTTGTTATTATTTTTACAGTATAATCTTTATTGAAGTCAAGAAGACAATTTGGGGAAAAGCTGCTTCATGTTTGATGGATATAAGCACTGCCCAGAAAGGAAAGCTGCTTTGAGATTCACACTTTTCAGTTTGAGAAGTATAAGTAGGGGGTGAATGCTTTATAGTCATGATCTTTGTTAAGTAATAACTGTTCTTTATTGGATCTGCCAGTCAGAACTTGGCATGAACAATTCCTCGAACTCCCTGGAATCAGTCCTTTTCTACTGAGTGAGGGCTTCAGTCACAGCCTGAGGAGCTACCTCAGACTATGAAGATATAGCTGGGGGCTAGATACTAGAAGGGAGGAGTGGGGATGGCTAGAACTAAACTAGAAAGAATGGGTAGCCCCAGGGCACACCGTGAAAGGAGAGAGAAAGATGAGTTGTGACTGAGAGTAGAGGAAGATCTGTGAAGGTCTGGAGAGGACAAGTACTTGGCCTCAGTGCAGATGTGTGTGTGTGATGCCACAAGTTGGCCTCACCTCTTCAAGGACTGCTCTTTCCTCAGATTCCTTCCCAGTGCCTACCTACACTGTCATAGCGTTTCTGTTCACTGAGCCCACAATACACTGTTTCTTTGCTCAGATGTTTTCAGTAACCTGAATTACTTTCAACCACAAAACCATCAAAGGTTAGCTAGAGACAAATTAAATTAAGGCAGAAAGCTACCCCTTGATCTGAATGTGAGGAATTTTCCTAACTGGGGGCTTAACGTGATTAGGATTATAACTTTTCATTAAACATAAACTCCTGAAAGCACCTCCTTAAGGGCAGTTAGGTATCAGAGTGAGGAATCAGGAAGACCTAAATTCAAATACAGTCTCATATGCTAGCTATGTGGCCATGGGCAAGTCACTTGTTCCTGTTTGCCTCAGTTTCCTCATCTTCGAAATGAGATGCGGACAGAAATGACAAAACTTTTCACTCCAGTACTTTTGCCAAGAAAACTCCAAATGGGGTCACAGAGAGTTGTATGAAATAGCTGAACGACAATGGTAAAAGCCACTTCAGGAGGAGACAGGGGAACTAGAAGGGAAGGGGCTTATTGCCAGAGACTTAAAAGAAGCTGCTTATTTTAAGATGCTACGTAAGAAAATTTAATTAAAAGAGATAACACTGAACTGGAGGGATAGAAACCAAGTCTCTGTTCTTTCTAGAATCAGTAACCACCCTGCCTTCAGTTCCAAGTTATTACAGCCACCATTCATGTTTGTCCCTTGATCTGGAGCCAACAGAGCTGTCACAGCTGATGGGTTTATGTGGATACAGCAAGATGTGTGCACTTCTGTAGAGAGAAGGGGCATAGAAACAAGCCTTCAACTGGGTCCAGAGACCTGATCTCCAATCCCAGTTCTGCAAAGGACAGGCTATGTGACCTTGGACAAGTCATTTAAGAATGAAGTGGGCTGGAAGGATGTGAGAGCTCTTCTAATCTGGCCTCCTGATCCTATAGATGGGGAAATGGAGCTTTTAGAAGTAAAGGGATTTGCCCAGGCTCAGCCAAGCTAATGAACGGCCTGTCTTTGGCTTCCCGATCCATGCTCTTGTCTCTAAAAGAGAGATGATTCTGCCCTGGCCATCTCAGAATCTTTTGTGTGGATGTGGGTGAGGATGAAAAGAGATGTGTCAGTGTGCTGTGCCAACCAACTGCTAACCACCCCAGCAGCAGGATGCATCACTGTGATGAGTTTTTGTGAGATGCCTGGGTGCCAAAGAGGATGTGATATGGGAGAGATGACGCAAGTGACCAAAAGCCACAGATGTGGGTGCAGTATGGAGGAGGTGTGCCCACACTGGCAAATCAGAGATTCTTGAAGGCTAGAAGACGAAGTAGCTAAGTTTTCTACAAAATAGATTTTAATTTACAAGGCCCAAAGTCAATTACATGTTTTTTAATCTATTGGATCATTTGGAGAGAAAAAATATCTATTTCTATTGACACCTTGGGCTCATGCCTCCACACATCCCGTGTCTGGACATTGTCTCTGTGAAGCTGAACTTCTTCCCAGTGAGTGATGAGAATGCAGGAGGCTGCAGGCCATGAGCAAGCACGTCAGCTTACACAAGGCTGGCAGCCTGGCTATCGAGGGTCCCGTTAGGCAATAAATTACAGCAGTGAAATGCAGAGCAGGCCAACTCCCGCTGCCTGAGGCTCAACTGCCCTCTCTCTTCCATCAATCTTTCCTAATGACTGCTGGTCGTTCAGGCTTCCACTATGACCTGACCCCCTCTCAGGAGATCTGGCTTCCAGCATTCTTGAGGGTTCTGCCTCATCAGCCTCTAAGACAAAGCTTTGAGAAGCCTCCAGGTCCTGAATCCCAGGATCTCAGATACCAGGGGACCTCAGCAGCCAGGTAGTCTGACCTGTACCTGAACAAAAGCCCCTTTCACAGCTTCCCCCAAAGTGGTCCTCCATCTTCTGTGGAATGGCTCCCAAGCCCCACTCCCTTCCAAGGCAGCCCACTCCACACAGAGGCAGCACCACTTGTCAGGAATCCCCCTGCCCCTGCCACATCCAGCCTAAACCTGCCCCTGGAGCGACTTCACACAAACACATGCCCACATGCATACGCACACATGGGCTCCAGGTCCTACCCTCTGGCCCCGTTGGAACATGTTGGGTCCTTCTTCCAAGTGACAACCCTTGAAATCCCCGAAGTCTGCTCTCAAGCTCCTTTTCCATGGACTCAGGGACCTTCATGGCCATCCTCTCTTGGACTCTCCTGAGTTTATAAATACACTGGCTCCGAAGCTGAGTTCAAGTCACATCTCTGATGATTGTTATCTATGTGACCTTACACAAGTCATATAACTTCCCTGGCCTTGATTTCCCCATCTGTAAAACAAGGGTGAAGTTATACCTGGAGTACCTTCTAGCCCCACATCTGTGATCCTTAAATAAGACTAGTGTAGTGCTGGCACATAATGACATAATGCTCTTAGCTACTATTTAGAAAGTTCTCAAAGATGTGCAAAGCACTCTACAAAGATTCCTTAATTTCATCCTCAAAACAACATTGAATAAGTAGGTGCCATTGCTATCCTCATTTTATAGATGAGGAACCCAAAACCCAGGGAGGCGAAGTGTCTTGTCCACACTAGTGTCTGAGGTTGGATTTGAATGCAGGCCTCTCCCATTCCAGGTCCAGTCCTATCTACGGGGTTTCTGGTGGCCTCAGAAAGCACAAGATCCAGGAGTGACATAGAAAGGAGGGGTATGGGATAGTGTGCTTATGGTCCCACCACGTTTTCTCTTGTTTATTAACTTATGAGAGGTTGAGGTTGTGATCTCGAGAGGTGAAAGGGACTTAAAGATCATTAAATTGGACACCCCGACTTTACAGATGAAGAAATTGAAGCCCAGGGGGAAGGGATTTGTGCAAATTGTTTTTAGATCCTTCATGTCAAGGGGAACATAAAATCCAGCAAACACCCAGTACCACACAACTCAGCAGAGTTCTCCATTGGGTGATTTAACCTGTAGTCATGTATTCAACAGCACCTTTTTCAGTCATTCAATCAACAGGCATATATGGTGTCTCCTTAAACCCACTTTAATTTTCTCTTTGCTTCATTACAATCTTTCCCTTCCATACAGGCATAGGAGAGATGGTCTACATCTCTACTTGTGACAGAAAACTACTTGTGCCTCAGCCTGACACTGGGGGGGGGGGGGGGCGGGATGAGTGGAGACAGGTAATGTAGCCCCTCCTTGGTCTTCCCACTGCCTGGTAGAGGCACTGCAAAAGGAAATAGCAGGAGGCAGGCAACAATGGGAGAAATCTGGATAACCCACAAATTAGATGCTTCATCTATGTGATTGAGAGGTGGCTGTGTTTCTCCATCCTGTGGGTCAGAGCCCAGAAGGGCTCAAGACCATAAGAGAAGGTGAATAAGAAGTCCCTGGATGTAGGAAACAGAAGACCTCTGGCCCACATGTACCCTTAACCTAATTGTGCTATCACATTTGCACATGTCTGTGTTGGGGGAAAGGAAGAAAGGGAATTTTTTTTTATATTTTCAGTGTGGTCTCAGGCACCTAGAACTCTCCAGGAAGGAGTTGTTTTGGACAACTGAGGGTTTAGCCCATTAAGTACTATTCCCTTCCAATGACTCAAGGTCATCATGGTGAACAGCAATGAACACCCAGTGTCCTGAGCTCACACAATGCTAGGTCTATCTCCAGGTAGGTCCAACTACATCCTCGAATTCAATGATCCCTCTGCTTGTGTTTTCTGACTCTCCACCATGTTCCAGAGAGATAAGGTCTGAGCTGGGTTCCGAGGTCACTCACCACCTCTCCAAGGAGAGCCTGGAGGGCCTGAAAGGAGTGTCCAGGACTTTGACCATCCCCCATATCCTTGATTTTCCTGTGTCTCCAGATCTATTGATTAAAGCTAAAGGAAACCTCATGAAGCAAGTGGGGTCCCCCACAGATCTATGATTGCCAGAGGACTGGAGTGCTGATCAGCAAGGCTGGCCTGACGGTGGCTGTGTCCTTGGGCAGCCGCCACATTGTCCCTTGCCTTCTATTCCCTCCTGGCCCCTTCCCAAGCACCCCCTCCCCCTCTCGCCACTATCGGCTCCTCTATTTGAGCTACCTTACCCCTTGGCAGGGGGATTCCCTTGTTCTTCTGTCCTCTCTGCCTTTATCCCTGCTGTGCTGAACATATACTAAGCACTTGATGAATAAAAGCAAAGGAATCAGCCATTCATTCACCTCAGCATCTAGCCAGTTAAGAGGCAAGATTTTAACAAGGCAGGATTTGAATGCAGAACTTCCTGACAGGATAATACTCTACTGTGGGATCAAACCCCGATGTCACCCAGCCTCAGCTTAGGCTCCAGCCCAAGGCAGAAGCAAAGCTTGCCCTGGGGAAAATAGCTGACCATGGGAGGGCATTGGCGGCCAGTGGGAGCGCAGCCATGATGCAGGGCAGCTCTCTTATATTTCCTTCATCTTTGTTAGTCTTACAGGCGCCCGGGGCCGTCCCCGTGACCGGTGACTGCGAGGAGACACACACATCGGACCAACGAGACAGTGCAGCAGGATTGCAGCAGCAGCAGGGCTGTGTACAGGACAAAAGCTGACTCACAGCGAGGGTGGGCTAAATGCACATCCAAGCCCTTGGAGGGATTTGAGCGGGAATCCTGCCCGTGCCACGCTGGTTGAGACTCTGTTCCTAAGGGCTCCAGAGGCTGTTGTGGCTGAAATGGCCAGTCCAGCTTCTGGAGAGCTGAGCCTCGTGGTCATCTGAGAGTCTGCAGGCGTGCTCCTCGAGGGCTCTGTGCTCAGTCCGGCTCCAGGCACGGTCATTGTTGGTAGCCAGGGGCGTGCTGTGGGGACTTTTGTAGTTTGAGAGTTTGATGGTAGTTGAGTGGTAGGTAGGGTGGTGGTTGGCAACCGTGTGACCATTGGTGGATGGATGGTTGGAAGTTTGATGGTCGTTATTGACTCCGCGGTTGTTGCTGGTAGTTTCTTTGGAGGTTTTGTAGTCATTGCTGGATGTGGGGGTGGGGATTGTGTGGTTTCTAGTGCGGTGGTTGGCAGCTGAACTGGTGTTACCAGTTGTATTATTGTTGTTGGCTGTATGGTTGGTGGTGGTGGAGGTGTGGGTGTTGTAAGTGATTGTGTACTTGGTGACTGTGTGATTGTTGGTTGAGTACTTATTGTTAGCTGTAAGGTTGTTGTGGGTGCTTGTGTGGTTGTTGCAGGCTGCATACTTGTTGGCTGTGTGGTGGTTGTTGCAGGCTGTGTACTTGGTTGTGTGGTGATTGTGGATGGTTGTGGGCTTGTTACTGGTCTTGCACTTGGTGTTGGGGATTGGGTGGTTGCCCGCCTGCTTCCCAATGGCCTCTGGGCTGTCCGAGTAGTTATGTGGCTGGTACCCACAGCCCACTTAGTCGCTAGTGGATTCGTAGTCGCTTCTCCAGCTTGCCGAGAGGCCGCCAGTGTAGACTGGCAGACGAGTTGGTCCTCTGTTAGAGAGTAGATGTTCACCCCCTGTAGGTGGTCTGGGGTGCTACAGGATGGGCGGCCGCCTGCGGAGGCTGCTGTCTCCACCTTCCTCTGATTGCTGTGGAGCCAGCAGTAAAGATAGCGCAAGCGGCAGTCACAGTGCCAGGGGTTATCCCCCAGAGACACGGAGGTAAGCAGTGGCAGGGTCTCGAAGAAGCCCTGGGGCACACTCTGCAGCCAGTTGGCCTTGAGAGAGAGCGTCCGGAGATGGGCCAGGGGCGCCAGCTCGGCTAGGTGCACCGTTCCGATGCGGTTGCCTCCCACGTCGAACTGGGTCAGGTTGGGGAAGCCCGCGAGGAACGTGATAGGGGGCAGCGCGGGCAGCTGGTTGTGGGAGAGGAGCAGCCTCCGGAGACCATGCGGCCCAGCCCCGGGGGTGGGGACAGGCAGCTCGCGCATCTGGTTACGGCTCACGTCCAGCTCACCCAGGTGAGGCAGATGCACGAACAGCTGCTCAGGCAGCTGGCGCAGCTGGTTGAAGGCGAGCCGCAGGTGCCTCAGTTGTGCGGGCCCAACAAAGGCCTGGGCCTCCAGGCTTTCCAGACCGTTGCGCTCCAGGCTCAGCTTCTCCAGGTGCCGCAGGTCGTGCAGGAACCCCGTGGGCAGTTCCCGAAGCCCGTTGCCTTGCAGACCGAGCTCTCGCAGCTCCCCGAGGCCGTCCAAGAAGCCGGGGGCCAGCGCGCGGAGCTGGTTGTCCCCAAGGCACAGGACATTGAGGAGGCCCAGTGGGCGCAGCATGCGCCCTGGCAGTGCCTCCAGACGGTTTCTTCCTAAGTGTAAAAACCTCAGCTGGTGCAGCCCATCGAAGAGGCCCTCGGGGAGCGCCCGGATGGCGTTGTTATTCAGGAACAGCTCCTCCAGGCTTCCTAGGTCGGAGAAGAGGCCCGCAGACACGTGCTCGATGTGATTGTTCTTCAAGTTGAGCTTCCTCAGTTTCCCCAGGTGGCGTAAGCTCCCCAGCGGCAGGGCCTGTAAGGTGGGAGCACTGGAAATCTCCAGTTGCACCAGCTCGGTCAGGTGATCGAAGGCACCCACCTCCACAGTCTCAATCTGGTTCTGCAGAAACTACCTTCCTCAGGCCCTGCATGTTCCTGAAGGCTCCCTTTGGGATTCGAGAGATGCCCGTGTTGGTAAAGTAAATCTCTGTGATGGCCGGGCCCACGGCTTCCGGGATTTCCTGGACTTCTTCGTTGGCAAAGACGGCCTCGTGGACTCCGGGGCTGCCATTCAGGGAGGCCAGCTGGAAGCCTTGTAGCCACAGGAGGCCAGGAAAGACCACGGAGGCAAAAGGCATTTTCCTGTGGATGAGAAGAAAACCCTGCAGCTGGCAACCAAGCCAACGGGCTAGCATCCTGATGTGGAGAAAAGAACAGCCCTGCATCCCTTGGCCCAGTGCCCATGCCCAGAGCCTGAGCCAAAGTCAGGACAGTGATGCAGAAGGAAGCTGTACTCTTCCCCCTCCATCTTAAGACTTTAGGGAGCAGCCTCTCTGCTGGAGGACAGGTCGCCCCACTGGGGGCTGGGCTTCAGGCTGTTGCCCCCTCTTCCCTCCTCTGGCCACCTGGGCCTGAGGCCTGGCCCTGCCACTGAGAGCTCAGGCTAATCCCTTTACTCTCTGAGCCCCAATTTCCTTCGTCTTTAGAATACAGTTAATAATAATTAAGGAATAAGGAGAGCGTTCTGTAAACCTTAAAACTTGGTAGAGATGAAAGTTAATGCTGTTTTGCTATATCCCTTTGGGAAACCTCACCCCTTCCCAGGGCCTTCCCTACTAAAGGGGGTGGGGGATGGGGAAGGCGGTTCTCATATTGAGAAGTGTAGTGGAGAGGGAGCAGGGAAGGGGAAATGACAAAAACAAACCCGAAATCACTCACAGAAGAAAACACCCAGCTTTTCTCTCTGTCCCTTCTCATTATGAATCTTCTCTTTCACAAGACTGAAATCGCCATCACATTCCCTGGAGACCAGGTCACTACTGGCCACTGCCCATGCATTGGATAGATGAGCTAACTGCCAGCTGGCCCGCCCAAACACCCAGCTACTGCCCCCTCCCCACACACTTCTAGCTTCCTGGAGCTGACCCAAGCTAGTGCCTGAATAACTGAGATGTTAAAAAAAAGTGCAAGGGGAGGGGAAGAGGAGGAGGAGGAAGAGGAGGAGGAGGGGAGGAGGAAGAAAAAGAGGAGGAGGAGGGGAGGAGGAAGAAGAAGAGGGAGAGGAAGAAGAAGAAGAAGAAGGAAGAGGAGCAGGAGGAGAAAAAAGAGGAGGAGGAAGAGAAAGAAGAAGAGGAGGAGGAGGGGAGGAAGAAGAAGAGGGAGAGGAAGAAGAAGAGGGAGAGGAAGAAGAAGAGGAAGAGGAAGAAGAAGAGGAGGAGGAGGAGAGGAGGAGAAGGAGGAGGAAAGTTAGGGGAAGGAGGAAGAGGAGAAAAGATAGGAGCTGAAGGAAGGAAAGAGGAGGGGAAGAAAAACAAGAGAGAGAAAGATGTAATAAAAAGAGGAAGAGAAAGTGAGGAGGAGGGGGAAGAAGAGGGAAGAGGAACAGCAGAATGAGGAAAAGAAGAGTGGGAGGGAGAAGATGAGGCAGACGAGGAGGAGGAGGAAGGATGCTCCGTTTCCCCCCTGGATAGAGAGCAGTGTGGAAAGAGGAGGCTCTGGGACCCCTTTCCTTAGTCTGCGAATGAGGGCAGTGGATCAAAATGGCTTTTAAGGGCCACTCTCCGTCCTGCTCTTCACTTATTTGCTGTGTTCCTGGCGGGACCACAAGATGGCGCTCAGAAGCTGCTGCCCCTTGAACAAAATGGAGCTGGGGGAGCCAAGGTGGCCTTTGCAGACATAAGTCCTCCTCGTCCCTGGGGCGGCTATCCAGTCCCCCAAGCCTGTAAAGCAAACCCAAAAGGCCCCTTGGGCAAGGGCAGGGGAGAAGTGGGGAGATGCCAATGGAGGGAGAGGATAATTCTGCCTGGGGCTGTTGTGAAGATGACATTAGATAATATTTATAAACCACCTGGAACACAGAAGGCGCTGGGCCCCTTTGGTCGCTTTGCCTGCTTGTGTTTTAGCACTGGTGGAGGGAGCCCCAAACGGTTTGGTTGGCAATGAGAAGGAACCAGTGGAGAGGAATATCATCTCTATGAATGATTAACCCACAGGTTCTCCCTCCCTGGAGAGGGACCAAAAGCCCAATTTCTCTTTCTCAGAAGTTGAGTAGTGAGAGTTGAGCAATAAGTAGAAGAATTAGAAAACAGTCAGCCAAAGTGGGGGAAAGTGGGGTTAACACTGATAGCAACAGGACAGCTGGGGCCTGAGCTCCGTCAAGGGGGGAGAGGTCGCCTGGACAGAGGCTGCCACCCCCCTCCCAGCCACTTTCAGAGAAAGAGGTTCTAGCCAATCTCCCAGACAGGAATAGGGCTGTGTTAAGGAGTGACTTTATAGAACATTGGGGAGAAAGGAATAATATCATACTTAGATAGGTTTCTTTAAAAGCTTATTACCAAATATGTACTGTTTCATTGGTCAGAGCCTCAGAATGAATATTGTCATGCTATGTTAATGTAATAATGCCATTAAAAAATAAAAAAATTAAATTCCCCTGTCCCTCCCTCCTTCCTCCTTCCCTCCTTCTCTGTCTCTCCATCTCTCTGTCTCTCTCTGTTTCTCTCTGTCTCTCTCTGTCTCTCTCTCCCTCTCTCTGTCTCTGTCTCTCTCTCCTCTCTCTGTCTCTCTCTGTCTCTGTCTCTGTCTCTCTCTCTCTCTCTCTCTCTCTCTCTCTCTCTCCCTCTCTCTCTCCCCACTTAACTAACTTAATCCTTTAGTATGGCCTTACATTACAGAAAGTGTAATATTTTCCAACCTTGTAAACCCAAGCACTTAAGGGGGAGGGGGAAGAGGGAGTGTCATTTGCCACACAAACAAGACCCAAGGTTTCTTTCCAGCTCCATGGCCTTCCAAAGACAGGGTGCCTGGAGCTGCCCAGAGTCCAGGGCAGAGGTCAGGCAGCCAGGCAGTCAGAGCACCCCAAGGGACATGGCAAGAGGAAAGTAGGGCCAGGAAAGAGGAATGGGGGCCCATGTTGCCCAAGAAGGAAATCATTTCTAAAAGTGGCTCCGTGGCTTCCTCAGGCAGCCATAGAAGCATCTTAGATCCAGACCTGGAAGGCACCTTGAGTTCAATCCCCTCCTTTTTACTGCTGGGGAAACTGAGGAAGCCAAGACTTGTTATGACTTGTCCAGGGTCACACAGCCAGGAGTCACTGTCTGGGACAGAATCTGAACCCAAGTCTCTCCCCACTCCAGACCCAGTCTCCTTTCCTCCAGGAACCAATGTTAGCTAAATGGGGAAAGTGAAAGAAATTCCACTTACCTCCAAAGGTCACAAAAGCTTCCCAGAATGTATGTGCTGAGGATAGTAAGAAAACCCAGGGAACCCAAATGAGCCTTGGGGGCCCCACTGGTCAGTGTACTGTGGTATCTGGGCCACACCCTAGGCATTGTGGCCCAGGCCCTCTAGGACCTGTCTGGCCAGAGAGATAAGCTGAGCTGATGCAGGGAGGGTGGATGGGGAAAAGTAGGGAGCAGCTGTACTGGGATGGCAGTGCTGAGGTAACAAGAAGGAAGCCAGCTCAAGTATTTATTGCATGGGAAGCCTCTACAGAACAGTTTGGTGGGAAGAGTTCAATTTGGAATCCCCAGCCTGCCACCTGTCACCTGGTGACCTTGGACAAAGCTGGGCTTCGTTCTCATCTGTAAACTCCAGGGCTTTCTAAGGTCCCTCCCAACTCTCAGTCTGTATTCCTCAGCTCTGAGGCCCCTTTGGATTCTGAGAGTCTGAGTGAGTTTGGGGAAATCTCTCCCCAAACCACCCTCATCTGGAGTATGGAGACAGCAATGCCTGTCCTTGTCTAGAGTGTTTTGAGCACAGCTCTCTGGCAGCCTTAAAGCCATATAGAAATCGATAGAGCTCAGGACTGCACCCCTATCCCCCACCAATGTACATGTTGCAGGGATTCCTTCTCACCTGGCCTGCTTTTCCTCAAAAGAGGTTTCCCACTGACAGTGCACCTGCCCAGTTCTGAGACCACTTCAACCTCAGCCTCTCCCCACCCCTTTCCTGCCCTGTCCCTCTCCTAACTCTGGCCTAGCAAGTCCTAGATGTGCTTCAGGAAGTTAAATGTCACTTCATCCCAGACTGAGTCATTTAGAGGAAACTGAGGCTCAGGGAGGCTCAGGCAGGGATTTGTCCAAGGAAATCTGAGGGGAGATCTGTTTTGCCTCCCTCCCTCTCCCCAGGTTTCCAAACCATCCAACAGTCTTGCTGGTGCCTCGTCCCACTTCCCCAGAGCTGGTCAGGCTGGCCAGAAGCTCATAAGCAGATAACCAGCAAAGGTGAGAGGGCAGGCCAGTCCCTTTCCTCCCTGCCTGGTCCCCGTCATTTCCTGACTCTTTTTCCTCTTCAAAGATGTGTTGGTCTGAATTCACCTGTGCCAGAACACTAGAGTAAGAACCCCCGGCTCTGCCCAGGCAGGCCCTTCCCCTCCTAGGGAGGCCCCAGGGCTGTGTTCCCTCTGGTCCCTTTCCTACTCAGCCTCTCATCATGAAATGAATACACCGCTCAGAAGGAAAGAGACCCAGATTTCAACCAGAAGGGTAGAGGGAGTCTTTGTGTCTGTGTCCTGCCAACAGTGAGAGCCATAGGGCCATCCTCCTACTGGCTTGTGACTTTATTAAATGACCAGAAGAAAACTGGGAGGTGGATGTTTCTTCTAAGACACTGAGCCAGTCATTCCTTATGTCACAGAACACAATGAAGGCACATCCCTGCCCAGGGCTCACATGGCCTGCTGAAAAGAGCGGGAGGGAAGTAAGGGGGAGAGTCAGAGGACAGCCGAGGAGAAGGCATTGGCCTGAGCCAGCATGCAGACGAGATCCCTCCAAGCACGCAGACTTTACACTGGGGAATCATTACTAGTAGCCTTTATTTCTTGGTTTCCTAGGAAACCCTCTCCCTCAGCCCGAAGGGCTCTCCAGAGCCCTGGTGTGGGACCCTCTCTGGCCTCTCTCTAGCCCCCTCCACCAAGGGCATTAATGGAGAGCGTGACTTGGACCGAGCCGCAACTTGATTTCAAAACCCATTCCTGGCTGGAATTGAGAGTTAGGCCTGGGCTGCCCGAGGTCTGCCTGGGAGACAGCTGAACACGGAGCCATCGACAGACCTCGTTTTCACATGCAAGCACCACCGTCCCGTCTAAGTTGCTGTAGGCGCATCGGGTGGGGGCTCGATCCTGTTCTGCCACGTCCCAGCTGCTGCCTACCTCCTCCTCCTTCCCCAACAAGAAAGGTCGGAGCCTGTGAGGCTCCAGGGGCACTGGGCACACCAGCTGCTCCGTCTGCAGAGCCGGCAGCACCTGGCCCTTTAAGTAATCGGGACTGGCGCAGTAGGTCTGAAGGTTGAAGAAGCGGTCGATATACTCCCGGATCCAGTTTAGAAGGTAAGCCAGATGGCAGTCGCACGCCCACGGGTTGCCGTGCAGCGCCAGGCTGAAGAGCCCGAAGTTATTGTCAAAAATGCCGTCGGGGAGGGTGGTCAGCATGTTGTCGGCGAGGCTCAACACCTCCAGCTGGCTCAGGTTCTGGAAGAGCCGCCTGTCCAGGGCAGTCAGGTTGTTGCTGCCCAGGTAGAGCTTGGCGAGCCTGGGCGCGCCGTCAAAGAGCCCCGGAGGGAGGCTTCGCAAGCTGTTGTGAGACAGGGTCACGACGCTGAGTTTCGGGGAGTTTCTGAACGCGCCCATGGAGACGTTCTCCAGTCGGTTGTTGGACACCGACAGCCTGGCCAGATTGGGCATCCGGTAGAAGAGGCCGTCGGGCAGCACCCGGAGCTCGTTCCCTTGCAGGTTTAGGAAGGTCAGGTTGCCCAGGGAAGAGAAGACGGTCGGAGGGAGGTGGCCGATGGCGTTGTGCTGCAGCCAAAGCTTCTCCAAGGCGCCCAGGCTGGAGAACACGTCGCTGGGCAGCTCCGTGAGCCCGTTCCCGTCCAGAAAGAGCTCCTGCAGGTTGCCCAGGCCCCAGAAGGCCCGAGGCGGGAGCATGGCCAGGACATTGTCGCTCAGCTTCAGGGTCTGGAGGCTGGCCAGGGGTGCCAGGAGCTGCTCAGAGATCTGCCCCAGGAGGTTCTGGGCAAGGTTGAGGAGGCGCAGAGCCTCGAGGGGCTGGAAGATGGCGTCAGGCAGTGTCTGCAGCTGGTTACCTTGCAAGTGAAGGGACTCCAAGGTGTCCAGACCCTGGAAGAGGTCGGCAGGCAGCGCTCTAAGAGTGTCGAAATTGAGTGTGAGTTTTTGGAGGCTGCTCAGGTTCCGGAAGGTCTCCCCCTTGAGACCCACGAGGGGGCTGCCCGTGATCTCCAGGTCCAGCAGCCCAGGCAGGCCCCTGAAGGCCTCTGCCTGCAGAGACTGGATCTTGGTGTTGAGGAAGACCACCTTGGCCAAGCTGCTGCTGTTGCTGAAGGCCCAGGCCCTCAGGGTCAGCAGGGAGGTCTCCACAAAGATGATTTCCGTGGCATTCTCAGGGATGCCCTTCGGTATGTCAGCTAGATCTTCGGCGGTACACACCAGCTCCTGCTTAAAGCAGTCACAGCCCACAGGGCAGCCCTGGCTCGGCCTGGCCAGGAGCAGCAGGGAGAGGCACGGGAGGAAGGCCCCAAGGATCATGGTCCTGCTGAGGAAGGAAGAAAACCCAAATCCGGGTTGGGAGGCCTCCCAACGATGAGCTTGCTCTTCTCCCACCTCAGTGGCCCCGGGGCTAATGCTAACCAGAAAGTGTACAGACTCAAGGGCTCACACCCACTCCCACACAGGGCCAAGCATCTGCAGTGTCTGCCCCTTTCAGAATGAGGCCAAAGACCCCCAGTCTCCTCCCTTTCTTGGTATCCCCATGGCTTAACAAGGGGCTGCGCTTACCTGCTTAATAAATGTTTCCTTGACAGGCTATTTCCTCATAGCAAGCCTGGGCTGAAGTCACTGACATCTAGTTATCCCAGTGTTACAGAGAAGCAGAGACCCAGTAAAGGACCAGCCTGTGGGCCCAAGACCAGCAAAAATCAGAGCTGGAATGCATTATCTTCCCTCAGGACCCAAAGTTCTCTTTCCCCAGTTCTACCCACCCTGAAGGGAGGAGGATGGAAACAAGCACCTACTGTGTGCCAGGCACTGAGCTAAAGTACTTTCCAAATCTCATTTGATCCTCACAACAATCCTGGGAGGTGGGTGCTATCATTATCCCTGTTCTATAGTAGAGGAAACTGAGGCAAAGAGGTGAAGTGACATGCCCAGGGTCACATAGCTAGTCAGTCTCCGAGGCTGGATTGGAACTCGGATCTTCCTGACTCCAGGCCCAGTTCTGTATGGGGACCAGATCCCACCTAACTACCTCTTTTCTTACCTCTTTGACCAGTCCTCTCTCTGTCCCCTTGGCAAACCTCAAGGACCCACACTCATACCATTTCTTGCCCCCATCCAGCCTCAGCTATTCTGTTAAACTTGTCCCAAATGACTGGAAGGTTGGACACCATTGTTCCCAAGCATCCTGCCTCCCCGAAGGATGCTGGTAACCAGGACCCTTCACCTGGCACCAAATGACAGAGAAGGAGAGAAAGAGACACAGAGACAGAAAGACAGAGAAAGAAAGAGAGGAGAGGGGAGAGGGAGGAACAGGGGAAGAGGAGACAAAAAGAGAGAGAGGGGGAAGAGAGAGATTGAGACAGAGAGACAAAGAGAGACAGAGGTAGGGAGGGAAACAGAGGGAGGGAGGGAGACAGAGAGAGACAGAGACAGAGAGAGACAGAGAGACAGAGACAGAGAAAGACAGACAGAGAGAGAGAGACAGAGAGATGGGGGGGTGGGGGGAGAGGAAGAGGGAGAGAGGAAGAGAGAAGAGAGGGAGACAGAGTCATAGAGGAAGAGAACATTTCTCACAGGGCTAATTTGAACCCAAGTGAGAGTTTTACCAAGCCCCTTCTGGCCCCATGTGCTTTGGAGCAGATGCAGGGGGCCCTCGAGGGGCACCAACCCCACAACACCCCCCCAGGGGCAGACATTGATACCCATCTAGCCTCTCAAACTGCTAGTTACAGTCAGTTACAAAAGTATTTTCCAAGAAAGTTCCTCACTCATTTCAGGCTAAGGCCCCAAGTTGGGCCAGTAGCTCTGCAAAGGCTTTTCCATCCAGGGCTGCAGAGGTGGCCCTTTGTCCCCCAGTCTGTGCTGACTCAGAGGCCCATGACCACACCAGCCCCTACTAGGGGGAAGAAGGCTCTGCCACGTGGCTTCTAACAAAGGGAACAGTCCTAGATATTGGTTTGATGACAGATCAAATGGTGAAGCAATGGGGCACAGTGGGGAGACCACTGGATTTGGTCCTTAGATCTGGGTTCAGATCCTGACTTTGTGACCTCATTCACATCACTTTAGTTCTATGAGCCTGAATTTCTCCATTTGTAGAAGGAGATGATGGCTAAGGTTTCTTTTGGCTCTAGATCTATGGTCCTCGGTAAGGGCAGATCTGAGGGAGCGGAGACAGGGGCTGAGGAGTGATGCCCACAGTCCTAGGGAAGACGGGAGGAGCCTGGCAAGGGGAGCACCAGGAGGATGGTGGCCTGGGCTTGGGGAGTTCACTGTCAAGGGAGTGTTGGTTCTGGCCTGAAGCATGGCCTCATGGAAGGAAAAGGGATGAGCCAGGGGGTCAGATTCTTCCCCTCACACTAATCTCCTGTTCCTTCCTTCCTGTTCAGGAGAAGCCTATCATTTCTGTGAGGCACAGAAGCCAAGGGCCCCCCCTGAGACATCCCACCCCCAGAATGCAGCAGCCCACCTTCTGGAAGGGCCACCAAGGATTCTGAGGGAGGGAGGAAAGGAGGAATGTACCCCATCCCAGTCATGGGAATGCTGGGAGTGGCTGAAGGCCAAGCCTTTGGGGCGTAGCCAGAAAGCTGCCTGGTTCTCATTTGAGGTGATGGTCTATGCATTTTTTGCAAAAACCAGCCAAAGAATCTGTTTGAGTCAAGCCCACAAAACATTCCATGTTCTCATCAAGGCAAGGCGAGACAAGGCAGGCGACATTGTTGTCTGCTGCCTACAAATGTCTTTGCAGGACCCCAGCCAGCCTCTCATCCGGGTCTCCAAACATGCAGCCCGTATGGGGATCCCCAAGAGAGATTTGGGGTACAACTGCTCAGCTTCTATCATTGTGGGCCCATTGTTTCAGAACCATCTCAAGAGGCAGGCCCCCTCTACTCTGAGATCCTAGGACACTCCCTGTACGTCTGTTGGCTAGCAAGTCACTATTCACTCACCACATGAGCCTGAGGAGACCTCTCCCTGGGTCTCAGCTTCCTTTCCTGTCAAGCTGGGATGGTAACCCCTTCTCTGCCTGGAAGGAAGGGACAGGAAAGGATGAGAGTGGACCTGGAAAAGCTTTGGAGCTTCCTAGAAAAAAAAAAACTCAGTTGTTTAAGAACCAGGTGGGGTCCTGAGAGCCAATATTGGAAGAATTTGTGTTCAAGTACCAGCCTGTTCCCAAGACATAGCTAATGGGTCTTCCTCCAGCCCACTGTCCCCTAGCATCCCCTCATTGTGTACCCTGGGATCCTCCTCTTCTATGAGGCCTCAGCACCAGGGCTCACAAGGATAGTGGCGATCCCCATAAACAGAAACTGAGGAATCCAGCAGCTCCACGATCCTCAAGGCAGCCAGAGCCCTTCCCTTCACCAGGCCCTCAGCCGCAGGCCAACAAATGCTCTTCCCGAACACCCCATACTTAGGACCAAGTCAGCCCAGCAAGCGCCGGGACACATTCCTTGGTGCACATTCATGGGACAGGACTCAACAGGACCCAGACAGGACAGGACAGAGCAAGGAGCAGTGAGACCTACCATGTGGGCAGGAGTCAGACCAGGCAAGAACTGGGACCATGAGTTCTTCCTTGTGACCGGGGGATAGAACTGCATGTTCATCATGTCAATGTTTACCAGCCCCTGAGCCAGTCACAACCCTGTGCCAAGAGCCAATGGGTCAATGATTCCTAGTCCTAAACCTCAGGCACCACCCTGTGCCCTCCCAACGCTCCCAGCATGTCCCTGGAGCCGCACACAAGAGGAGGGGTACAAGCCAATGAAGCTGCAGCCCCTCCTGCCCAGCCTAGAGACCAGAACCACAAGCACTCACTGTAAACAGGGCTCTGGGCTCCTGTCACTCCATGCTCCTCAGAAGGAACCTCAGAGGAGCCAACAGGAAAACTCACCCTCTCCTGTTTACAGGGGCAGCTGCTACTGGGAAATGGGCAGGGGAGGAGGGGACTCCAGACCCCCAGGCCCTGGCTGGGCCCAGGTCTTCACTCCCTTTTTTCTCCTGATTCTCTGACAATTCCTTTAGGAAAGTTCTAAAAGTCCCAGCAAGCTGCTTGGCATAAACTCAGGCAAACCTCCAGCCTTCTCTCTGTATACTAAGACCCAGGGAGTGGCTCATCCAAGGTCACCCAAAAAAGCAAACAGTACAGCAAAGAGGGTATCTTCTGACTCCAATGATCTTGTCACAAAAAAAGGCAAATGTTCTATTTGAAGTGTGGAGAAAGTGAAGGAAAAAAAGATGATTGCCCCTCCCCATTTATTCCCCTTGCTCTCTTTCCAGGTCTCTGTCTGGAGCCTCACTCCCTGGATGGCTCAGAGCTCAGCTGGGCAGGGGAAGGAAAGGAGGAAGAGGGGAGGGGACAGCTCCAGACCCCCCAGATGCAATAATGGAGTATGGCTTTCGGGCCAGTCAGGGCCTTGATATTCCGGGACAGTAGCAGCCAATGTCCCAATGACAGGTTTCAGAACATAACAGGACCTAGGCCAGGCAGGCACCCTGAGAGGTCAGCTGACCCCCCCCCCCGCCATCACCGTCCCAGTAGAGAGGAGGGACGGGCAGCTCTCCAGGACTCCAGTCTTGTCTGGGGCACAAATCTGCCATTTTCTCCCCTCTGCTAGCTGGCTTTGTGGAAGGCACAGCTGTGTTGCAGAAGTCTCCCATGGGATCAAAGTAGGCAGAGCCCACGGCTGCTCTCCTCTGTGTGACTTCTCCATAGAGCTTAGCATATGCTTGGCCTGCACTAGGCGATTAATGAACGTTGACTGACTGACTGACAGCTGTGACAGATGCTCCCCAGACCCCTCGGGCAGGACCTCGGAATGCCTGGAGGGATTTTTCATTACTCTGGTTTGTTGCCCCCTCCCAGACAATCCAGACTCCCTCCTGCCCCCAGTGCATGGTCACCAATTCCCTGCATGCCCTTGTTTCAAAAGGACCAAAGGATAAATAGGCTTGAGTACACACAGACGAGTGAAAAACAAACAAAGCTCTTATCAGAGCTCAGAGGAAACGTAGTCCCCCTAGGGCCACCCTCCCCCAGCAGCCTGGAAATGCTCTCCATTTACTGGCATCCCCTGGGTGGAATGGCCAAGTGCCCAGGGCAGATGGCCTGTAGAGGCATCTCTCAGTCTCTGTCCAAGGTTCTAGTGGCCACTCTTGGGCCACAACTTGGTGTCACAGCTTGGAACAGACATTTCAGAAAGGTATGTAGAGTGCACTGCACCGGGGAGAATCCCAAGAGGGGAAGCTAGGCTGGTGAAAGGACCCTAGACAAGGCCCGGGGGGGGGGGGGCGGGGAATCAGTTGAAGGAAATGGGAGAGAGGGATGACTTAGAAACCCTCTTCCGGGATCTATCAGTGGGACCCTGTCCTGTGCAGGAGCCCTGAGCCTGGTTTTCTTGGCCCCAAAGGGAACAACCAACAGAGCTCAGGGAAGCCCTAGAAAGGTTGGTGGAGGCTTTGGTTAAGGACAAGTGCCTGACTCTGTGACTTGGCTCGAGTGGACAGAGCTGCCCTGGGAAGTGGTTGGCCTTCTTCTCCCAGCAGATCTTCAAGCAGAGATTGGGGGCCTGCTCTGGGGGGCTGTGGCAGAGGGGAGGGGACTGATAACCAGGTGCAACTTGGGCTAAATGGGGCTTCTGTCTGACCACCCACCCATGGTCTTCTCCTCTGAGGAGTCGGGGGCTATCTTTTGGGCTCACACACACCTTAGCACCTGGTCAGAGATATGTTTGCACATGTGAAATCCAGCCCGAAAAATGAATCCAAGAGACTCCATTCCGGGTATATCCTTTATTATGTATCTACCACACCACATCTGACACCAGGAAAGTCTAGCAAAAAACACATCCCCAACCCTGCCCTCCAGGACGCCCAGCTGATGAATCCCTGGACCTGGAACTGTAAGCAACCAAAAGCTATGGGAAGGCTAGCTCCTGAGCAGGCTAAACCAGTGAGTCTGGAAGTGGCCAAAGGCTGGAAGCTGAGCCAACCATTGATTCTGACAAGCTGATTACTGAGAAACCGCTGCTAGAGTTAGCTAAGGGTGAGCTGGACAGCTCCTCCCACTGGCTTTCCAAGAAGAATCATCCTCTCTGTTCTGAGATGCCCCCCTTGGATTCCCCCAAAAAAGAGTGGAGGAGTACCCTGAGTTCTGTGGAACCCCAGGGTCTCTCCACCTTCTTTGTTCTTCCAGCCTTCCACAACTTTGACCTCCCTGGAGCCCTGCCAAGCTTTCATGCAAGGTACAAGGAGATATCTTCCTGGTTTCCTGGTGGTCTCTGGACTCTTGAGGCTTAGAAGAGGACCCTGGCCACAGACACCTCAAAAGCTTTCAAAAATTTTTTCAGTCCCAAGAAGAAACAATTGGAACAGGTTTAATCCAAGGAAAGCCTCTTTGGATGTCTTTATTCCAAAGCACAAAAATTCTGTGTTGATGCTGTGACCTCATTGTGGTGAGGAAGGGACCCTAGATTCTTGAAGTTTCTGCCAATGAGCCAACCTTAAGCTCTAGTGGGCCCTACTGCCCAAGACAGAAGGCCTTCAAGCCCTAGCCCTGGCCATGGACTTTTGAGTGTGCTTGATAAGACCCAGCCAAGCTCACTCAGGAGTCCAGTTGGAGAGAGGGCTCAGACTGATGAACTCAGGTTAAGTGGGCCTGAACTCAGGCCCCAAGCACTCATAACACTGTCTACCAAGATGCAGAGGCATGGTGATCTGGGTCAGTGATCCCTGGAGTATTACAAAGGAGTATTACATGGAACACAGGGGTTCCTGGGAAATGGTGCTATGCTGGTTTAGGACTGAGGGCTGTCTATTCACAAGGCATTTCAGAAGGAGGCAGGCACGAAGAGAGAAGGAGAAGCAGTAACACCTTTGCTCTGCTTCAGAGAGAGCTTGATGAGGTGTTGGGCCAGGAGAGACCCCCACCCACCAACTGGACCACAGGGGTGGTCACACAAGGGACACAAGGTGGTCAAAGTTCAACCCAGCTTCTGGCAAGGGGCTCCATCAGGCTTTGCTCCAGCCAACTGATGGGATGGCCACCTCACTTAGGGGATTCATTTGAAGGCTGGAGACAATGATACAGGTTTGCAAGTATTAAGGTGACCACCTAACCAAGACCTCCTCCTCTTCCTTCCTCACCCCATAAGCCAAAGTCAATGCAGGGAGCTCCCCCTTTCAACTGAGGGCCCTGCCAAGCCTTCATGCTATGTGAGATGACTCTTGTCCCCGAAGTCCTGGCCTTTCATGTAGGACTGAAGGAAAACCTTCTCAAGGGTACCATTTCATAGAAGCCATTAAGTCAACAGGAAACCAAGAGGAAATAAAACATTAAGATTAAGATGCCTCCACCACCATCTGCAGTTGTGGTCACAGACCTAGCTCTGCCCCTCCTGTGTGTCTGACTTCAGGGCCTGTTTCCTCATCTATTAAGGAGGAGTTAGAGCACCTGGCTTCCAACATGAAGTCAATCTCAATGTGCTCTCAAAAACCAGAATGGGCTTTGTCCCATACCCACTCCAGAGTCAAGGGGGCTCAGAAGTGAAATCTGCCCACAAGAGGAGAAAAGGCTTCCCACCAGGATGTGTTACCACCCACAGAGCAACAGCAGCATGTGGTAGTGAAGTCAGAGCATCTGTCCAAATCCTGGCTGCTTCTTGCTACCTTTGGGCAAAAGCATTTCACTTTCTTGGGCCTCAGTTTCCACATGTGCAAAATGAAGTTTGGGTGTCTTCTCCATGCCTGGAGTGCCCAAGGGTCCAAGCCAAATGTGGGGGAGGAAAGAATCTCAATCAAAAAGAGGGGTAGATCAGAACAAAATGGGAGCAGACCTAGTACTTGCCCAATAAAGAAGAGAGGCCCTACTTCCCTTGCTGTCTCCCTGATAGAACATAAGCTCCTTGAGGGCAGGGGCCCATGCATCTGGGGTTTTGTACCACCAGATCCTAGCCCATTTCCTGGTACCCAGCAGGCACTCAACAAATCCTTCTTAACTAATTGCTATCTGGACTTCAGCATTTCTCTAGTCTGTGGTCGGGACCTACTTTACAGAGAAAGATTGAAGGTGTACTGAGCATCGCCGTGCCTAAGGGTGGCTGTGTATGCTGACTGAGCGAGCTTTCACAAGCAGACTGGAGCTGAGGTCACAGCAGACCTAAGCTGCTCCATTTCTTTGGGTCTGCTGCCCTATTTGGAGTCAGTTCGAGCAAAGTTGTCGATTCGATGCTGAGTTCAGCCTTGGCACAAGCAGAAGGGAAGGCTGGAAACCACAGAACTGGCCACTGAGTTCATCTCTAATCGATTTCACTTTCCACGCCTCGAAATAAAACTGAAATCCGTATAGCTGGGTATGGCCCTTTGCTAAAAGCTAAGGCGACATTAGAGGAGAAGGGTGGGAGCCAGGAGATGGAAGGTGATCCAAGGGGATCGGGACTACCCCTGCTTCTCAGAAAGGTGTTCTTACCACTCTCCACAGCTGGTAGCGGAGGTCCAGCCATCACCTCAGAGGAGACATCTGGGAAGGGAAAGAAGGGAGGGCTGGCAGCTGCCTCAGCCCCTCGTGACCCAGGAGAGCAGACTGGGGCTTGCCCATAATCACCCAGGCAGCCAATGAGTAGCAGAGACAGGATTCCAACCCAGATACTCAGGCTCCAGTGCTCAGGCTGATTGGTTTTCCCTACTGCCCTATAGTGCCTCTCCTCAGTGAATCAGGCTCAGTGAGGGTGCCCCAGAGCTCCCGGCTCTGCCACAGCACAGCTCAGAAGCTGAAGGGGGTCCTCAGAGAACTCACTCCAGTTGGTGACTGCCCATTTGGGCACAAACATGCTGATTTACACTTTCAAAGATTCAGAATATTTCATGGTTTTACTTTTCCAAAGAATTGGCTTTGAATTATTTTTGTCTTTTTTTGAAAAAGACTTAAAATGTTATATTTGTGTCTTTGTTGTTTTTTAATTCTGGACTCAAATCCCAAGAGGGAAATCATTCACATTTCTGCCTCCAGAAATTCTTCTCTGTTTGTTTGTTTTTAACTTTCCTTCTCTTCATTCCTTCTGATAAGAGCTGGTAGACAGCTTTGATGGCATCAGATGCCCCACTTAGGGACTCTCTAGAGAGTAAAGACTGCCTGCCGATAGTCATACACCACGAAAGGCAAATGGTTAGGGTTTGCAAGCAGTCACAGCTGGACCGAAGAACTTTCAGGCCCAGGACAAGGGGCCCTTGGCTGAGAAGGGGCACTGACAGAGGCCCCGGGACACTGGCAGGAGTAACTGAACTAAGCTAGGCTAGCAACACACAAGGCTAGGGATGGGAGAAACTAGGGAACATAAGGAAACAGCTTAGCCCATCTTGCTGTCTGACAGTTTCCCATTTTAACCAATAGTTTTTGCTAACCAGGTGCTTGATTTTGAGGCTTTGGCCTGCTAAGGGTCTAAAAGGGTTTTGTTTTTGTCTTTATATGATCCCCAATTCTGAATCTGGCGCAGACCTTGTGAGTGATTGATTAAATTCCCTCCCCTGGGCAAAGCCCCATCGCCCTGCCCTAGCTGCATCTCAGGAGGGGGTGAGGGAGAAGTGGGGCGTGGAGAGCAGAGAGCAGAGGCAAAACCACCACGAGCTAAAAGAGCTTCCCTGCTTGGGGCTAGGAATGGAGAAGGGGAGGCCCCGTCCTAAACTAGCTTCACTAAGCGTGCTGAGGTTTTCTGCAGTCTATTGAGCAAGTGAGGGGTTCGTAGCAGAGTTCGGGAAAGTCTTAATTTAGACCCTGGGAGAGGAGGTTGGGGGAGGGACCTTCCACCTGTTACTTTGCTTTTAGGGGGGATCTTGACAGCTCGGGGAATTTGCAAGAGTGAAAGCGCCATCCCCAGAGCTGCCTCTAGCCCTTGGGGGAGAACAAGCAAAACTCGAAGGTCTCAACCCGCCCCTCCCACAACCCAGCTTTCTCTCCCTTGTACTATGTAAAAGCCCAGTTTAAAATAGCACACCCCATTTCTGCTCCCGAGGAAGGAGTCACGCTCCCCAGAGAAGAAGAAAGGGGGCATGAAACATAGGCCGCTGGGCTGGCGGGGTGCTGGCCCCCTCTGGCCAGAGCCCTTCCCAACGCGTCCCCAGCCCTCCTCAGCACTCGTTGGGGCCTTTCATCTGCATAAGCACCGCGTGGCTGCGCTTTTTGCAGCAGCAGCAGCAGATGCAAGCCGCCAAGGAGCAGGCCAGCGCTACGCAGCCGATGACTATGGCGGCGATGGCCAGGCCGCTCTGGGCGCGGGTCATGCCCCACACATCCCGGTCCCCTACGTCCTCAGTGGTGGTCAGGTCGGTCTGGTCTTCCTCCACGGTGGTAATCTCGGTTGTGTAGGAGATGGAGGTGGTGTCCGGGTACCGAGACGTGTCCGTGTACTGGGGGGTGTCGGGGTACTGGGAAACAGAGGGGTAGCTCGGGCTGGACCCCAGCACGTTGACGTTGACCAAGATGATGGCCTGGCCGCGGACCTCGGCGGGGCTGGAGCACACGGGGAGAAGGTCCGAGCCGCCCAGCCTGGCGCTGTTAGTCACGAGCCAGACGCGCAGAGGCTCAATGCCGGCGTCGCAGCGCCACGGGTTGTCCTGGAGCCGGACGTCACACAGCTGGCCCAGGTGGTCGAAGATGCCCACGGGCAGGCTCTCCAGCTGGTTATTCTGAAGCTGGAGGGTGGTGAGGCCGTTGACGCCGGCGAACAGGTTGCCGGGCAGGAAGCGGAGCCGGTTGTTGTGCAAGGACACGTTCTGCAGGCTGACCAGGGCGCGGAAGACTTGGCCGTCTAGGCTCTGCAGGGCATTGCTGTGCAGCGACAGCTCGCGCAGGGAGCTCAGGCCACGGAAGGCGCCGGGAGCCAGCGAGCGCAGCTGGTTGCGGCTCAGCACGAGCACCTGCAGCTGGCCCAGGGGCTCGAAAGCGCCGTCGGGGATATGCTGGAGCTGGTTGTCGTAGAGCCAGAGCTCGCGCAGGTGAGGCATGGGCCCGAACAGGCCGGGCGGCAGCTCCCGCAGCCCATTGGCAAACAGCGTGAGGCGGTTAAGACGCGGCAGCTGCAGGAAGAGGCCCCGCGGCAGCGCCGACAGCTGATTGTTGGACAGGTACAGCCTCTCTAGCTGCCCGTTGCCCCGGAAGAGGCCGGCCGGCAGGTGGCGGAGCTGGTTCTGCTGCAGCGCCAGCTCTTGCAAGTTGCCCAGGCCGTCGAAGGTGCCCGGCGCGATCTCGTTCAGCTGGTTCTCGGAGAGGCGCAGCACCTGCAGCTGGCCCAGCCGCTGGAAGAGGTTCGGCGAGAGGCGGCCCAAGTGGTTCTGGCCCAGGTTCAGCTTGAGCAGGCCAGGCAGGTTGTCAAAGCAGCCGTCGGGGATGAGCTCCAGCCGGTTCCCGTGCAGCTGCAGCTCCTTGAGGTTGCTGAAGGGCGCGAAGTGCGCCGGGCTGATGTGCAGCAGCTGGTTCCCCGACAGCAGCAGCGACTCGAGGTTGTTCAGGCCCTGGAACAGGCCGCCGGGCAGCGTGTTCAGCCGGTTGTTGGCCAGGCTCAGGTAGCGCAAGGAGCCCAGGGGGCTGAAGGCGCCCGGCGCGATCTGTGACAGCTCGTTCTTCTCGATGCGGAGCGCTATGAGCGCCGTCACGTTGTTAAAGGGCTGCGAGTTCAGCTCTCGGATATGGGTGTTGAGTATCTGCAGGCTCATGGAATCCCAAGGTAGAGGGCTGGGCACCACCAGGATCCGAGCTCCCACACATTCCACTTGGGACGCCTTCGAGCAAGTGCACTCGCTGGGGCAGGAGGAGGTGAGACCCAGGACCTGGAGGCCCACGGCCAAGAAGAGCATACAGCCCTTCAGCTCCATGGCATCTGCAGGGGCAAAGTGATGGGAGGGAGGGGATGGGAGAGACAGATAGAAAGAGAGACAGAGGGAGAGACAGAAAGAGACAGAGAAAGAGAGAGACAGATAAAGGCAAAGAGACAGAGAGACAGAAAGGGACAGAGAAAGAGATAGAGACACAGAGAGACACAAAGAGAAAAAGAGAGAGAGAGAGAGAGGAGAGAGAGAGAGAGGACATTATTCACAGACCAGGCAGATCAGGCCCAACTGGTCAGCATCCCGAGGAGGTCAGACCAGCTTTCAAAGGCAAATTTACATCCCCCCCGCCCCCATCCCCATCCCCACTCCTTCTCAGTAGTGACCCTGAAAAAAACCAGCCAAGATGGCACTGAGCCTGTGTGAGGAGTCCCTACTTCCTGTTGCTGCCTGACCCAGGCCATTTTCTACATCATAGCCCAAAAAAGGATTCCTCATGCCCTTCTGAGCATGTGACTGCTCCCAAATCTTCATTGGCTGCCCAGTGCCTTCTGAGCAAAGGATGAGCCCCTAGTTCTTGCACTCAAGGCCATCTGCTATCCGCCCCACCTAGGTGACCAGACTTCCCCAGCCCTAACATTCTGACTCCTTTGTATATTTGACATTTCGGGGTTTCTTTGTTGCTTTGTTTTGCTTGTTGAGGGCAATTGGGGTTAAATGGCTTGCCCAAGGTCACATGGCTAGTGTTTGTATTATGTGTCTGAGGCTGGATTTGAACTCAGGTCATCCTGACTCTAGGGCCAGTTCTCTACTCACTGCGGCACCTAGCCGCCCCTGTATATTTGACATTTCAATCAATCTGGACAATGTTTATCTCCCTTTCTTGTCACCTTCTCCCATATATATGCTTTTCCTCCCATCATCCCACCTGCAATGAGCTTCCTGACCCTTCCTCACCTGTAAAAGTGTTCCTCCTCCTTCAAATGTGTCAGAGCACAGACCTCGCCTTTATTGTGTTACTCTAACTCCCTATCCCTAACCAACTCTTAGTACCCCCAGTTACTTCCCTCTGAGACCACCTTCCATTTAGATAGATGTTATATGTACCTAGCAATTTCCATGTTGTCTCTCCCTTTGGACTGTGAGTTCCCTGGGAGCAGGGATTATTCTCTATCCTAGGGCTTAGCACAGTGGCATACAGTAGACACTTAATAAGTGCTTGTTGGTTGACTGACTATAATGTTACTGGGATAAGATCTAACCCCCATTAATAGGTCTCACATGCAGCCCATTAACGGAAGCTTGCTTAGAGGAGGCTTGCTTGTAGAAAGGCTTTCAAGCCTTTTGCTAATATCTAATTAGGCACTGAGTCAGGAGGGTTGTGATGCCTCCTGGCTCTGAATAGTGTATATACTCCTAGTCGGTGTTTTGCTTTGGGGGCTGCTTATGAGAAGGATCTTGTGATTCCCATATGTTCAGAGCTCCCCAACTGCTCAGATGTGAAGGCTCTCTCCATCCAGGGAGGTATGTCAAGTGTGTAGTTGATTCAGGCAGTCAGAGCCCTGTCTGTTGGTCTTTATTTCCCTGCTTATATTTTTGCTGTTTGGATTTTCTCTGAAGTTCTGGGTTCTGACTTTCCCCCTGAACCAGTGAATGTAATTAAAAAGATTGTTGGCCCCTTGAACAGCTCTCTGGCTACACCAGTGTGGTTGCTGACACACTGACTTATGCCTCTTCTTCATATTATTGTTTGAGACATCTAGGAGGCACCAGAGAAGCAAAGAGGCTTCTTCTAATTTTGACTCTGACATTAACTGGCTAAAGGTCTCTCAGCAATCCGTTTCCGTTTTCTAGGCCTTGTTTGTAAAATGAAGGAACTGGGTTCTGGAATCCTTAAGGTGCCTTGTAGCTTTCACAAAAGCACTCCTCTGTTATAACAACTGGCATTTCCTATTCCTGTCTTGAGGCACTTAATCCACCTGTTAACCCTGGGGTGATGGCATCATTATCTTTCAGAGGACTCACTGGGGTCCACACTGTCTCTGTAAGAGGCAGGCAGAGCCAGGTCTCCATCCTGCCTCTGATATGTGCTGGCTGGTCCCTTTGGGCATGAGCCTCACTTCTTAGTACCCCCGGAACAACACTCAGAGGCAAATTGTAGAAACCACCTCTCAAGGGTAAGGTAACTTACCCATCCTATGGCAGAGGATGGATCTGAATCCAGATCTCTCCAGACTTCCACTCCAGGGCTCCCTGCACTATCTCTCAAAAAAGATTTTGAGTCTGTGAATTCCTTTGACTTTTGTTTTCAATGAAGCATTTAGCCCTGTTACTCCTCTGGGCACTGGAGACATGGAGTTGTTTTTTTTTTAAAGGGCCCTGCCCTTCCAGGGCTCACGATCCAGTTGAGAGCTATGGTCCACAAGTTAAGAACCTTACCTAGCACAGTCCAAGTGCCAGGGCAGGACACAGCTGGCTGGAGAGGTCAAGGAAGGCTTTGGAAGGAAGATGGACCTGAGCTAGACTCCCGAGGGAGATCTCAGCCAAGGGCGACAGAGAAAGTGTGCAAATACACAGTGGAGAGAAAGACCAGGACAGCTCAGACAGTGATGAGGACAGAAGGAGAATGGTATGAATGAGGGGCGGGCTTGAATCCCAAGGAAAGGAGCTGGCCAGTTATGCAGTGGGCAGCAAGAGTCCTGACAGGTTTTGATCAAGGCAGCATGATGGTCAGAGCTGTGCTTTAGGAACATCACTCTGGCATGGGGCAGATGAATAGGCGTACGGACAGACTATGAGGATGCATTGTTACTGAGCTCCTGTAAGCCAAGAGGGAATTCTAGCCTGAAGCAGCAGAGTGGCCTGGGGAGCAGGCGGGAGAGAGAGTGAGGAGACTGGCTCAATGAGACTCATTATTAGATTGAGAGCTGACCAGAATAGTGGAGATGCCGTGAGAGCGGGGACACTGAGGACTCGAGAGAGTGCTGGGCTTGGGGGCAGGGAAGCCTGCTTACAAATAAGCCTCTCTGTGGGTCTTTAAGCAAGGGCTGAGTAGACAACTTGTCAAGACTGGAGGAGATGTTCGGGTAGAGCTGAGATTGGCTGCCTCTAAGGTGTCTGCCAAATTGTAGAGCCTAGGACTCTGTGGTCCTGATGAAGCAATGCAAACCAGAAGGTGACTGAAGGGTTATGAAGATAATCCACTCTGGGCATGGGAACTTTGGAGGGTGAAGTGTTGAGGAATTAGGGTGTCTGGTTCATTGGTGTGAGTATTGAAATCTCTGAAGACGATAGAAGAGAGAAAGCTGATAAGCAAAATGCCTGTGTCCCCAAAGAAGGTCCTGAAGGTCCCCAGATGGCAGTGACCAAAAAACCTGGAGAGGAATTTATAGCTGGATGTGTAGTTGAACGTCAAGGGAGGCTAGGTTATTTCATGATGGCAATGGATGAAGGACCTGATAGTAGTAGCAGAGAGCACTGTCCCTCTGGCCCCAGAAGTAAGAGATGGGAGAAAAGAAGGAGCCATCTTGGGAGAAGATGGTCAAGGATACAATGTCATCTGGAGAGGTTCTAGCTAGCCAGCTGCTACCAGGAGAGGAAAGAAGAGAGAGAGACAGAGAAAGAAAGAGAGAGACAGAGACAGAGAGAGACACAGACAGAGACAGAGAGACAGAGAAAGAGAGAGACAAAGAAAGAGAGAGACAGAGAAAGAGACAAAGACAGAGAGAAAGAGAGACAGAGAGACAGAAGGAAACAGACACACAAAAAAGAGGGAAAGAAGGAGGTGAACAGACTGAGAAACAGAACTGTCAGAGATAGAATGAGCAGAGGTAGAGAGAATGGGAGGAAAAGAAACGCCTTTACATGACTAGAAGTGGAGGGGAGAGGGGAGGATTTTCCAAAGGAATGGAAGGAAACCACAGAGAAGGAGGGCCAGGACTGAGTTGGATGGAGGTGAGAGGGAGCAGAGAGAAGGTTAACACGAGTTAGGCACCAGTTGAATCTGCTGATCTCACTAAGCTATTCATCAGAAAAGGGTGGGGCTGTATAAAATGTCACTAACCAGTAACCTCCATCTTGCCCATTAGAAGTCATGGAAGGTCTGAGAATGGCCACCATCTGGATTCTTATGTGCCCTGAAACTGCACTCAAGATTCCTCCATCAGACACTGAGCTGGTCCAGGACATTTGCCCTCCAGCCAGACCAGGCACTGCCTGTAGGACCACAGTTCAGAGTCTAGTGGCTGGGTCCCCAAATCTCTACAGGACTCCTAGCTTGGCCCCAACTTCCAAACCACCTTCTCTCAGACTCTCCTTTGAGAAGCATCCAGGACTGGGCCAGCCATTTAGATCAGGAGACCCTCTGGTTTTCCTCCAGACTTACAGCTGGACCTCTCAAGTGACCCACTGCCCCACCAGAGCTCCCAGGCAGGGCTAAATCCAGGACAAATGACGGAGTCTTCACAGAGATGACAAAATGGGAGGACAGGCTCCTGTCCTGAAGGGACTTGAGTGGCCACCAGGGACAGAGGGGTTAGAATAATTCTACTTGTCCCCTAAGGACAGAAAGAGGAACCAAATTGGGGCGGGGGGCATATCAGAGCAGTGGAATTCCACTCCATATCAATAAATCCTAAAAATCTATGGGTGTCCACAAGGGGCTCCCTCCAGAGGTGATGGGCTGCCTGTCGATGAAAGTCTTCATGAGGAAGCTAGAGGCAGGCAGGTAGTAATCCACAGTGCAGAAGTCTCAGGGTGTAGATGCAGAGAACCTGGGTTTGGACTCTAGTCCTGTCACCTTCTTGGCCCATTCCTTCAGGAATCTGGGCCTTGCTGCTGCTTCATCTCCAAACTGAGAGGAATCGCCTTGATTCTGTCTCTTCTCTTCTCTCCCTAAGTGGTGAATGTTGAAGAGGAGCAGTGATGGGCTGTGGATTGGCCCGGGTGACCTGGGGTCCTTCCCCCTCTGAGACTCTGCATTTGTCCTCTGTGTACCCAAGCCTGTGAGAATGTGTAGGTGTCACTGACCCTTGAGGCTGGGTCACAAAGGCTGCAAGGTCCTGGTGATGGGCCCTTTGAGGTCCCAGCTGCTGCCGGTCACTGAGGACGGATCCACCCAGCTCTCCCTGCAGGGGCCTCCTCATCTGACCAGTTCAAGGAGGTGTTCTATCCTCTCACATTCTGCCATCTTAGCCTGAATCACTCTAGGTCAAGGAGGGAGCTGCCTCTTCCTTTTCTAAATTGAGCTGATCCTGATTTGCAATGGGCCCCTTCAGCCCCTCAGATATCCTGCCTTTGGCAGATGCTTCTCCCTAGTGGGGCTGGGCTCTAGGGCCTACAGTGGTCTCCCACAAAAGCACTGGTTTCCTGTTTTCCATCAGGGAAAAATCAATCCACTGCCGCTGCTGGCACCAGCTGCTCGATTCATCCTTCCAACCCTCCAGCTTCAGACTCAAGCTATCAGTGAGTGGGGAAGTGCCAAAAACAAGCCCAGGCCCAGAAGTCAGGAAATGGAGGGTCTCCAGAGGCCACCATTAGCCAGAGCAGTGTTGCCTACAGAGAAAGCCCTGCCTCTCCTGTTCCTCCATCAGCCCCTCGTCAGCCAGAGCCTTCTGGGCACCCCATACTGGGTGCCTTTCCTGGTGGCTCATTAACACATGCTCCCCAAGGGATATTTGGCCGCCACTGGGGCAGATGCCAGTTAAAGGCCTTCAAGGCTGCAATAATTATACCCTCCTCACCAGTGGCATTGCCGCGTCCTCAATAACTTGGGTGACTCGACCCAGCTTCCCAAATGGAGAAGCCAAGCGTCCATCCCTCAGCGTCCACAGGCTGGGTCATCCGCCGCCCCAGGCTGGACAGGTGGTCTGTTGGGTGTTGTCCGATGCCCTGAAACTCCCTCCCTTCTCCCAGGCTAGAAGCTTGCTCTTGGGCAACAGCCAGAGGAGCCCCGTGCATGACTCACTGGATAACACATAATTAGCTGAGAAGCTGTGACTCTTTGTGGGCTGGTGGGTTGGAGATTTTGGTTTAATGCTGTAGCTCTCAGCTTCCAAGAGGGATGAAGGCTCCTGAGAAGAGGGCCAGGAAAGGAAGTTTTGGGCAGAACAGATGGTCCTGGCCAGATGCCTCTGGACACCACAGAATGGGCCCCTCCCCCCATCCTGATTCAAGTCAAGCCCCCTCCAAACCCCTCCCTGAGCCTGGCATCTTCCTGGAGCAGGCACTGAGTCCAGCCATTTAGAAGGAAGTGGGGACTGTCTTCCCAGCAGGGGGAGAATGCTTCTATGTCTTCAGTCTCTTCCTCCTCTAGTATCCATGGTCCTTTGCACCCTAGGGTGCCCTTGGAATGGGCTGATAATTAGCCAGCTGCCCAAAAAAGCCTCTTCTGGCCTTCAGGAGTCAATTCCCTGATCCACTAGGTGGTCGATGCTTCTTTTCACTCATCCAAAGTGGGTGGCAGCCCCTCCATAGAATATGGGTCTGGTGATTGATCTGGATTCAGGAGCCAGAGTGAAGGACGACAAGTATGCAGACCTGCTGTAACACCCTGAGGAGTTACGCCCTCACTGCTGACCAGCACCCGGGCTGCTCACTCCTATCCTCTGTCTGAAGGCCAAGACTCACAAACTCTCTTGTAGCTGGAAGACCCTTAGCGCATGGATGAGAAAAACAAGGCCCAGAGTGCCAACATCACCCGTGACAAAGCAAGGGGCTCTGAAAGCACCAAGGGCTGTGGCAGTACTGGGGAGGAGGACCATAAGAGGCAAAGCAGCCAGACTCTGGATGTGGGAGGAGTGTGGGCACACTTCCCTTCCATGTTTTGCTCCTGGTCCCTAAGCTTCTCTGGGCATCTCCCCCCCCCCACTCCCCGCACTAAGACCACCTTGTCATATCGCTCCAGAGACAGCATCCTGATGAGCCTGGTAGATTCTGACCAGCTCTAGTCTTTGGACAAAGGGGGCTCCTTACAGGGCCCAGTGATGGCACAGAGTGGGAGGAAGAGGCCAGAGAAGGAGTTGGCTCAGCAGACCAAGCTGGGCAAAGGCCTGGGAGTCACCTAGCACTCCTCAGGGCTGCCTGATGACACCACTCCTTGTGTGCTCAAGCTCACCAAGCCCAGAGTCACTAACATCCAAATGTCCCTCTGTTTTCTGTTTCTCTGTCTCTGCCCTGACCTCTCTGTCATCTCTGTTCATATTTCTTTGCCTTTCTATGCCTCTTTCTCTCTCTTTGAGGCAGCAATGTGGTACCATGGAGAGAGTGGCAGAGTCCTGCCTCAGACCCTTAGTAGTAACATGACCCTAGGCAAGTCCCTTTACTTCTAGCCTCACTTTCTTCATCCATAAACAGGAATAATAAATCACCAATTTCACAGGTTGTTGTATGGGTCACATGAGTTAACAAATGTTAACTTTGTAAACACAATCCTTAAAGTGGGGAGGAAATACTGTTGTTTAGTAGTTTTCAATCATGTCTGACTCTCTTGGCAGAGATACTGGAGGGTTCCCCATGTCCTTCTCCAGCCCGTTTTATAGATGGGGAAACTGAGGCAAACAGGCAAACAGTGCCTTGCCCAGGGTCACAGAGCTAGTAAATGTCTGAGGCCGAATTTGAATTCAGTATAAATATTAGCTAAGGATCTCTCCCTATTTTTACCTATTTATTGTGCTCTCTCTCTGTCTCTCTCTCTGTCTCTCTCTCTCTGTCTGTCTCTCTCTCTGTGTCTCTCTCTCTCTCTCTGTCTCTATCTCCTCTCTGTCTCTCTCTGTCTCTCTGTCTCTCTCTGTCTCTCTCTCTCTCTGTCTCTCTCTGTCTCTCTCTCTCTGTCTCTCTCTGTGTCTCTCTCTCTGTCTCTATCTCCTCTCTCTCTCTCTCTCTCTCTCTCTCTCTCTCTCTCTCTCTCTCTCTCTCTCATCTCCTCTCTCTGTCTCTGTCTCTCTGTCTCTCTCTCTTTCTCTCCCCCTCTCCCCCCCCACCCCATCTCCCTCTATGTATTTATGTCTTTGTTCATCTCTGTCTTTTCATATTGCTGTCTGTCTCTCTCTCTGGCTATCCCTCCTTCTTCTTCTTCCCTCTCTCCCTCCCTTTCTGAACTCTAGAGAAGATGGTTGACTGTGGCTTTGGGGAGAAATCTGTGCAGACCTACAATTAACTTGGCAAGAGAACTTGGGAGAAAAAGACTTCCAGGCATTTCCCGGCAAGGCAGGGAGGATTGAGACCAGATTTTCCAAAAGAAGCTGGTCCCTCGGAGCTTCACAGCCTCTCAGTGAGGCTGAGGTGGGACTGGGCTTGGCCAGGCTATGAGGACAGTCTCCTGACTTTGGCCCCCAAAGTCCCAGGGTGGCCTGTGGAGCTGGAGGATGTAAAGCCCTCAGAGGAGGAGGTGGCCGCCACCAGCCTTCTGGCTCCCCATCCCTGAGTTTTCCCTGGGAAGCAGGGGCCAGCCAGGGGCCACTGCTAGCTCCTCCCTTGCCTAGCCTTGTCCCTTGAGGTCTGCCCCTCCTGGCTTCCCCTCCTTTTGGTACCAGCCCCACGGGGCTCCTTGGCTCTCTCTTTTCGCTTCTTCAGTGGCTGATGAGCTCAGCTCACCTTTCCTTCTAGTCCCTATTTAAATACCTTGAGGCCTCTATTTCCCAACGATATGAAAGCCCAGACAGGGGGCCCTCTGCAGCCTCCTCATTCTCAGGGCTGAGCACTCTCCCCTCCTCTCAGCTCTCAGTACAAGGTCAGCTCCTGGCTCAAAGGTTTCAGGTCACAGAGCAGAAACCAGAGCAACCCAAGAAAGTCATTTCAAAAACAGAATGATCTGCCATTGAAACCATAGATTGGCCTGGGTTTAAAGGGTGACCAGGACTCCAGGAAATTTCAGGTGAGTGTGGAAGGGCTGACCCATAAAGCTCCAGCAACCAGTCCTGGGTCCATAAGCAAAAGAGGCAGAGCCCACTCTGAGAAGGTGGCATCTGGTGCAGGAGACACCTCATTCCCAGCAGGCTACCCTTGCTCTGCTGGGCTCTAGGGGCAGCACAGGAGCGCTGAGGCACAGAGCTATGTCGCTTGCTTCAGGATGGTGGGGTGTGAAATCGGGGAAGAACATCTCCCACCTGACACACCAAGAGGTCTGCCCCACGCCGTGGATCCCAAGTAAACCTAGCGGCTGAAAGAGGCCAATCCCAAGGCTGTGGCAAGGGAGGAAGGTCCTGGACTCCTCTATCCAATGAGGGCTTCAGACCTGGGCTCTATCTCCACTCTGTGGTCTGTGTTCTCAGGTCCCTCCTAGCTCCGATGTTCTCTACTCTCTCTGCACTCTGTTCCATGTTCTAAAACCTTTCACAAGTCCGATATTCTAGGGTCTGGGCTCCATACTTTAAGCTCTCTCCTTCTGTCTTTTCTGTTCTAAAAACTCCCCAGTGATAGTAAATACAGGCAAAGAGTGATTGTCAACAATCCCCGAGCAGAAAGAATGAAAGAATTCTGTCCACTTGAAGAAAGAGCTGTCTCACCCCTCCAGACACAAAAGTAAAGACCATGGATGTTGGAGATTTTGGAAAGCTCTCTTCTCCATCCAAATGCTGCCCTGGGGCTCCTTCATCCCCAAGGCCAGAGGAGAGTTCTGGCAGGAAAGAACCTCCTCCAGAGGAGGACCCTGCATCCCCACTCAGGTCCTTGGAGATGCCCAGCTAAAGGAAGAGGCTGCGCTCAGAAACATTCAGCAAGGAACCAGAGCAGGACTGGCCTCTGCCCGCCCTGGAGAGCTCCAGGACCACGCTTTCATCGCCCCAGCTCTTCTGCCAGAGAACCTTGGAGCAGTTTGGGGCACCTCCCCAACACAATAAAGAGTCCGCACCCTGGTGGGGGGGAGGTCAGAGCTAGCTGTCCATGAGGGAGAGAAGAAGGGACGGAAGGGAGGGGAGAGCAGGAGGGCATCCAAGGCTGCCCCAAGCCAGCGCTGGCTGACTCCCAAGCGGCTGCTCTGGGCCAGTTAATTGGGGAGGACAAGGCACCACTTACCAGCTCCTCCTCTGGGGCAGCTACTGAGAAGAGGCAGTCCAGAGATGTGGGATGGCTCAGCGCCGTTTCATGAGTGTGGGGAAGCTGGGTCGTCCCCCTATTTAAACAGTCCAAAGCAATGAATCAGCAGAGGGGCAGTGTCCGAGGTTAACAGAGCAGGCGTGTGCCGGGAGCCAGGGGGAGCTCCCAGTCTGGGCTGCTCCCTCCCTTTGCCCACTTGGCTGGCTGCTGGGGGGCTGTCCAAATGACACCGAGAAGCACTTCCCCTCTCTTCCTTCTTCCTTCCTTCAAATCTTCCTCCCTCCCTCCCTCCTCTTCCTAACTTCTTTTTCTTCCCTTTTTTCCTTCCTCTCCTTTTTTTCTTTCTTTCCTTCTCTATTCTTTCTTGTTCTCCATTCTTTCTCTTTTTTCTTTCTTTCCTTCCCTTTTTATCTTTCTTGTCTTCCCTCCCTGTCCATCCCTTAGGATCAAAGACCTTCTAGAGGTTTAAGTGTCCTTAATGGTCACCTCCTCTAAGCCCTCATTAAAGGAAGGAGCTGAGACCCAGAGAGAAATGACTTGCCCACGGTGATACACAAAGTAAGGGGAAAAGCTTGAATTTGAACTCAGGTCTTCTCATTCGCAAACCCAGTTCTCTTTACACTACCCGGATGCCCCTGTTTGTTTTTCTTCCTCCCTTTCCTTCCTTCCTCCTCTTCCTCTTTTCTTTTTTTTCTTTCTTCCTTTCTCACTTCCTCTCCCTTTCAGAATTTCTCACCAAGATCAATATCACCCTTCACGTCAGAGAAGAACCCAACAAGAGTCGCGCTGAACCCTGATTTAGGAACTCCTAAGGGGCAAATCCAACGGCCTTTCCTCAGTCTTCATCCATCTGATGTCTCTGAAATCTTGGACATTGTCAGTCCCCCTCCTCTCCTGGGCATTCTCTTATCTCAAGGTTTTCAGGACACACCCCTCCACTCCCGTGTCTCTCTCTCTCTCTCTCTCCTCTCTCTCTCTCTCTCTCTCTCTCTCTCTCTCTCTCTCTCTCTGTCCTCTCTCTATCTCTCTGTCTCTGTCTGTCTGTCTCTCTCTCTGTCTCTCTCCTCTCTCTGTCTCTCTCTTTCTGTCTCTGTCTCTGTCTCTGTCTCTCTCTATTTCTGTGTGTGTGTCTCTCTCTCTTTCTCTCTCTCCTCTCTCTCTCTCTCTCTCTCTCTCTCTCTCTCTCTCTCTCTCTGTCTCTCTCTCTCTCCTCTCTCTGTCTCTTTCTCTCTGTCTCTCTGTCTCTCTGTCTCTCTGTCTCTCTCTCTGTCTCTCTCTCTCTCTCTCTCTCTCTCTCTCTGTCTCTCTCTCTCTGTCTCTCTCTGTCTCTCTCTCTGTCTCTCTCTCTCTCCCTCCCTCCCTCTCATCCCAGTCCTCCTACCTCTCAGACAACTCCTCCTGAGTCTCCTTTGCTGAATCTTCATCAGAATTGCAGCCCACAGAGCAAGCTCTGAGATGAGGCCTCTTGTCTCTCCCCTTCTTTCTGACTTCCTCATTACTGTCAGGGGTCCCACCTCCCCAGCCACCCCATTCTTCAGACTCACAACCTCAGTGTCACCCTACACTCTGTACTGTCTCACCCCCTGACGTTACCTTTGAAACATCTCTCCTATGGGCTCTTTTCCTTACTCTGCAGACCCTCATCCCCTCATCCTTGGACCATTGCAGTAGCTGCTGGGGGAGTAGTCTGCCTGCTCTATTCAGCCACCAAAGTGATTTTCCTAAAACATGCTAGTCTCATACTCAATATATTCCAGGGGCTCCCTCCAGGACCAAATACAAAATCCTGTTTTGTTTTCAATCCTGCAGCTTCCTACCTTTCTAATCTTCTTACAATTTACTCCCTGGGACATACTTTCCAAATCAGCGACACTGGCCTCCTAGCTAGTCCCTGCACAAGGTCACCTGTCTCCCTACCTTGGGCATGGCCAGCTGTCTTGTCCCCTGCCTGGGCTGCTCTCCCTCCTCATCTCTGCCTCCCAATCTTCCTTCCTGGCTTCCCTCAAATCTCTGCTCAGATCCTACCTTCTCCAAGAAGCCTCTCTTGGTCATCTCCAGTTAATCCTGTATGGAGTTCGTTTGCACCTGTTCATCTGCCTGTTGTCTCCCCCATTAGACTGTGAGCTCCTTGAGGGCAGGGCCTGCCTTTTGCTTTCTGTATTTGCCCAGTGTTTTGCACAGTGCTTGGTACATAGTAGGTGCTTCGTAAATCCTTGACTTGACTGAGACCCCCGTGGGGGAATGTTGCCAGAGGTTTCTGCTGCTGCCAATACAGAGGGTGGTGCTTTTGAGCTCAGAAAATTAACAACACATTCTGCTCATTTTATTTATAGAAAAAAAAAACATTTGTTTAAAATTCCAGTGTCTTTCTGCAGTCTCTGTTCCCATCCACACCATAAACCAAGGGACAGGAAACTAGGAGCAGCAAAGTCATCTCAGTGCTTTGCATTTAAAGACGGAGGGGTGGGGGAAGGGGGAGGAGCTCATCCACTTCTCTCATTTTCCATAACTGAGACCACAAGATCTTCCCAGAGTAATCAGCCAACACCAGACACAGGCAGGATCTGAACCCAGGACCTTCGACTCCAGCTCACAGGATCTTTCCAGGTCTTTGCAGACATCACACATCTTTCCTTTAGCCCATTAGTTTGGAGCACAGAGGGCATGGAGCTGGAGCAGGCCTGGGTAGCGTAGCCTCAGAACCTGATCTTTCAACCTGAGGCTGATGCAGAAAGCAGGGAGGGAAAAGGCTGAACATCCGGGATGTCTCCCATAACCATCTCTGCAAACAGCATTCCAAGGACCCGCTGGTGGCACAAGAAACACATTCTATTGCTTGGAGAGGCATGAAGGTTAGAGGTCTGCGATTAGGTGCCTCCATTACACCAAGGTTCTATTCCAAGATGCACCCTCAATTCACCTGGCTACTTGCCTTGGACCAAGATACTCTGCCCTTCTTCGGCTTGGTTTGCCTGCTCTGTAAAATGGGGAGAGTAATATTTACCTGCAGGGGTTTAATTAATGTTTGTCTTGTGCTTTGAGATATCTGGATGAAAGGAAGGCATAAAAGTGCATAGTGTTATTATTGAAATGGCTGGTTGGTGGCTCGCCACTGTCAAGCCATAAGGTTTGAATCATGCCGCATTCCTGGGCATTTTGGTCCATGATTCACAGCCAAAAATGAAAAGTCCACAGGCACAAAATGACGCGAGTCTGGGAGACGCAGGCAACTTGGGTTTCTTTGTTTCCTACTCCCTCCACCATGATCTCAGCCACTCCCTTCCTCCCCAGCTGGCATTCATCCCCAAACACTGCTTCTCCCAAACTGGCAGCAAACCATTCTCTGTCCTTGGAGCCCTGAAGAGAGGATGAACATGAAGAGCTATGGCACTCAGAGAGCCCATCCCTGCAGAAGGTGGGGGCAGGGAAGCCTCCCATCACCTCCTGCTGGTCCTGGAAGAGGAACGGGATGGATGCTCCTGGAATACTCGCCTCTATCATCATCCCTGTGACTTTCCACAGCAAATGACCTTTCGTGGGCCACCCTTCCCTTATTCAGGGGTCCCACCTCCCCAGCCACCCCATTCTCCAGACTCACAACCTTATGCCTCCCCCATTAGAATGGAAATCCCATGGGGGTAAGGATGACTTCTCTTTGTATTTGTAACCCTGGTGCTTAGCATGTTGGGCACATAGTAAGCACTTTGAAAAGGCACAGACACCATTGAAATGCACCCAAGGGTGCTGCCTTCTAGGACAGCCTGTCAACCCGTGCCCCACACGCCTGACAAAGGAGCACCTGTGACTCATCAGCTCCCTGTTAACTGCCTCTAATTGGTCACAACTTAGCTGTCCTCTATCTCAGGGAGAGTTCTGGGATTTCTCTTTCTACAAAAGAGAATGGTGGAGATTTCCCCTAGACACCCTTCCATTCTTGAAGACAAAGCCCTGGCAGCATCTTCTGTCTGAAGCCTTTGCAGATCCAACAAGCAGTGGAGACCCGGTATTTCACTACTTTATATTTCTTCTTTATAGACGCCTTTCTGTCTTCTCTGCTAGACCATAAAGTCCTTAGAGTTAGAGATTGTTTCATTCGTTGCCATTGGTCCCCAGCACCGCAGATACTGAATGCCTGGGCTTAAATAACAATATTGTTAATAACAATGCTTGTAGATCAACTGATTGGTATGTCTAGAACTCCCATCACCAGACCAATGCCCACATTCCTGCCCCCACTAAGTTTCACCAAGTTTCTCTGATCGCCTCTACTGCTCCTGTCTAGGCTCCCTGGGAGAACAAAATGCCTCAAGTTCTAGGATTGCCTTAAATGTATTGCCTCAAACTGCTCTGAACCTTTGTCCCCACATCCCCTCCTCCTTACTGCCCCCTCCATTTTTCTGTGCCCAGGTAAAATAGAAATCCGCTTCACAAGTCCAATGGGGGAGGTATGAATGACCAACCAGTCATCTGTCTGAAAAAGATGGGAGAGAGGAAAATGAGCTGCAAGGCGCATATGAGGCAGCAGTGGGCAATGGCAGCCAAGGGAGTTAATAGGACCTTGCACTGCATTAGAGGCATCGTTTCCAAGACTAGGGATGGGGAATTGGCCTGGGATTTCTTTGAAGTAGACAACTTCCACAGGAGGAAAGTCCTTCTACCAGTGCAGGTGAGAACCTTCTCCTCCACTTCTGGTCTTAGAAAGATGCCCAGAGCATGAAGAGTTATCATGACTTTTCTAAGCACCCACAACCAGTTTGGGTAAGAGGTGAGTCTTGACCCCAGGTATTGTGACCAGTGCACCACACTGTCTCTCATCTCTAGGAATAAGAACCGAAGAATGAATCCCCCTGTGTTTTGCCTTAGATCACATCTGAGCCATTATGTTACATTCTGGTTTTCCCTTTTTGGAAAGACATCAATGGGTTGGAGAGTGTCCAGAGAATGAGGCAGAGCCTCGTGTCCATCACATGAGGAATGGTCAGAGGGACGGGGGTATCAAGAACACTTGGGGGGCCTGATACCTCAGATACTCTTCAAGTAGTTAAAGGGCTGCTGTGTGGAAGAAGGTTTAGGTTTGTTCTGTTCAGCCCCAAAGGAAAATAGGAAAAGGCTTAAGTAGAAGCTACAAAGAGGAGACATTAAGCTTGTATAAAAGGAAGTCTCCTTCCAGGAGTTCTGAGCCAGAGAAGTGCCATCTGCCTGAATAGGTAATGAGCTCCCTGTTACAGGAGGGCTTCAAGTCAAGGCTGCATGGTCACTGCTGAGGGTGTTGGAAAGGGGGCTCAGACTAGAGGTCTCAGAGGGTCCTCCTAACTCAGACTCTGCTAGACAAAGCTGCCACTCTGGCTTGGGGAATGCCCACAATGGTTAAGCTAGAGCCCTGAAGGGTCCCTTTCAGCTCCAGGATTCTATATTTTTCTAATAAAAGGTCACAAACCTTTTCCTCTAGAAAGTAAATTCTACAGCCCTAGGCTTTGTAAAAGGCATCAAGAGATCTCATAGTCAATCCCTGTGTTGTCAGTCAGGCCGATTATAACGTTGTGCTGGACGGATGTGGCTTCTAGACCTGGTAAAGAGATCTTAAGAGGAACAGATTACGCCCACTCTGCTGCAGACCACACTGCTGAGGGAATCCTTTGAGATTCATAGTCTTGACCTCTCTGGTTCTCTAGAGGTATTCGAAAAGAGATCATTTGGGTGTCTAGAACTGGCCACCCAAAGGAAGCAACTCTCCTCAAGCTTTAGCACAATGCCTGGAACATAGCAGGCCCTCAATAAAGGTTTATTGACTATGACTTCCCATGAAATATCTCATTAAAGAAGTCTTGGCATTTCCCTTTTTGAGAATTACTAGACTGATGATGAAGGAGTTTCTGTAAATATACATATTTATATAGTTCAACAGAGCATTGGAGACGTTCTCTCATACTCGCCTTGTAGATAGGCAAGACATGAATGGTAGCTATGCAAAGGTAGACTGGTGACTGGCTGGATAGATACACCTAATAAGTGACCACTAATGCTTGATGTCAGATCTGAAGGTCTGCACTGGGTGCCTACAGGGATCTGCCTTCCATCGTGCACCAGTCAGCACTTTCATTAAGGACCAGCAAGAATGCCCCCAGGTTCTGTCCCAGGCACTTCTCTCTATTTACTCCCACTCGATGCCCTCAGCTCCCAAGGCTTCACTAACCATCTCTAGGCAGCTGACTTCCAGATCTTACCCAGATTTATCCAACTCTGGTATCTTTCCTGAATTTTAGTTCTATACCCACAATTGCCTATTGAATATCTCAGACTGAATGTCCCTGTCTTGGACATCTCAAACTCAGCATGTTTAAAATAGAATCCATTATCTTTTCTCCAAAACCAACCCTTCCCTAGTACTTCACAGCAACTAGTCCCCTATCAATTACATCAATATTCATTATCAACAATAATCAAGAATAATAATCAACCTGTATTCATTAATAGCTTAGGCACTCATTTCTAAATTATATAGGGAACTGAGTCAAATTTATAAGAATATAATTCATTCCTTAATTGATAAATGGTCAAAGGATATGAACAGGTCATTTTCATAAGGAGAAATCAAAGCTATCTATGATCCTATGAAGAGGTGCTCTAAGTCACTATTGATTGTCGAATTAAACAACTCTGAATTACCGCCTTACACCTATCAGATTAGTTAATATGCTAGAAAAGGAAAACGGTAGATGTTGGATGTGGAAAAACTGGGGCACTGATGGTGAAATTGTGAACCATTCTGGCAATCAATTTGAAACTATACTCAAAAGGCTATAAAATTGTACATACCCTTTGACCCAGAAATACCACAGCTAGGTCTGTACCCCAAAGAGATCAAAGGAAAAGGAAAAGGACCGATTGGTACAAAAAATATGTATAGCAGCTTTTTGTAGTGACAAAAAATTGGAAATTGAGGGAATGCCCGTCAATTGGGGAATGGCTGAGCAAGATGCAATATACAATTGTGATGAAATACTATTGTGTTATAAGAAATGGCCAGGAGGATGATTGCAGAAAAACCTGGTAAACTTACATGGACTGATGCAAAGTGAAGTGAGCAGAACCAGGAGAACAGTGTACACAGTAACAGCAATATTGCATGATGATCAACTGTGAATGACTTAGCTCTTCTCAACAATACAATGATCTAAGACAATCCCAAAGGACTCATGATGAAAGATGTTGTCCATCTCCAGAGGAAGAACCAATAGTGTCTGAATGCAGATTAAAGTATACTGTTCTTCACTCACTTTCTTATTTTCTTCCTTCCTTCCTTTCCCTCTAGAGAGGGAGGCAGAGAATTTGGAGCTCAAAATGAAAAAAAAAAAGAATGTTAAAAAAATTTATATGTAATTGAGGAAAAGTAAAATATTATTAAAAATAAATCATTATATAAATTAAAGGAAACAATACATTCTCGGGAGGGAAAAAGAGCTTAAGCCCAATAATTAATCAATCAATAAACATGTATTAAGGATCAGGCCCCATGCAACGCAATGGATGTACAAACAAGAAGAAACAAAACCAGTCCCTGCCCTCAAGGGGCTTATATTCTAATGGGGAAAACAACAGGTATATAGAAAGTGTCTAAGGATTAAATTGAAGATGACCTAAGAGGGGAAAATGTAAGCAGCTGGGAGAGGGGCAGAAAAAGATTCCTTACAAAAGGTGGTGCTTGAGTCTTGAAGGAAACCTGATCCCAAGAGGAGAAGGTGAGGAGAGAGAGTGTTACAGACATAGGAGACAAGGACAAAGGCATGGAGAGAGGAAACTGGGCATCTGAGAAAGAGACTTATGTGGCTGGATTGTGGAGTGCATCCATGAAGGGGAAGGATCTACAAGAAGATTGGAAGCCTGGGAAGGCCAGCTGGTAGGAGGCTTTCCATGACAAATATGAGGGTTTATACTTGATCTTGGAGGCAAGAGGCATCCACTAGGGTTTGTTGAGTGGGGGTGAAAGGAAGGGGAGGTGACACAGTCAGACCTACCCTTCAGGAGAATCACCTCATCAATTGTGTGAAGACTGGACTGGGTGGGGTGGGGGGAGGGGGACAGTGGAGGTAATGCAGGCAGAACACCAAGGAGGATATTGTAATAGTCTAGGACAGAGGTAACGAGCTGGGCTGTGACTGTGAGAGGAGGGATATGACAGATCTCTACAGAAAGAAACCCCACTGCATGGGGACTGCTTGTGTATATGGGGCAAATGAAAGTAAGAGTCAAGGGTCACAACGAGGTTGGAAATTTCCCAAGGGATTCGGAGAATGGTGGGGCCCTTTTCAATATCAAACAAGCATTGGTTTGAGGGGAAAGATTGTGAGTTCTCTGTTGTACTTCCTGAGTTGGAGATGTCCAGGACACCCAAAAGGCACGTGTTGATATGGAGCTAAGGTTTAGCTAAGGCTGGACGAATAGATCTGGAAATCAGCTGCGTCAAGATGATCATTGATGCCATGGGAGCTGATGACATCACCACATGGGAGTGTATAGGGAGCCTAGAGAGGAGTGCCTAGGACAGAGCCCTGGGGAATCCTCGAAGTCGGTGGGCATGACCTAGATGAAGCCTGGGGAACACTCTGACAAAGAGAGAGAGAGAAGCATCACAAGAATCTAGAGAGGGGAAAGGAGCCAGGAGGAATCAGGAATCAAGGGTGTCAAGGGCTGCCCAGGTCATGAAGGATGAAGATGGAGAAGAGGACAATTTTCCACAAAGACATCACAGTCCCTTTGGAGAGAGCAGGTTGAGTTGAATGATGGTGTTGGAAGCATAAGCACTGAGTGACCTGGATAAAGGCATAGAGGGCATGTGAATGCCAAGCTGGGAGGGAGATCCTCCCTTCACACTGGGCTAGAACCAGGAGCTCCATGGGAGAAGCTCTTGATGGGCCTTTACTGCTGGCTGAATCTACTGGTGTGAACTCTAATAGGATAATTACAGAGTTCAACACTCGAGTTTTAAAAAATCAAATTCACAAGGAAAATATGGAGGAGAGGTGGTCACAGAACAGTCAGCCAGCACACCCTGCTAAAGTAAAGCCCCCACTGTGTGCCAGGCATTGTGCTGGCTCTCATGGAGGTTACAGACTCGTGGGGGAGGCAGCTTGCAAATGGCTATGTGCCAAGATGTCTTGACCCCTTCTTGAGGTACCTCTTTGCCACTCGAGGCCTCACAGATCTGGGGTCTCCAGCCCCTTATGAATAGAGAAGGAACTTTCCCTGAAGTCTCAGATGGATTCATCCAGAGGAGCCTGCCTCACACCCATGTAAACATGGGACAAATGGACAGACACACCCAGGCAGCACACGCCCCTCCAATCTGGGAAACCCGGTGATTCACTTGGCCAGGTCCTGGACAGTTTGAATGTAGACAATGAACAAGCCCAGGGATGGAGTTGGAGGAAAAGGAGCCTTCTGGCCTAAAGCAGTTGATTCAACCCTCGTCTCAACCATGTTTCATGTGATACTCCCCCATGTTTATAGGGCAGTAAAAGAGGACCAACCCTGCCAGGCTCGACCAGGTGCCTGGGGCTGGCAGCGCTTCCAGAGCCTCACCAGCTTTAATTAAAGGTCAGAGATGGGTTTGGGAAGGGCCAGAGCCCTACCGGAGGAGCCCAGGGTTGGGCCCAGGTCCCTTTGGAATGCACTGCATGACATAGGGTTACATGTACACACACAGCACCATGTGGAGCCCAAGCCAGGAAGGCTGGTGAGCTGCCCAGGCCATGTGATGCCCAGGTTGGCATCAGATCCTTTCCTGGATCTGCAATCCCACTGAGAGGACAGTAAGGAAAGAGGGAATCACCTGAGAACCAGCACCAGACATGGCAGGAGTGTGAGTGCCATGATTACTGGCCATGGGCAGGCCAATATCCATTTCTGGGCTGCCTCAGTTTCCTCCTCAGAAAAGAGGGGATTGGACAAGGTGATCTCTAAGACCCTGACACCATGAAAAATCACACCCTCTCTCCTGCCTTATACAAGCCTGAATCTACCCTAGTTCCCCCAAAAAAAGATGAGGGAAGGAAGGGCCAGGGGACTGAGCATACCTTGTTGTCCAGCACTGTCACTGGGATCCTTGTTTGTACCCACCCTGAATAGCCCCAGAGTCCCCTGAGCAGAGCTTCTCCTTGGATCTTTCCCTGCTCCCACAGCCCCACAGCCATCCTCCCTTCCCAGCCTCAGTTTCCTCACTTGTGAAATGATGTTGCTGGAGGACTTGACCTCCTGGTCCTGTCCTACAGTGACTCTCTTGGATTCTTTGATCTCCCAAATCTCTCTGTTCCTCCTGCCCCATTCGTGTTCACATCCCAGGCCAGGAGACAGAAAGCCTCAGTCAGAGTCCTCACCTTCCTGTGACCTTCTAAAGGTTGTGATAATTCCAAAAGTCAGGTTTGTTCATCTGAGAAATGGGAACAATGATGCCTCCACTTCCTACCCCTATATCACTGCAAAGAAAGCCCTTTGAGAGGCTAAGCACAGTGCAGCATCTGAGGGAGGTCTCAAAGTTATCCGTGCTCTCTCTGACCCCCAGCTTAATGGCCTTGGGCAAGGCAGACATTGCTTCTCTAAATCTGTTACCTCAACTGGAAGATATGGGTAGAAACACTTGTGATGCACAATCAATCGATCAACAGCAGTAATTAAGCACTGCTGGTGTACCAGGCAGGCCAGTGTGTAGTGGGATGGACTTGCACACCTGGTGAAGTGATAGGGGCACTGGAAGAGGCCTCAAAGTCTATACAGCACCCGACAGAGCCCTGAAGAATCTCAGCAGGAGGGGGTGTGGAAAGGGTTCAAGTCAGGACCAAGGAGAGTGCCAGAGAGGGCGGGGCCAGAAAAGCTAGGTGAGTTCAAGAAAGATGGTCAGGTTCGTGGGAGCCGGAATGTGCAAGGCCCTCAATGTTCAAGAAGAGGGCATTTAATCTTGAAAGCACTAGGGAGCTGGAGAAGATCTTTGAGCAGAAGAGGTAGGGATAACCAGAGAGTGAAGAGCATGAAAGCAGAAAACAACCCAGGAAGATGGGAACAATTCTCTAGAGAAACGACAATACAAGCCTGAATGGCGGCAGGAGAGGCAGAGGAACTGACGGGAAGAGTCAGAGAGCCACCACGGAGATGGCACCCTGAAAGGAAGGAAGGGAGGGAAAGAGAGAGGAAGAGAGTGAGGAATGAAGGAAGGAGGGAGGAAGGGAAGGAGGAATGAAGGAAGGGAGAGAGGGAGGAATGAAAGAAGGGAGGGAGGAAGGGAGAGAGGAAGGAAGGAAGGGAGGGAGGGAGGGAAGAAGGGAGGGAGGAAGAAAGGGAAGGAAGAAGGGAGGGAGAGAAGAAGGGAGGGAGGGAAGAAGGGAGGGAGGGAGGGAGGAAAGAAGGAAGGAAAGACAGAGAAACAGAAAACAGCCTCATCTTTTATTGGTGTTTTCCCTGCCGCACCCACTTGGCTACTTAATAAATGCCAAATAATAACAATGACCTCCACCACCCAGTCCATCCTCCTGGAGCCTGACAGGAATCACCTAACAACTCTGGTTCAGTTTCTCCATTTGGGAAATGAGGAAATTTACCAACAATTAATTGTTACAGTAAAATACTTTGAAGATGAAAAATGCTGCTAAGTGCTTATTACTATTATTAGCAGTGAATGGGAGGCAGAATGCAGAAGTAGGTTAGCAGTTTGGAGGGGCTGACCTAGCTCTCCACTGACCGGAAGACAAGAGAGAGGGAAGATGCTGCTGGGCTCAAGTTGGCAGAAAGAGCTTTCAGTGAAGCTGAGTCTAACTGAGTGGAAACTGCCAAGCACTGACCTTGACCCCTGAGCCCACAAATTGAGTCCACATCTTTCAACTCAATTCAATTCAACAAGCACCTACTATGTTAGACGCTGGAGATACAAGAATGAAAACCAGCCCCCTCCTCAAGGAGCTGACATCCTTTTTAAGGAAATAACTTGTGTCTGTGTTTGTGTGTTTGTGTGTGTGTGTGTGTGTGTGTGTGTGTGTGTGCGTGTGTGTGTGTGTGTGTAGCGTATGACAGAGTAGATCTCCTCATTGACTGGTGCCCCTCTCAGTCTCAGTATGTGGATTCCCCACCCATGCCAGGCAGGCTTAGCAGTCACCTGGAGAACAGTCAGCCTGTAACCCTGTCTGTCTTTATGTAGAGAGATACACCTCCAGATTAGCCGAGAGACTGCTGGGAGAGACAGGCAGAAGAGGAGAGACTAGTCAAGAAGAGAAGACCGGACAGCAGGAGGCTCCCTGTGGAGCCCAAGGCACATAAAGAAAATCTAGCTCCCTGAGGTGTCCCAGCCCCTGCCCTCCCAGAAGTGAGTTCATTGTCTCCCTGCTAGAGCTGGAATTTCATCTCACTCTTGGGGCCCAGAGCCGTCTGCCTCTTGTATCGTCTATCATCTATGTCCATCTGAAGAGTCTCCCCAATCCCTGCTTTTATTTGCTCACTTTCCTATATATGTGTGCCCACTACCCACAGTTAACTTTTGTGTAATACAAACATAGTGAGAGGAGAAAGCACACCGGTCAAGATTAAGCTGCCACTTTTCTTCTTCTGGACTGACCCAGCACGGGAGACACCAGGAGGACGGAAAGGCAATGATCATGAACCCCAAAGAATCAGTCCCCTATATCTGATTGCAATCGAGGTCATTCCATGCCCAATACCCTCTTGGAGACAGGATCGTGAGGGAGCAGGTGCCCGACTCCCTCTGTCCTTCCCCTGCCCAAAAAGGTAGAAACCCAGTCCCTATGGAGACTTGGTGGGGGTGGAGAGAGCAGAAAGCTGGAATCTCCATAACCTTTTTTATAGATCCTTATTATACATGGGTTGCTCATTTTGTTACATGGTTCATAAGTTACACACACATGTATAATATATGCCTGTACAGATATAAGTATATACTACATTTGCTTACCTGTGGACAAGCTGTGTTGCAACAGAATGTAAGCTCCTTGAGGGCAGGGCTATTTTTTCTTTAACTCTCATCACCTAGAACGGTGCCTGCCATATAGTAGGTGCCTGATGAATGCGTGTTGATTTTTTTTTCTTGAGATCTTTTCAAAAAAAAGAGAGGGGAAAGAGAGAAAGAGAGAGAGAGAGAGAGAGAGAGAGAGAGAGAGAGAGAGAGAGAGAGAGGAGAAAGAGAGATGGAGAGATACAGAGAAAAAGAGAGAGAGAGAGAGAGAGAGAGAGAGAGAGAGAGAGAGAGAGGCTAAAAATCTGAGGGGAGATCGGGACTGCCCTTGTAGAATGTGGCTCAAGCTGTGGTTTGAGGGAAACTTGAGAGAGATGGTACAGTGTGGATGTGAGACAGGAGGATGTTCCAGGCATGGACCAGCTGTTCGAAGACATGAAGGTGCAAGGTGATAGAAACAGCCAACCAGTTGGATTGGATGGGAGAGGGTGTGAAGAAGAGACAAGAGAGGAAAGGTGCATGAAACCAGACCATGAAGAGTTGGCAGGGCCAGCATGGGCTTTTTGTATTTTATCATAAAGGCAACAGGGGCAAGGGGGGAGGGGGTGACACAGCCATGCATTTTAGAACTGTTAATTAGACAGCTGTGTGGAAGATGGATTGTAAAGGGATGAGAATTAAAATAAAATTTCATTTAAAAAAAGAAAGGAAGAGAACTGATATCAGGAATCCAGTTACGAAGTTATGCTAATAGCTGAGACAAGAAGCAATGAGGGCTTAATTTGGGGTAGGAGCCAGGTTTGTATGGAGAAAGGAAAGAAGGTATGATATTCCGGTGGGGGGGGGGGGGCAAAATCAGCAAGATTTGGCAACTGTTTGGAAGTGGGAGGGAGAGTGAGTAGTCCAGGCTGACTGAGGTTGACTTAAAGAAAGGGGGCGCCCCTGACAGAAAAAATCGATATTCAGAAGGCAGCCTGGCTTTGGAGGTGGGGGGGGGGGGTGTTGGGGCTGGAGGGCAGAGAATGAGTTCTCTTTTGAACATATTGAGTTTGAAATGTCAATGAGACATTCATGCTGAAAAGTCTACCAGGCAGCTGATAAGGGGGAGCCTGGAAGCTGAGGCTAGATTTATAGATGTGGGAGTCAAAGGCATAGAAAGAATTATTTATGGAACCTGACACCCCAAATGAGAGAGAGTGTAGGGAGAGAATCCCCAGAGTCAGTGCCTATTGATCAGATTTGGCTCCCAATGATGAACACTTGCTTTGAGACCCTCAGTGGAACTTTTTTGGTTGGTCCAAACCAAAGTAGGGATTACTCAGGAGGGGAGAAAAATATAGGGAATGTATTCAACTGGTATTTGAATGAGCTCCCATAACTCCATCTATAAAATGAATTCATTATCCTGTCGTCTATTTATGAAGGTGACGCTGCTGACCAAACAGGAGGACGTGATCTTGGAATTGTTTTGTCAGTCTGGATGATACAACCACACCTTGACATCTGACCCTTCTGGTGAGTAAGGACACACGTTAGTGAGAAAGCTGGGCACAGAAGTGTGGCCATCTGCCATCAAGCTGTTTCTCAGCTCCCCACTGAACTCAAATTAGTGAAGCTCATGCCCCTCCAGACAGAACTGGGTTCCCGAAGGGGCCTGATTATCCATGGCCATAGCACTATGATTGCCCTCTGGGACCTCATTTGAGCTAGCCATCAAAAACACTGAACTTGGACAGAATCTTCAGACCCTCACTACCCCCTGGCCCTCTGCTCCTGGATACTCCTCTTGGTTTCAGTGACCCTTCTATCTCCTGTTCCCTGGGTGTCCTCTGAATGATTTTTGTCATTCTTTACCCCCCTTTTTCCTTCTTCCACTCCCTAAGGGTGGGGCTTCCCAAGGCTCAGTCCTCTTACCTGCCCCTTCTCATGGATTTGTCACCCAAGGCAGACACCTCCCAGGTTTCTGTCTGCACCTCCTATCCTGCATCTCCAGACTGCATGCTGGACACCTGAAACTCCACCTTCCCCAACCTCCCTCAAATCTCCCCTCCTCCCAAATTGCCCATTTCTGCCGAGGGCACCACTGTCCCCCAGGCCCTTGGAATTGTGGACTTGGACTTATTTTGGACTCATTCCCACTCCCCTTATCTAATCAGCTGCCAAGTCCTGCCCACTGACACTATCTCCCGCCTCCAGCCCTTTCTCTACTCCCATGATCTCCACTCTTATTCAGGTTTTCCTGGCCTTGTGACTGGATTATAGTCAAAGCCTCCTTGTGGATACCCCTGGCTTTAGTGATATTAGGATAATCTGCATGGGTTTTTAAGGCATAATTGGGAACTTACTCTCCTGCTCCACAGCCTTCTCTGACTGCCCATTACCTATAGGAAAAAAAAATATTTCTTCCACCAGTGAAGCCCTTCTCTCTGAGAGGTAAGGCTCCACCCGAGCCATAAGCCTAATCCCCTCCCCCTCCAGACACTAAGGTGTTACAGTGGGTATCATGCCACTGAGGTATTGGGGAAGGTGTTTGTGTTTGTTCTTGTATTTGCTTTGAAGTAATTAGTTTTCTATCAAAGTTACTCTGTATGACAGAATACTACTGTACTATAAGAAATGATGAACAGGATGTTCTCAGAAGAACCTGGAAAGATTTGTAAGAACGGAGAGCAAAAGTGAAATGCACTTGGTACAAAGTAACAGCAGTATTGTAAGGTGACCCCAAGGCAACTCCGGAGGGCTTAGGGCGAAAAATGCTGCGTCCCCAGAGAGAGAACTGACGGCGCCTGAATACAGATGGGAGCAGACTTTTTTATACTTTAGTTTTCTTTCACAACATGACTCTTATGGGTATATTTTGCACGTCTACACATGTATAACCTACACTGAACTGCTTGCCTTCTCAGTGAGGGAGGTGGGAGGGAGGGAGGGAGAGCATTTGGAACTCAAAGTTTAAAAATGAATGTTAAAAATTGTTTTACATGTAACTGGGGAAAAATAAAAGCTTTCTAAAAAATAAATTTTAAAAAGGTTAATCTGAGTGGTCCAAGGGAACTGAAGGTGCCAGTCCTTGGAGCCTTCAAGGTGGGGGGACACAATTGATGGAGGTTGGTGTCTCCCCCAAACCCCACAGGTCCTGGGGGTAATGGTTCACCTCACCTGCAAACAGTGGGGCCAGAGAAAGATATTACAACACAATGACAAAACAATTTCACTGAATACAGTTCTCTATGTATCTATCTACCTAACACACACAAATATATGTGTATGTGTGTATATATATATACACACATACACACTTATATGTATATATATGTACATATATATATATATATATATAGTGTGTGTGTGTATGTGTATGAAGAGGGGTCAAGGAGGGGGGAGATGGAGGGAGAGAGAAAGGAGAGGGAGAAGGAAGGAGGAGACAGAAGAGAGAGGGAGAGAGAGGAGGCTAGAGAGGGGGAGAGAGAGAGAGAGAGGGAGAGAGAGAGAGTTTGATACCAGGGTCGCCATAATCCTTGCTATCAGGGAGGTGAGACTGGCAGATCTCAGGAGCCCGAGGTGGGCATTTGGGGTTTCAATGGGCTAAACCAATTGTCTCTCTGTGCTAAATTCATCGTGACCACGTGGGCCCCCAGGAGCAGGGGACTGCAGGTTCCACTCTACAGAGGGTCAAGGTTAGAAAGAGAGAAAGTCAAAGTTCCTGTGTTCAGAGAGGATCTATGAACAGCCTCTGCCCTTCCAGAATGAGCAAGCTAGGAAGAACCAGTCTTTGAAAAACCAACCAGGTTCAGAATCCCTGCCTTAGAGGGCAGGCAGCCCACGGGTTAGGAGAGAGCTGGATTTAAATTCTGCCCTCAACACTTATTAACTGTATGACTATGGATAAGTCACTTAAGCTCTCTGAGGCTCAGCTTCCTCATTTGGGGATAGCACCTATCTCACAGAGCTATTGAGAGGATTAAGTGAAATAAATTGTATAAAGCAGTTCACAACCCTAAAGTGTTAGATGTTGGCTACTAGGAGAGGAAGGGCAGGGGGATCCTGTCTATGTGAAATCTTCCAAGAAGGAGTTCAGAGCTGAATCTGGTCACCCAGCACCAAGACAAACACAGCCCAAGCCAGCTCTGAGTGGGGTGTAGCCAGCTTTCTTTTTAAGGTCCGTGTAGATGGTCTCCTAGGTTCCTTCTGATTCTGAGACGGCTCAGAGTTCTAATCAGTGTAATGGCTATACATGACTCAGGAGGACCAATGATACTTTCTTCTAGAGGGGTGGTATACTCCAGGTATGGGACGGGGCATGTGCTACGAGGCAATGCATCCGTTTATTGTTATATTTAACTATATGTCTTTGTCATGGGCGGGGGGGGGGGAGGTCTCTTACAGGGAGGGAGGGTATTGGGAAGTGACAGCTCTATCAATAAAATGAGATGTTAAGGGGCATGAGAAGTGAGCCCAGAGGCAAGGTCTACAGGGTGTCACAGCAGGCTTTTAGTTCTGGGGTGGGAAATAAAGATACTTGGGTGGTGAAGCAGATGAAGGGGACTGCATTCCAAGTCCAATCCAGTCAAGAAGCCTCCAGGAAGAGGCTTTAGATGAAGAGGAATGAATCCCAGAAGCTGAGTGGCCCCAGAGCTCACCTAGTTTGCTCCACACTTGCACCCCACCCAACACTGCTAAGTGACGATCAGTCTGACCTTGAATACCTCCAGGAATGGGGAGCTCATCATCTGTTGAGAGTCTATTCCATGTGCATTCAAAGCTGCAAATAATAAGAGAGCAGGATAGTGTGGAAGAGTTCTGGACCTAGAGACAGAAGGCCTAAGTTCAAATCCTGCTGCTTTCACTAATAGGCTATGCTTCCATGAGCAGTTCCCTCACCATCGCTGGGCTTACCAGACTACCCCTCTCTCCCAGGGGGGACTTGGTCTAGAGGAGTTAGAAAGCAACCTAGAGGGGCTAGGTGCCGAAGTGAGTAGAGCGTCGGCCCTGGAGTCAGAAGGACCTGAGTTCGGATCCGGCCTCAGACACTTAATACACACAAACAAAAAGCTAGCCCTGTGACCTTGGGCAAGTTACTTAACCCCAACTGCCCTCCAAAAATCGCAAAAAAAAATAAAATAAAATAGAAAGCAACCCGGGGGTGCTAGTTCACCAATTGGCTAACCCCCCCTCACCATCCCCCAGGACAGGCTCAGGCCTTGGTACTGAGCCAGAACAAGCTCATCTCAGTGGGGCACTGTGCCCACCCTGGTGGTTAAGGGCAGGACTCTGCCCATTTTGGGAGCTCCCTGGGCAGATTGTAGCTCGAACCAGGGCCAGGCACAAAGCCTTCTGGATGAGCAGACACCAGTAGGGGTGGTCCCACCGCAGTTAGGGAGGGCCTTGCATTTTACGATTAGCTCACAGCTATCCTGGGAGCTAAGACATCATGGCAGGGAGAAAGGGAGGACAGGCAAGTCGAACCCAAAATGCAATTTCCCTGGTCTCCTCTGCCAACCCCTCACAGCACTCCCCCCAACTCAGAGCCTTCTTCCATTTCCCACTCCATTGTTCCCCTCTGAAGGGCAAGCATCCAGCCCTGCCCGTCCAGCGTCATGCTCTCCTCCAGTCGGGGTGTTTGTCACACCTGTGTGAAAGTTACCCCGGATCATCCTTATCCTTCCACCAACCAACAAGCATTTATTAGACTCTTACGTGTGCATCTGGGCTCCATGTTAGGGTGCAAAGACCCAAAAAGCAGCTAAGCCTGACCTCAAGGAGCTTACCATTTTTGAAGGATCCAAATATCCGGGAACCATCTCCCTCCCCTCCTCTCCCCCCCCTTTCTACTAACGTGGCTCCATAAGATCATGGGCCCCCACTCGCTGCCTGGGCTTATGGGACAAGAAGGATGGGGAAGTCGCCAAATGCAACCCAAGACACGGAAAGGGAAGGGACCTGTAGGGTGGGGTCCGAGTCGTAGAGTTCCCTCTGCCCAAGTCTCTCATCTTGGGGGGACGGGGGTCACTGAGGCCCAGGGAGGAGGGGCACCGAGTACCAGAGCAGGGATATTAAGCGCTGCTATGTGCCAGACATTGTACTGCGTGGTGGGGATAAAGAAAGGGTAAAAAAGACCGTCCCTGCCTTCTAGGAGCTCAGAAGAAGACGATGCAAAACGAAGTGAACAGCTTAAAATAACACCACCAGAAAACCTAGCGTCTTGGAGCCTCAGAACGGCTAAGAAGGCGCGCTCCTTAGCTAGCCGGGCAGAGGGGAGATGGCTCAGGAGGCTGCGGGATCGGACGAGGCCACGAAGCGTTCTGACAGTTGGGTACAAGGACTTTTTTGTTCTTTTTTACAGTGTCGGGGTGGGAGAGGAGAAAGAGAGGGTGAAGCGGCCGTGGAAGGAAATCAATTTTTGTTCATTAAAAATAATTGTTGGGGCAGCTAGGTGGCGCAGTGAATAGAGCACCCACCCTGGAGTCAGGAGGGCCTGAGTTCAAATTCGACCTCAGACACTTGACACACTAGCCATGTGACCTTGGGCAAGTCACCTAACCCCAATTGCCCTGCAAAAAGCAAAAAAAAAAAAAATGTTAAGAAATGAATGATTGGGCCGTGCTATATTACCATGTGTTCTGTTCCAGGAGGTTTCTCTCCAACAGGCAGAATCCTGGGGTCTGGACTGTAAGGGTCGCTTCTTTTACAGATGACTATTCTAAAATATACAAAGAATTGAATCAAATCTATAAGAATACAAGTCATTGCCCAATTGATAAATGGTCAAAGCATATGGACAGAGAGTTTTCAGAGGTAGAAATTAAAGATATCTATAAGCATATGAAAAAATGCTCTAAATCACTATTGATTAGAGAAATGCAAATCAGAACAACTCTTGAGGTACCACATCTCACCAGTCAGATTGGCCAAGATGACAAAACAGGAAAATGACAAATGCTGGAGAGGATGTGGAAAAAATTAGAACACTAATGCATTGTTGGTGGAGTTGTGAACTAATCCAACCATTCTGGAGAGCAATTTGGAACTATGCCCAAAGGGCTATAAAAAAGTGCATACCCTCTGACCCAACAATACCCCTTCTAGGGCTGTATCCCAAAGAAACCACAAAAGTGGGGAAAAGATCTGTATGTTCAAAAATATTTATAGCAGCTCTTTTGTGGTGGCAAAGAATTGGAAATCAAGGGGATGACCATCAATTGGGGAATGTCCAAACAAGTTGTGGTATGTGAATGTAAAGCACTATTGTGCTATAAGAAATGAGGAGCAGACAGACTTTATAATAACCTGGAGAGACTTATATAAACTGATGCTGAGAGAGGGGAGCAGAACCAGGAGAACTTTGTACACAAAGACACATATGACTGACTTCAATAGACTGGGCTTCTCTCAGCAATGCAAGGTTAGAAGATAACTACAAAAGACTCATGATGGAAAGGGCTATCCCCATCCAGAGAAAGAACTAGAGTCTGCAGATTGAAGCAAACCTTTGTGTTTTGTTCTGTTTTGTCCCTTCTTTCTCATTGTTCAGCCCGTGGTTATAATCCTTTACAACATGACTAACGTTCTACGTGAAGGTATTTCTAGAACCTGTATGTGATTGCATTCCACTATGGGAGGGAGGGAGGAGAGGGAGAAAATGTGAAACTTAAGGGATTGTGGAACTGAGTGCTGTGAATTTAGCTAAATTATTTACAGTAGATCTTCATACAATATTGCTGTTACTGTGTAGTGTTCTCTGGCTATGCTCATTTCACTTTGCATCAGTTCATCTAAGTCTTTCCATGTTTTTCTAAGAGCATCTTACTCGTTTCTTAAAGCATAATTGTATTTCTTCACAATCATATGTTTGAACAACCACTTGTTCAGCCATTCGCCAAGCAATTGGGCATTCCCTCAATTTCCCATTTTTGCCACCACTAAAAGAGCTGTTATAAATAGTTTTGTACACATGGGTCCTTTCCCTCTTTGCTTTTTATCTCTTTGGGATACAGAACCACTATTAGTGGTATTGTTTGGTTTTCTAGCCCTTTGGGCATAGTTTCAAATTGTTCTCCAGAATGGTTGAATGAGTATACAACTTCATTAATAGTACAATAGTGTTTTAATTTTCCCATATTCCCTCCAATATTTGTCATTTTCCTTTTTTCTCATTAGCCAATTTGACAGGTGTGAGGTAGTGGTTCAGAGTTGTTTTAATTTGTATTTCTCTCATCAGTAGTGATTTAGAGCATTTTTTTTCATATAACTACAGATAGTTTTGATTATGTTGTCTGAAAACTGCCTACTCATATCCTTTGACCATTTATCAGTTGAGGAATAGCTCTCATTTCTATAAATTTTAGTCAGTTTTCTGTATGTTTGAGAAATGAAGTCTTTATCAAAGAAACTCACTGTAATTTTTTTTCACAGTAATGATTATCAACTATGTATTTCCCTCTGTTCTATTCCCCCCCCCTCTCTCTTTCTCTCTCTCTCTCCCCCTCCCTCCCTCCCTCTCTCTCTCCCTCTTCTTTCACTCTGTTCTCAAAAGTGTTTTGCTTCTGACTTTAACCTCCCCCAAACTGCCCTTTCTTCTACTGCCCACCCCCTTCTCATATCCCCTCCATTTCTACTTTCCTGTATGGCAAGATAGATTTCTTTACCCAGCTGAGTATGTATATTATTCCCTCCTTGAGCCAATTCTGATGAGAGTAAGATTCGTGTGCTTCCCTCCCCGTTTTCTCCATATTCCCCTCTTAAAGTCTCCTTCAGGCTTCTTTCCAGTTTATTTTTCTTTCTCATTCCTTAATTATTTGGTTTGGTTTTTTGGGTTTGTTTTTTTTTTTAGATAATCACACCATCACATTCAACACACACCTCTGCATTTTGTCTATGTATACTCCTTCTAATTGCCCTAATGATAAGAAAGTTTTAGGAGGTATAAATATTATTTTCCCATATAGAATATAGTTTAACTTTATCAAATACTCTATGATTTCTCTTTCTTGTTTATCTTTTTATGTTTCTCTTGAGTCTTGTATTTGAAATCAGATTTTTTATTCAGCTCTTGTCTTTTCATAAGGAATGCTTGAAACTCCTCTATTTTATTGAATATTCATTTTTCCCCAAAGGGTGATGCTCAGTTTTGCTGGGTAAGTGATCTTTGGTTGTAATCCTGACTCTTTTGCCCTCCAGAATATTATATTGCAAACCCTCTGATCATTTAATGTTAGAAGCTATTAAATCTTGTGGCTCCACAATATTTGAATTGTTTCTTTTCGACTACTTGCAGTATGTTCTCCTTGATCTTCGAGGTCTGGAATTTGGCTATGATATTCCTGGGAGTTTTCATTTGGGGATCTCTTTCATGAGGTTTCTTTTAGATGGGTTTTTTCGATTTCTATTTTACCCTCTTGTTCTAGAATAACAGGGCAGTTTTTCTTGAAAATCTTTTTTAAAAATATTTATTTATTTATTTTTAGTTTTCCACACTCACTTCCACGTGATCTTGAGTTTAAAATTTTCTACCCCTCCTTCACCTCCCCCCTCCCCAAGACGGTGTGCAATCCAACAAAGGCTCTACATATACACTCATATCAAACACATTATCACAATAGTCATGATGTAAAGAACTAGAACCAATGGGAGGAACCATGAGAAAGAGGAAACAAAACAAAACAACAAAAGAAAGAGAGAGCAAACAGCCTGCTTCGCTCTGCATTCAGACTCCAAAGTCCTTTCTCTGGGTGTGGATAGCATTTTCCATCATGAGTTTTTTTGAGTTGTGTTAGATCCTTGTATTGCTGAGAAGAGCTAAGTCTATCAAAGTCAGTCATTGCACACTGTGGCTGTTACTGTGTACAATGTTCTCTTGGTTCTGCTCACTTCACTAAGCATCAGTTCATATAAATCTTTCCAGGTTTTTCTGAAATCCACCTGCTCCTCATTTCTTATAGCACAATAGTATTCCATTACATTCATGTACCACAACTTGTTCAGACATTCCCTAATTGATGGGCATCCCCTCAATTTCCAATTCTTTGCCACCACAAAAAGAGCTGCTACAAATATTTTTTGTATATGTGGGTCCTTTTCCCATTTTTATGATCTCTTTAGGAGACAGCCCTAGAGGTGGTATTGTTGAGGCCTTGATAATTTCTTGAAAGATGGTATCTAGGCTTTCTTTTTGATCATGACTTTCAGGTAATCCAATAATTCTTAAATTATCTCTCCTGGATCTGTTTTCCACATCGGTTGTTTTTCCAATGAGATATTTCACATTTTCTTCTGTTTTTTTTTTAATTCTTTTGATTTTGTTTGATTGTTTCTTTAAATCTCATAAAATCATTAGCTTCCACTTGCTGAATTCTAACTTTTAAGGAATTATTTTCTTCAGTGAGCTTTTGTATTTCCTTTTCCATTTGGTCACTTCTTCTTTTCAAGGCAATTTTCTCTTCACTGGATATCTGTGCCTCTTTTACCATTCGGCCTATTCTATTTTTTAATTCTGTTATTTTCTTCAGTATTTTTGTGACCCCTTTACCAAGCTGTTGACTCTTTTTTCATGATTTTTTTTTGCATCACTTTCATTTCTCTTCCCAATCTTTCCCAATCTTTACCTACCTTACTTGATCTTTAAAATCTTTAAATCTTACTTGATCTTTAAAATCTTTATAATCCTTTTTGAACTCTTCCATGGCCTGAGATCAGTTCACATTTTCCTTTGAGGCTTTGGATGTAGGAATTTTTACTTTGTTGTCTTCTTCTGACTGTGTGTTTTGATCTTCCTTATCACCATAGTAACTTTCTACGGTCAGAATTTTTTTCTCTTGTTTGCTCATTTTCAAGCATATTTCTTGACTTTTAACTCTGTGTTAAAGTGGGACTCTGCTTCTCACGTGGAGAGGGCACTGTCCCAAGCTTCAGGGTTTTTGTGCAGATATTTTCAGAGGTAATTTTAAGGACCTGTAAGGTTTTGGTTCTTCCATGATCTAAAGAGAGGTATTTTTACTACTCTCCTGTACTGTGCACTGGTTTGTGAGTGACCACAAGCACTATTTTCAACCCTGGAACTATGACCAAGGTCCCTCCTCCCCTGCAGATGGACTCTGGTCCTAAGACCCAAGACTGTGACTCAGATCCAAGCATAGGCAAAGCAACAGAGTACTGCCCCTGGTGTCAGCAAAGGGACCCCAGTGAATCTCTTTCTGACCTGTTGTCTGATTCCCTTACAGTCTATGGACTGATAGGTCTAGAAACCACCACTGTCACCACTGATTCAGTTGTCCCAAGGCATGCTCCTGGTTTGTGCTGATCTGTGCTGACATAGCCTCTCATGCTGGTGCGACAGACCTTTCCTAATGACCTTCTAAGTTGTCTTGGGCTAGAAAATTTTTTCATTCTGTCTTTTTGTGGGTTCTGTTCATCTAGAGTTTGTTTAGAATAATTACTTAAGGGTATTTGGAGGGGTTTTAAGGAGAGCTGAGGCAAGTTTCTGCCTTTACTTTGGTCTCTTGGCTCTGCCTCTTCCCATTCCAGCTGGACACACTCTTGAGGAACCAGATTGTATTAATTTTGATATTCTCACTTTTAATGAAACCAAAAGGTTCTTCCACCCCAGGACAACACTCTCTCTCTAGAGTCCTTCACCTCTGGACTGTTGAGCTGCTAGAAAAGGCAGGTGGGGATTCTGAAATGTCTTTTACCATGTTCTACACTGACTCACAAGTGTGAGAAAAACCAAATGAATGAAGGATGCTAACTGTTCAGACCACAATATGTAGTTAAAGGGACTGGGAACCCATCACTATATAATATATCTTGGATAAACATGAAAAAAGATGTCAAGCTGAGTCCAGAATTGAATAGGAGGAGTAGGGTGAGATTGATTATCTTTAGGAATTTGTTGTTTCTAAATGACATCTCCCTCCAACCAGGCTTTTCCACAGAACAAAAGCACCAACATATCCTGTAGAGGATGACAAGGTGAAGAAATTCTATGAAGAATGCAATAAAATTCTCCAAATTAAATCAATATATCTTCCAAGACTTCAATACAAAGGGAAGACAGAGAAAAATGAATTGGAAAAGATGTCTCAAGGATAAGAAACAAACTCCAAAGGACTTCGGACTACACGAAAGCATCACACCTCTAAACCAGAAGTACCTTCTTTAAGAAGGCACTAATCATAGAGAACACAGAAACACACCTTTAAAAACATCATCTTAAAGACAGAAGACTACTCGTTCCTCATGGGGAAGTCATTTCTAAATTTCTTCTCCCAGCTCTGTCTGCTCTGACTCTCCAGACTTGGGCACCATACCTCAGCTGCCCTCATCCTAGAAGTTCCCTTGGCCTCTGGAGCCCACACCCCCATTGGACCTTCCATCCGGAACTGCCTTTGACTCTCCAGCCTTGTTTCCCATATCTTAGAATGTGTTGTCTTCCCTCATTAACTGTAAAGTCTTTGGGAGCAAAGACCTTTTATTGCTTGAATTTACATCCCTAACACTTAACCCAATGTCTGTCACACAGGAAGGGCCTACCAGATGCTTATTGACTTGCCTTCTGAATCAGCTATCTGCAGACAGTCATAGGATCAACTTGTGAGAGCAAAGAGTAAAATTAATACTAAGTTAGAAGAAAGAATAAACATTGAAAGAGTCTCCATACAATTAAAACAACTCCAGACTGAACTATTTGAACATACTATTAAAGTCCAAAATGGAAAATGGGTAAAAGAACAGACATTTGAAAATACCATTACCACTTGCCAAGGAAATTTACCTGAAGTAATTGAATTGCCTCTATGAGGAAATAAAAAAAGTGAAGAAACCATGTCATCCAGCAACCCTTGATCTGCTTCCCAAGGGTAAAAACAAGGAAGCCAAACATACCACTGGTCTAGAACACAAGTTCATTAGCAAAATCCAATGAAGCAGGATGGTGGATGGTTCTGAGCAGAATCATCTCTTAAAACTGAAATGAAATGGAGGGAAATGTGACAAGCAGCCCAATTAAGCCACATCATGCAGAGAGCATTAAATGATCACACTAGGACAAGGACATGAAAATGGAAAAGATCTGTGGTGATGCCTTCGATGACAGCAGAGTCACCACATTAGGACTCTTGACATCTCGGCCCCAGAAGCTCTGTATGAGGAAGTAAAAATGTCTCTGGAGAAAACAAAGATAACTTTTCAGACCACATACACACAGATTAGTGTGTTTGTGGTTTGTGCAGGAAGCAACACAATAATAACCAGCCATATGGCCACTGTCCCACTTTTGCAAAATTTTTATGGAAATGATCTATACATGTGTCACTGTCATTCAGAAATAAAGGTGCAAAGCTCATGTAGGAAGAAGTTCCCAGAGTTTTCTGTAGCCCACAAGTGCATACCATACAACTGGAAGAAAGATGGAAGGGTGATGAGTGTTTGGTAAAATAAGACTCCTCAAAGCCTCTCCTCCAACAGAATGCCTCCCAAACGAATGTTTGTTCAAATTTGAAAGATACTCTGACTTCCTTCTGATCATATGTATCAAGCGAGGTATAGATCAGGGAGACTTTTGCTCAATGAACATATTTGCCACATATGTTTATTTGTCATAAAGACCCTCCAGAGCAAAGTCCAAATGAAAAATGGCTTCCCAATGGATGGTGAAGTCCTCCAGCTGTTCTATTTGTGAATGACAGTGTGCTGATTACACTACACCCCGAAAACATGGCAGGGACTCCTAAGCGAGATCCAGTAATCACACTATCACATATGCCTAACAATCCACACAGGAAAAATAAAGTGGATGAAGAATCTCTGCTGTCCAGTCAATGGCCCTATATTGAATGGACATCCCATAGCATTTGTCCATCCTTGTGTACATATATGTGTGTGGATGTAATTGTATATTTACGTATAGACAGACAACAAACTGAGACCAGAATTGAATAGGAAAGAGAGGGCAGCCTGATGGAAGAAACCTCAGAGGTCATTTAGTTTAGCCCCTTTCATTTTACAAATGAAGAAATAGTCATGGGGTCATGCTATATTGCAAGGGTGTCCTCCAGGACTATGGAGTTGAGTGGGCAGTTTGCCTCTTCCCTCAATGGCCCCAGGCTATGGTGCCTCAGCAATCTGTAGGCCCACAGCGAACAGCTCTGTCTTCATTTGTTGTTGGCTTGTCAATATTTAGTGAATGCCTGTTGACTACTTGCCATCCCGTTTGGCTGCTGTCATCATGCCTGCTTCTAGCATAGTTCCCCACCTCAATGTCTGCCCTTTGCCCCTTCTAATGTGTTGCTTCGAATCTTCTGTGAGCCCCAAACCCAAAGCCCAAGCTCATTAGAAGCTGCAATCCAGAGGGAAGAGTGTCAGTTTCAACAGAGCAATTAAGAGTCATAAGACTCAGAGTCTATCACATGCGTGCTTTTATTTATGCATGTATAAACTAAATGCGACAGTGTGGCAGGGTGAGCAGAGCACCGGCCCTGGAGCCAGGAGGACCTGAGTTCAAATCCAGCCTCAGACACGTGACACTCACTAGCCATGCGACCTTGGGCAAGTCACTTAACCCCAACTGCCCTGCCTTCCCCCTCTAAAAAGCAAATGATAGATAGATGAATGAATAAATGTGATAGACAAAGCAAGGGTCGAAGGAACTGGCTGGTGAGTGACAGGGCACACACTTTGGTGACACTTATCTTGGGTCATCAGAGGCTACTTCAGTGGCTTCTATCTTAGCATCTCCTGGTCTCTCTCTCTAGACTATTTCTCTCCCTCGGGTTTTCTATAGCCCAGCCAAACTGGCTCTTTCCCAACTTTTTCTTGCATCTCCTGCCCCTATGACAAGCTGTCCCTGGAATTCCATGCCAGGAGTACCCTCCCTCCTCCCTTCCACCTTCCTTCAAGGCTCATTTTGAACCTCCTACAGGAACTCCTTGCTGACCCTCCTGGGGGTTAGTCCTCCCTCCCTCAAAAGAAGGAATATTGTAGTTCTTGAATGTGGAAGGAGAATAGTTGTGGGTGATGGCTAGACCAAGGGTATGACCGTCCTTGGGTATATGGAGCAGAAATGGAGAGGCAAGTCCTGGGAACTGAGTAGACCAAGGAATGGGGAGGTTCAGGGTGTTGGAGGGAGAATCAATATATATGTTATATTGTGTTGAAGTGTCTTTGTGTGAAGGCAGGGGTCGAGGCAGAAAGGCTGGGAATTGGGCACTGAACTCTGAGAAAGGAACAAGTGACCTGGAACTCCGTAACATAGGGGCCCTCGAGATCTGGTCTGAGGCTCACAGGAGAAATGGCTGAGTGATGACAGAGGAGAGAGTCCAGACGTGGTGATGGGAAGCTAGGACCACAGCGATGGGCAGAGAGGCATGAGGGGAAAGGGAGTGTGGGATTGGGAAGGGGGTTATGCACCTATATGGCACCTCTCCTGCTAGGGCCTGGGCTGAGTGCTTTTATAAGTATCACCTCGTGTTTCTTCAAAAACAAAACGAGAGGAGCCTGCTATTATCATCCCCATTTTGTGGTGGGGAAAACCAGGGCGAACAGGCGCTAAGTGACGTGCCCAGCTTCATGCAGCAAGCCGTTGTTTCTGAGGCAGGATTTGAATGCAGGTCTTCCTGACATAAGGTCCAGTGCTCTGGGGGTCTAATATGGAAGCAATTTTTCATTTTTTTCCAATTGCGGGGCAGTTTGCTACTCATTGGGTGTAGGAGGGGCAGTGTCATTTGTCATTCTGTCTTTCAGTGACATCCCTCTCTGCACTAACCCCCTCCACCTACACTCACCCTACCTGGCTAGTTGGGCCCTCATCGGGTAATTCAGGGGAGATGCTCCCACCGCCAGAGCCATCCACCAGTTGGGAGGAGCACATCTGCACCTACTTACACAGGGAGGGGGCTCCCTTGCCACATGGACGCCTCAATTCGAGCCATCATCTTGTGAGGCCAAGCCAGGCTGTTCTCTCAGAGAGCTAGGACCCAGAGAGGAAAGGAGTGGAGATCAGATAAGATGCTTGAGAACATTTCATTACAATTCCATACTGGAATCTAGTCTTTTCAGAGAATGATAGGAGTGCAGCTAAAAGGGACTCAATGAGCCTCTTATTCTGGATGGGAGGTGCAGTGGGTAAAGTGCTGGGCCTGGGAGGGTTGTTTTTGGTTCTGCCCTCCGGGGTCAAGTAGAATGAGGCTATTCCCTCTTTGACAGCACTTAATTATGGAACATGTTCTGAGTTAAGAACCAGAAGACCCAGATTCAAGTCTTGACTCAAACATTTACTAACAAATGACTTTCAGCAAATCACTTCGTCTCTTAAATTTTAACTTCCTCATTCATAAAATGGCGCTGATCCTAATGGGACCTACAGAAGAGGGTTGTGAAGACCAAATGACTTAAGGCGGAAGAATGACCTGCAAACTTTAGAGTCCTATACATCAGCTGCTATTATTATATTGAGTACATAACAAGTTATCGAGCCAAAGGAAAGACCATTCGTCCACAAATTGCATTTTATAGCCAATACAAGGTCTTCATCACTGTGTTCCTTACAGCACCTAAAATAGTACCTTGTACACAGGAGGTGCCCAATAAATGTTTGTTGAATGAATGTATATTACTGTCATGTAATTAATTTCTGACAGTTCATTTCATTTGAAATAAAAAGTTGACTTGTTGAATATAAATTATATATGTATATGTATACACATATATATGTATATCAGCCAATTAGAATGAATTAATTCTTTAGCAAAAACATTCACTCAGATAGAATACAGCAAGAATAGTAATTAGCAAGCATTTCTCGCTCCCACCCAGAAATAATCCCCCTGGGACATACTCTCCCATAAACAGACACAAGTCCCTGGTAGGAGAGTAGGCCCAAACTCAGAGCAACGGAAATGGGGCACACACGTATGGAGGGAGCACAGGTGGCCAAGATTCTCCCAGCCCCACAGGCAAGACGTGCAAGGCCTTTCTCAGGAATGTCCTTGAGATGTTTGCTGCTAGATGTTTGTTGATGGTAATGCATTAGCTGCTGGTCTGGTTCCTCACCGGCTTCCACTAGAAAGGTCCGTCTGCTGTTGGGCTGCTATGAACAGGCCACTCATTCCTTAGAATGCTGCTGGGGCTGGCTGGGCATCCTGTCAGGCAGCTGCTGACAGGCTGGGCTGGGCAGGTTGATGGGCCACTGGGATCCTCTAACAGTAGAAAGCCTCTTCTAGCTTAGTCCTCTGGCCTCCCTGGGCTTCCTCTTGGATGGGTAACCCCATCTTTCACCACCTTCAGCTGCTGGCTCAGCTCACCACTGGGTTCAGCTGGAGGGTTACAATGGTCTTTCTCATTGTGCCCTTCCAGGCTGGACAATGACCATTGGCCTAGGCTTGGCAGAAGCCTTTTCTCTTTGGCTCCTTCAGGTTCTCCATACAAGGGTTGGTCATCCTCAGGTCGGAGGTGTCTTGTCAAACAATCCTTGGGGCTTCAGGAGCAGCTCCACCAGGCAGGGATTTTCTGTGACTGACAGTGATCAGTCCTGATTCTGTCAGGGACACTTCCCCGACTCCTTTCTGGGTCTCCCACAGATGTGGGACTACGGGCAGCTCACTGCCTTTGCTGGTCTCTTCATATACAGTTAAGACCTCCAAGTCTCCAAGCCTTTCAAAGGTGTAGAATGTGCATTTTGTTTCTGAAGGGTTTGCTCTTATGTCTCCATAACTCAATGTCTTTTCCCAGACCTTTCTGCTTTGGCCAAGTTTCACAAGGATGCTCTCTCTCCCATCTGCATCCCAGCAGCCAAGTGTGTCTTGCAGCTAACAAATGCTTGGTGGATTCAAGCTTGTCTTCATTTGGGGAAGAGTGTGGGTCTTGTGGAATGTGGAGTTCAGCATGGAGCTGAGTAGGGAGGCTTCCACTCTGGCAGGCTTCCTTCTGACCCCAGGAACCAGAGTCACAGCTTGCTAGAGCTGGGAGGGAGCTAACAGGCCCAGAGGCCAATGTGTCAGCTAGAAGGCCCCTCTTCCTTTGCTCAAAAGGCCTCCAGGGAGGAAGGCCCCTCTTCCTTTGCTCAAAAGGCCTCCAAGGCAGTGACAACAGTACAGAAGTCTTTCCTGGCATCTCAATCCTGCCTTGTGGGGCTGAGCAGAGTCAGGCAGACCTCTCCCACAAACGCCCTTCCAATATTCAAAAACAGTCATTGCTCCCTCTTGTCCCGGGGCCCTCCCCTCCCTCCACCATCATGTCAAGGCCCAGATTCCCCCACCAATAGAATGTGTTCTTGATGGCGTTTCCAGAGACATGCTGAAAGGGTTTTGGGAGGAAACACAAGCAGAGAGGCACCTGACAGACTAGGGGCTTGTTTTACCTCCTATACCTATACCTATACCTATACTTACACCTATACCTATACCTATACCAGAAAGGAATAGGGCCACATGCAGGAAAACTTGGATGGGAGAGAGAGAAAGATTTTGGTCAGGAAACCGGGACACCACAAGGACAGGCCTGACTGGTGCCATTGTGAAGGTGCCTGCAAGAGTGTAAGTCTGCAGGAAGGCAGGCCTCACATCTGAGTCTCCTGCCATCATCCACAGATAGAACCAGAAGGATGCTTGGGGCTAAGGATGCCACACTGGCCTTCAGAACAGAAGGCATGAGCACTCTCTCCACAACAGGCACTGGCTGGCCTTCTCTCCCATAAACATACAGATGAATGAGAGCCATTAATCCACTAGAAACACTGGTAGCCCCTCCCCAAATCCTACCAGGGGCCCCCAGGCTGTCGGGGATAGGGCCAATCTTTAGACCTGGCAGCAGCTACCAAACCATACCTTGTCTTGGGGAGTCCTTGGGGCGAGGAAATGGGACTTTTTTGTACCCCTTTCCCCACAGCCTAGAACTCAGAAAGCACTCAACAAATGAACGAAAAACCAACATAGCAAAGAAGGGGGTCATGGAGGTAGGAACTCCCAGGATGAAGAGTCCCAGCCACCACCTGGGATGGATGTCTCCAAGGAGGGTCATCTCACTGTTGGCAGCCAGGTCCTCCCTCCTCCCTAAGCCCTTCCCATGCCTCTCCAGGCCAATCCTTGGCCTTGGTCATCAGATCCAGGTTCACCTCCAATATTCCTTCTATTCTGCCTAAGCATGCTGATGGGGGTGGAGGCAGGTACACCAAGGGTGGTTTGGGAAGGAGGGTCCTTTCCTCCCTAGGCCCCTGGAAAGCACATGCTAAGTTTTATAAGGAAAAGAAGGAAGGAAGGAAGGAAGGAAGGAAGGAAGGAAGGAAGGAAGGAAGGAAGGAAGGAAGGAAGGAAGGAAGGAGAGAGGGAGGGAGGGAGGGAGGAAGGAAGGAAGGAAGGAAGGAAGGAAGGAGGGAAGGAGAGAGGGAAGGAGGGAGGGAGGGAGGAGAGAGGAAAAGTGAAATGGGAAGGAGAAGAAAGAAAGGAAAGGCAATGGAAGGAAAAGGAGAGGAAAAGAGAAAGCGAGGGAAGGGAAGATCCTGAGAGTGGCATTTACTTTAAAACAAAATTAAAAGTAGAACGTACATCCTGACTTGAGTCACACATAGGCTGAGAGGGAAGGACACTAAACCAGTCAGACCCTCCTGCATGCCAAGGCACTACAGTGACAAAGAGTGCGGATAATGGGGAGCAGCTATAAAAGTCATTTGCCTTGTGTAGAGTGACCGGCAGTTTCCATGGCAGTCTCACTGTATCTGAGGGTCACCAGCAGCCCAGCTGGGATCTGTTCCACATACATATTAAAGCATGAAGGTGCACACACCCTTTTCTGCTTTCTGTACAAATACCCATGCACAACACTGAAATCTATAAAGCGTGCCGACAGTGCTGCCAGGGCTTGGCGTGGCCCCAAGTCCATGCAGTCACGGATCTTGCCACATAACACATAACACTTCCCTTGCACCTCAGGCTGGCTGTACATTAATGCTTCTCTGTCCATAAGGTTTAAAGCAGAGCTTTCTCTTGCAGCCCCTACCATCCTCTTATGCCCATCTCCCTCTAATCCCACCCTCTCCGTGTTCCGTTCCCACCCAGCTTATGCCTACTCGCTAGCTAACTTCAAGATCAAATTAGAAATCTTGTGTTTGGCATTCAAAACCCCACACCCCCATTTGACCTGACCTCTTCCTTCCTTTCTAGTTTCTCACATCTTACTTCTCCCATATATTCTTCCCCCGACCCACTTAATGGTACTTTATTTTTTTCCAATGACACGTAAACAGTTTTCAACTTTTATAAGATTGAGTTCCATATTTTTCTCCCTCCCTCCTCTCCCGCCTCCCCAAGGCAGCAAACAAGCTGATATAGGTTATACATGTACAATTGTATTTCCATATTAATCATGTTGCAAAAATAATAATCAGAACAAAATGGAAAAATCACAGGAAAGAAAAACAAAAAAACAGGTGAAAATAGTCTGCTTTGATCTGCATTCGGACTCCATAATTCTTTCTCAGGAGTCTTTTGGAGTTGTCTTAGATACTTGCATTGCTGAGAAGAGCCAAATCTATTAGTTGATTATCACACACTGTCCTGGTTCTGCTCACTTTACTCTGCATCAGTTCATACAAATCTTTCCAGGTTTTTCCGAAGCCCACCTGCTCATCATTTTTTATAGCACAATAGCATTCCATTACATTCATATACCACAACTTGTTCAGCCATTCCCCAATTGATGGGCATTCCCTCAACTCCAATTCTCGGCCACCAATGAAAGAGCTGCTGTAAATGTTTTTGTACATGTGGGTTCTTTTCCCTTTTTAATGATCTCTTTAAGATACAGCCCTAGTTGTGGTGTTTCTGGATCAGTTCTGTAGCCCTTCGGGCATAGCAAACTGCTCTCCAGAATGGTTGGTTCGGCTCCCAACTCCACCGACATCAGTGTTCCGACGTGTTTTCCTTTTCAGTTCATAACATTCTCTCTTCTTTGGTCACAAATTCCTCTCCTCACAGGTCTGACAGGTAAACTACTCCTTGCTCCCAGTTTGCTTATGGCACCACCCTTAATGTCTAAATCACGTTCCTTATCTTGGTATGTGGTGTGAGCAGCCTGGTTTCTGCCGTACTATTTTCCAGTTTTCCCAGCAGTGAGTTCTTATCCCGGGAGCTGGTGTCTTCAGGTTTATCAAAAAAGAGATTACTCTAGTCATTGATTGCCGTTTTGTGTATATAATCGATTCCACTGATCCACCACTATATATATATATATTTTTTTTTTTTTTGCTTTTTGGAAGGCAATTGTGGTTAAGTAACTTGCCCAAGGTCACATGGCTAGGGGTGTGTGTGTGTGTGTGTGTGTGTGTGTGTGTGTGTGTGTGTGTTGTGACTGAGGCCAGATCCGAACTCAGGTACTCCTGACTCTACTCACACTGCCACCTAGCCACCCCACACCACTCTTTCTTAGTGCCCACTTTCAATGGTTGCCATCTTATAATATAGTTTTAGATCTGGTACAGCCAGGCCACTTTTCTTTGCATTTTTTTTCATTAATTCCCCCCCCCTCCCCCACCTTGATATTCTTGACCTTTTGTTCTCCCAGATGAATTATCTTTTTCTAGCTCTATAAAATAATCTTTGGTACTTTGATTGGTGTGGCACTAGGTAAATTAATTTAGGCAGAATCGTCATTTTTATTAAATTAGTTCAGCCTACCTATGAGCAATTGAGACTTGTGTGAAATGTTTTCTAATTGTGTTCATTATAGCTTGTGGAGCTTGTATTCTTCAATGCAGTGACACGAGGTACTCCTGGCTGGTCCTGGATTAAGATATTCCATCTCCCTCTTCCAGGCATTTCCTTTGGTTCCCAGGCATTGCCCCCTGCCTGGAACATACCCAGTCAGCTTGGCTGCAAGACTTCCTCTGGTTTCCTTCAGTGGCTTGTGAGGAGGTGCAGAGGAAGCAGATGATAAAAGTAATTCCCGGCTGAGGTTTTGTAGAGGAATGGCCATTGGCCTGGCTTCTCCAGAGCTGATGGGGACAAGTGATGGTAACTTCGTTTCCCTCAGAATTGCTGCCTTGCCCTCTTTCATCCTTTCCTCCGATTGGTCCCTTTCATCCTTCCTCCTGATGCAGTTTTCACTTCCCTTTCAACAGGACAAGGTCAGACCCAAGAGCAGAATGGCTGACGATAAGGTGGGGGCTGGAACCAGGGCAGGAGGAGCGCTGAGAGAAAGCTCTGAGGAACCTGGCCAGGAAGGGACATGTGAGGCTCATGGAGGGGACTGCCAGGTCATCCAGCCTCCACTGGGTCCCCAAAGCAATGAGGCAGTCCCCTCCATTCCTCCCTGCTTATCACCCATCTCATACCTCGTGGAAGTTACTCTCAACATTCTCTTACCTCCTCAAGCCTACAGCACCTTCTCCGACCCTCTCTCAGGTAGGACCTGACTTCTTAGTTTATTAAGCCAACTGACACCATCCTGTGGAAGGTCCTTTTTCTCCCATTCTTTTCCCCTCTCTTCCTTTTCTTTGGTCTCTGACAATGACCTGTCTTTCACTTCGTCTATGGTCATCCCCTGTCCTCCTCGAATCTTGAATCTCCCCATACTAATTCCTTTCTACTGCTTTCAAACATTCCCATGTCTTCTCCTCTGAGGGTAGGAATGACTTCAACAGAAGAGTGATAAAGTGAACAAAGAAAAAATAGGGGAAAGGAAGGTTCACAAATAATGAGAGGTTAAAGACTTGTAAGAGTAGAGAGAAACTCCCATGTTTCTATTTCATGAACTTTCTTTGAGAAAGTACTAAAGAATATGAAGAAAAAAAAGATTACCTTTTAAGTCAGGGAAAACTTGTTTTTGATGTGATTTGGTCCTGAGTCACTCATATAATCGTTTCAACTTGTTGGAGATAAAATCAGAAGGCCCTGAATTAAGTAACTGAACATCAGAAATGGCACTGGTCAGGGGGCGGAGCCAAGATGGCAGAGTAGAAACAGCTCATCCAAGCCACTCTGCCCCCAGATTCCCCCCAAACTATGTAAAAGTGGCCTCTGAACAACTTCTGGAGCCCCAGCACAACACAGAGAAGCTAACCTCCCGCTGAGGACAGCCCAGCAGCCCTGCAGGAAGGACCAGCCCAGCGCTCTGGGAGCCGGCAGCGCGCAGAGTGCGGGCAGCCAAGCCGAGCAGAGCCCAGGTCCCCGTGAGCCGAGGTTTTAGCCCCAGGGCGGCAGGGCCAGCAGCTGGCTGGAGGAACCCCAGAACACCAGCAGCTGTGGCAACTCCAGAAGTAACAACATAGACATGCCTAGGACAAAGTGAGAGGTTAGTGTCCTATGGACTTTGGGACCTGTATTTGGGGAATGCATCAGCTCCCTCCCCTGGAGGCTAGAAGCCGCTGAGGAGACACGCCATTTTGTAGTTTTCAGAGGCAGCTCCAGCTCCTGGCCTGCAAATTGTAGGGAGATCCATCGATCAGTCTTGGGGGGTAATTGCTCTTGCTTTAACCTCCCTGGATCTGGATTGTGATCTAGGGTGGAAGTCGTGGGTGGGCTTACAGCTTAGCTTGCCAGACACGAAAGTTGCCCCCCCACATGTTCGGGACGAAAATTCCTCTATCTGGCCTTAAAGCCATAGTGTGGCAACAAGCCCAAAAGCCAAGCAATTAAGTGGCAACATGCCAAGGCAAAGGAAACAGACAAATGCAACCCTAGACTCCTATTTTGGGGGCATAGAGCGGGAAAAGGACTGTGAGGTCAGAAGTCCTGCTCCAAAAGCCCCAGGGGAAAACATGAGCGGGTTGCAGGCCATAGAGGACCTTAAGAAGGACTTTAAAAATCAAATAAGAGAAGTGGAGGAAAAATTGGAAAGAGAAATGAGAAGGATGCAGGAAAAGTATGAAATGAGGGTCAACAGCCTGACTGAGGAAAACAACACCTTAAAAAATAGACTCACTCAAATGGCAAAGGAGGCCCAAAAGGGCAATGAGGAGAAGAATGCCTTAAAAAGTCGAATTTGCCAGATGGAAAAAGAATCTCAAAAGTTCACTGAGGAGATTCATTCCTTCAGAGTTAGACTGGAGCAAATGGAAGCTAGTGACTTTATGAGAAATCAAGATGCTGTTAAGCAGATCCAAACAAATGAAAGATTAGAAGGCAATGTGACATATCTCATGGGAAAAACCACTGACCTGGAAAATAGATCCAGGAGAGACAATTTAAAAATTATTGGACTACCTGAAAGCCATGATCAAAGAAAGAACCTAGAAATCACCCTTCAAGAAATTCTCAAGGAAAACTGCCCTGATGTTTTAGATCCAGAGGGCAAAATAGAGGTTGAAAGAATCCACAGATCACCTCCTGAAAAAGATCCCAAAAAGAAAACTCCCAGGAATATTATAGCCAGGCTCCAGAATCCCCAGATCAAGGAGAAAATACTACAAGCAGCCAGGAAGAAACAATTTCAATATTGTGGAAACACAATCAGAATAGCCCAGGACCTGGCAGCTTCTACACTGAGGGATCGAAGGGCATGGAATATGATATTCCAGAGGGCAAAAGAACTGGGAATGAACCCAAGGGTCACCTACCCAGCAAAACTGAGTATTTTGTTTCAGGGGAAAATATGGTCATTCAGTGGAATAGAGGACTTTCAAGCATTCTTGAGGAAAAAACCAGAATTGAATAGAAAATTTGACATCCAGACACAAGAAGGAAGAGATGCCTGAGAAGGTAATCAGGGAAAAGAAATTAAAAGGAACTTATCAAAGTTAAACTATTTACATTCCTATATGGAAAAGCAATAACTGTGACTGATGATATCTTTCTCACTATGAAAATAATGGAAGAAGGGGGTGTGGTCATATGAATACATATGTGAATGTGTATGTAGATGGTTACAGTTATATATGGATAGAGGGCATAGGTTGAATTTGTTGGGAAGGGAGAATACTCAAGGGATGAAATTATGAGGTGAGAGAGGAAAGTGGCAAGAGGAGATGGGGAGAGACAGGGTAGGGTAAACTATCTCATGTAGAAGAAGCAAGGGGAAGTGGTTGCAAGGGAGGGGGAGAATAGGAAGGCAAAAGGCAAAACCACATTCTCATTGAATTTGGTTCAGGGAGAGAATGACATACATACTAAATGGGATATCTCAACCTACAGCAGAATAGGGGGAAGGGGGATGAGAGGAGGGATGATGGATGGGAGGGCATCCTTGGGGGGAGGGGAGGTTGGAAGTACCCACTATAGAAGAGGGACAGGATCATGTAGGGAATGGACCAGGTGGGGGGTGGGATGAGTGGGAGGGAATTATAAGCAGCCTTGTACAATATATCTACTATGATAATGTTTTGCATAGCTAGACATGCACAACATATACTGAATTACTTATCTCCCCAGAGGGAATGGGTGACAAAGGAGGAAGGAAATGGATCTGAAATTCGAGGTCTTAACATTAAATGTTTCAAATACATATAAATACTATTATTAATACTCTTTTGCTTATAATTGGGAGACAAGATGTGCAGGCATTGGGACACAGAGATTCACCTTCCTCTAATGGAAAAGTCGATGGGGGTATGGGAGAAGGTATGGGAGAGAGCAGATTGGAGGAACCGATATCTTGTGGGACTGCTATTCTGGGAGGTTGGGTAGGGGAATAATGGGGGGAAAATGATAGTAACTCAAAATTTGGCAGAAATGAATGATGTAAAACAGAAGTTAATAAAGCATTTGTTTAAAAAAAAGAAATGGCACTGGTCAGGGTGGCTAGGTGGCACAGTGAGTAGAGCGCCCGGCCCTGGAGTCAGAAGGACCTGAGTTCGGATCTGTCCTCAGACACTTAACGAACACACAAACAAAAACCTAGCCGTGTGACCTTGGGCAAGTTGCTTAATCCCAATTGCCCTCCAAAAAGAAAAAGAAAAGAAAAAGAAAGAAATGGCACTGGACAATAGAAATAACATCAACACTAATCATAGTTCCATCAGGAAATGTCTTATGTAAATTAATTTTCACATCAGATACTAAAGAGCCTAGGAAGCAGTTTTGTTAGCAACCATGTGACTGACCAAATGGAGATACCAGGCTAGAATATGATAGCTGATTAGAAGCAGGATCAAGTCATTACGCAGAGAGAAGTGATAGGTAAAAACCAGTTTAAAGAAAGGTTGGCTTAAGATACTCAACTAAGGGGGAGGCTAGCTGGCACAGTGAATAGTCCTGACCTCAGACACTTAACACTTACTAGCCTTGCAACCTTGGAGAAGTCACTTAACCCCAATTGCCCTGCCTTCCCCCTCCAAAAAGCAAAAAAAAGATACTCAAATACAGTCAACCTAAGGATATGCATGGATAAAAACAAGATAACAAACTGAAGAAAAATTGAAATAACTTTTAGAAAACTATTTTGACTGGGTTTTTTTTTCCATCAAGGAAGGGGGTCCCCCACCCCTGAACCTTAACATCAAAATCCCAGATGTGCTTATAGAAGAATGGAGAATGGCTGAGCTAATGTGCAGATACAATGAAATGTGCCATATACTATGAGGATAAATGTAAAGAATCTGAAAAGTAGAGGAAGGTTTGTACAGGGCAAGCAGAAAAACTGCCAGTGTCTGCAGTCACGTCAATGACCAGAAAACCATAGCAAAAAAGCAGAGCAATTAGTCCAGATAAGGAAACTGAGCAGCAGCAGGGACGGGGAGTGCTGAATGGCCCCCACACAATCAGATACACTCACCATCAGACATTTGTCATCAGTGTTCTCTTGTTACATTCTTGCCATTGTCTTGGCCTGTTAAGAACTTTACGGATTCTACTCCGGGCCTCTCAGCTGCACCATCTGCCAAGTTGGTAAGCATGCCATTTATATGACTTCATCAAATCATAATGGTAATATAGACAACAGAAAGTAATAGTGTAATATAGATAATAGGAAAATATCTAAGAACTCAATGATATATAAATAACTGAAGAAATGCACTCTATGGATCACGAATTATTTCTTTCAAAAATTCTATCAGTAAGTTATTAAACTTTAAATTGGTAAAGCTGACAAAAAGGGTACATGCTAGATGTTGGACGGGCAGTGGGGAAACGGGCACATAAACGCCCTGTTTGTGGAGCTGGGAAGTAGTCCCACCATTTGGGAAAGCAGAAGCTATGCCTAACAAGTCACTGAACTGTGCACACCCTGTGACCCAGCAATACCTGCATGTACAAAAATACACATAGCGGGTCTTTTCTGGAGAGGTAGAGGTATCTCGTGGGGAATGGCTGAACAAATTAGGGCATAACAGGCTCTAAGAAATGATGAAGGGAATTATTTCAGAGGAAATTGGGAAAACTTAAATGAACTGATAGAGAGTCAAGTAAGCAGAACCAGGAAAGCAATGTATATACTATCCACAATACTGTGAAGACCAACCACTCTGAAGGAGAACCCAGTGAGCCACAGGCAAACAACTGAAGGTACAGGTTGAGAAATATGTTTTGGACACAGTCAATGCAGAATCTGACTTTGCCTAACCGTGTGCTTCTTTGCAAAGGTCTTTCCCTCCTCCTGGTGTCCCCCCCCCCCCACCTCACCCCACCCCTCACCCCATGCTGGGGGAAGTGAGAAGGAAAGAAAATGATAAAGTAACAAAGTGGCCTAAGTGTGCTGGTGCCAAAGCAAAGCTGTGCATCACTAAAAAGCTGAATTCAAACAAACCACAAACTCACAATCACAGAAAAAAAAATAGATTTTATTCATTTCAGTTTTTTAAATTCTGAATCATTTTAATCCGAAGATCTCAGCAGGCTCTTTACAATTCTGTATGTTTGCCTTTTTGACAACAGGGTACCATTCTAGAGCAGCAAGACATATTTAAAATATAAAGATGCAATAGCATTTCTCTGATATAAACCAACTTTCTTGTTTAAGCCAAGTTTTCAGGGAATTCTGTAATCTAACAGGAAATAACTTTATTTCTATTAATTTTATGTGCACATAATTATCAAATTCTAGTACATTAAAAATAGCTGTAAATGCCCATAAACTGTACAAAATTAACATCCAGAATTTTAAAAAGTGTTCAAAACCACCCTCCCTCCCCCCAAAATATACAAAATCTAGGTTACAACTTCAACAGTGCATGCACAAATTCTAGAATGTTTGCCAAAGTCTGAACTCTGATCCTGTCTGGACACTGCATCTAATGATGGTTTGGGGAATATAGCATATAAATGTATTAAATTACTCTTTACCATGCTTTTTAACTATTCTATAAATAAGGGAAAACAAACGAAACTAAATAGAATGAAAATGGGAACCATTTTGTTCAAATCAAAAGCGTTTTGGAAAGACTGTTCTAATTGAAAGATTTAAAAGGGAACATGAAGCCTCACTTCCTTTGTATTTGGCTTGGCCACTTGGATTCCCACATTATTTGCAGCATTGTTTTCACAGCAGACAGCACTAGAGAACAGAAAACATACAGTTGTCATTAATTCTATTTGGGAGGGAGGTGCAAAGGGGAAGAGGGATAAGGAACCTTTCAACAACCCTGAGGGACACACTTTAAAAATCTGGTTATTTATTAAAAAAGTAAAAAAGTTACATTATCATTATTTAACAATTACTTTCTTGGACACACCAGTCCCTTCAGTATGTGCATAAATAAAATTTAAATCCACAATATTTATAAAATCTCATTACATCAAAATAAGACATGTACAGATTTTAAATTTTAGGTATGTATACACTCAAATAATTTAATATGAAATTCAGAATCAAAATTTCTATGTAATGGCAACCCACACAGCAGAAAGACCATCCTCTCTCTAGGGCAAGTAGCGGGCTCACCTGAATTCACGACAAACATTCCTCCACACTCTGGAAACCATCAGTTACAACTCACAAAGCACCACACACCCTACATCATAGCTAACCTCCAAAGCTTCTTCCACAGAGCTAAAAATGACGTTTTCCTGGGAAAGTGACAGGGACAGATGCAAGAGAAAACCTTCTAAGCCCTAGCACATTCAAAAAGGGGGCTTCCAAAATTGCTGATATGCTCTCACTTTCAAAGAAGTCAAATGTGACTGGATGATTAGAATTTTTAAGCTGCTTCTGAGCCATCCTCATGTGTGAACCATGAAATAAAGGACCGACTGGAAAAAGCAGTCAGGACCTACTAGGTAATGCCTGAGCACGCTGGGTCCCTTGAACAAGCTAGTTATGAAAGGATTAAAGCAATGGAATGAAGACAAACAGTGCGAAATCACAGCTCCAAAGGTCTAAGATGCATAGATAGTGTCGTAGAATCATTCCATGGAACAAATCATTTTAAAAAAAGAAAGTAATTAGAAGTGTATTCTTCTCCCATTGTCTCTTTCCCTGTCAGTGACCATGGCAGCAACAGTGAACTGGGGTAGGCTTTGCCACCTTCTCTCCTTTACCCGACACCCTTCAGGTCTATACATTCTAAGGAGGTTGGAATGAGGACCAGCTGGCCTCTGATGTGCTGGGGAGAAGAGGCTCCTCACATGCTGCTGATTCATGGCTGACCTCACCTTCCATTAGAGTGTGACCTGACTGATCCAGGGGCCTAACCACACCCATCACAAAAGACCTCTGTGCTCCCTAAGAGCTGAGCCCCTGGCTTCAGAACTTGGGGGGGGGGGGATCACCCTCCCTCACACTGCCCCCTATCCAGACTTTCTCAGGCTCCATGACCACCGCTGCCACCTCATGGTGATGACGTGCCAACCCCCAAGTATGTAGCTATAAGAAATGCCAACTCAGGTGAGCTTTTGGCCCTCAGCCACCTGGGGCAAACCTCGAAAGTCTAAGACATAATATAAAAAAACGAGGCCCTGTCTCAGGATCTCATTGTCCCACTGTCTGACAAATGGGTACAAGGAGAAATGCGGAAGGCCTCATTGACACAAAACACTTGCTCCAAAGAGGCCGGGGAGGGGAAACGCAGAAGCAGATGCCACGGGCCAGAGCAACTCAATGGCTGTGAGAAGCCTCCAATTAGAGGCTGCCTCAGGTAACCTCCTGGGGGAGCCCAGGTTTGAATGGACAAGACTGAGGCAGGGTAGCAACCAGGAGCAGACCACCCTCCAGAGGCAGGGCCAGCAGTCACGGCAACAGTGCAATTCCCCCCACCCCACCCCCCCAAGCACCCCCTCATCACCTCAGCATCCAGGACAAGGCAGCAAGCACAACGAGGCCTGAGAGTCAGGCCGGCACCTCCCACCCCTCTATCCCCAACACTGCTCTAGGGCCAGCCACCGGCAGTCACTGCTACGTGACAGTGATGACTTGGCAGGATCCATTCTCCTTCACTAAGGCTTTCGCTTCCGTGGTGGTGCTGGGCTTGGGCGGCCACTCGGGGTCAACCAGCAGCTCCTGGGCCAGGTGCATGTACTTGGCCTTGGGAAGTTTCTTTCTACAGCCAAGCACTGAGAATATACAGCACTTTCCCCAACGGTCCACTGACTCCTGTGAAAGGGAAGAAAAAAATGACATACAAAAGCAATGTTAAAATGCAAGCTTTTCAAAAGCTTAGAGGCCAAAATGTTCTCATCTCGATAAGCCACATTTGGTTCTGAGAGTGACTCCAAGAAATGGAGGGAAACTGCCCATTTCGTAAAATTGAGTCTCCTCTCCACTCCTCACCTTACTCCCTTCTCCCCCCTTCTTCCCACCTACCCCCAGGGGTGGTGAGGCTGGGAATGAATGGTTAAGGTGATGAATGAGTCTAGTGGACTCTGCTATCAAGAATTCTCTGGAGTGTTTCTCCTTTCTATGTAAGAAAAATTACTTAGATAGATATCTATCTCAAAAAGCTCCTTTCCCAACTAAGAACTTAATGTTCTGCCCACTGGCTGAAAACAATCCTGAGTGCCCGATGGCCCCCTCTGTACCTCAAGCTCCCTGGAAGCCTGTCACCCTGAGTTTTCAGGAATTTAAAGCAGAAGCACTCGGTGACATGCGTACTCAAGGAGCTTCTCCCTAGTGCTCCGGTCTCTGACAGGGGACTCCTCAGAATCATTTCCTGCACAAGGGCCTCCCCCACTGATCCTGTCCATGCTGTGTGCACATAGTGCAGAGATTTTTTTCCAGTGATTCTTCCATTCAACTCTGAGTTCCTAGAGAGAAGGGACTCTTTCTTGTATCCTCAGTGCTTGGCACATAGACTAAGTGCTAAATGATAAATGTGGCATTAACAACTGGCCTCAAAGGATTCCAAGGTCCATCCTACGGAGAAAAAAGGCCAGAAGAGCACCAGGTTAGGGTGCCCAGCTCACATGAGGGGGCTCTTCAAGATGGCAGGAGCCTTCTTGGCAGATGTCAAAGGTCACAGGCAGTTAGAGACACTGATACAATGATATACAGACTATCTGTGACCAACATGCAATATGGTATTTCAAGGGTTATCGAGAGCTGTCTGTTGGTTATTTATTAAAAAAAATCCAAATGAATTCCAACACACAAAGAGAGACCTCCTAGTGAGAGAGACTGGCTCTCAAACTCTGTGGTTTTGTGAACTCTCCCTTCTGACTCTAGTGATTCTGGAGAACCAGGATGCTTGAAAAAGTTGGGAATGACATTGAAAAGTGACACTGAGGAGGAGAAAGGTCCCAGATTTGGTTCTGAACGGTGGGGTTTTTGTTTTTTTTTTTAATTTGGTGGATTGTTCTTGATTTTGGAATTCAATAGCCAATCACACCAAACCCACACCGTAAAGTTCTGAATTGGAAGCCTGGGGTGGGGGCTTGCTCATCTCTAGGTTGTATATGGGTAAATGCTTTAGTGGGGGGAGGAGTGGAAGGTGGGGTCAAGGAGGAAAAAGGAGAAGGGGCTGTATGAGCAGGTTTTACACTGTAACTTAAGAGAAAGCAAGTCATCTGCACCCACTCTTCCCAATACACAGAGATCATTGACCCCACAGGGCTGAGAAATCATTGCAAATCCAGAGGAGACCAGATCAATGGCTGAAAACTTCAGCCATCTGTGAGGATAGGTTGGTGACAAAGAAGCAAATGATGCACCTTCTCTAGACAGAAGGGCTCAGCAGCTTTACCGTGTTCAGACGTACTCAGCTGCTACCATTAGTAGGAACTGTTTTTTCAAAAGCGAGTTTAAAACAATGTTAATTGGTTTAAAAAAAACAAAAACAATGCCCATGCCATGATTTCAAGCACAATTTTAAAATGAATGATTAGGCAAGTATAAAAACTAAGGCAAACTATTTCTATCATTTGATAAGATGTCTCTTCACCTTCCCAAAAAACCACATACACAAATGAACCCCACCCCCCACCACCAAAAAAAAGGCTTATATGCCAACAGCCTCAAAGCAAACAAAGATGACAAGGCAGGGACACTTCGTGGACACTGGGCAGAAGAGGGGGGGGGGAGGGGAGCAACACTGCAGGGGAGGAGAGGGAGGGGCCTGGAGCTGCCCAGAGCTGAGGCAGGAGCCACGTCCCCAAGGACATTTCTGGAGCATCAGCATGAGAACTCTAAGGCCAAGGAAGGAAGGGGGCCTGTCCAAAAGCAAAACGAGCTAGCTATATGCTGCCAGAGCCAATGGCCCCCTCGGTCTTTTCTGACATGAGAACCAGAAAAAGCCCTCACCAACTGGCTTCCTCCTCTATCCTCTGGACCCAAGAGACCCCCCACTGCCTTCAGTCATGACTGGTTCAGAAACAGAAGCCTAGGAGAGGCATGGCTCCCAGCCATGATCACGCATTAGGAATGGATTTTAATGGTACTGTGCTTTTTCCACGTGTTCTATGTCAATACTAAATATTTTTTAAAGCAGATCCTTCCCCCAAATTAATATATGTAAGCAGGCAATAGAAGAGCCTTTACTCTAGAACTGCCAAGTCTCCATAGGATAATTCCTATTCTGATTAGCACAAAGACTCAAATTCCATCTGCTCCTAAGCATAAGCCAACTACAAATCCCTGACAGTGCTGGCTCCGCCAATGGCATCAATGCAGTGAGACAGATTAACTCTGTTAATGCATCACCAATCATCGAGACATAAAGTCTTCACAGAGGGAGCAAACGTCCTGCTGCCGCCAACACCATCGGATCCCTTTCAAGAGCAATCTCATTTTGCAAATGAGGAAACTGAGGCCCAAAGAGGTTGAGGAGCTTTACCAAATACCACCCTAATTATCCACTGAAGCAGTGAGAAAGCATTGTGAAAAATACACTGGCACAACCTGAAATTATTTAGGATGTGGCTGAGCAAAAATCTACTTTTGAGACTTTAAACAAACATCGAGTGAATGCTGGAGCTCCCTAAATGGCAGATCGCCTACAAAGACAGCATTCACTGTCTTGGGAATCCCCTTGGGAATCTGGGTGCTAATGGATTGTTTCTATAAAAAATCAAGAAGGTGAAGGTGGACATTGAGGAGTGTGTGGGGGCCCCTTTCCAAATGCCAACACATGGGAGGCTCCAAGGGTTTATATGTCTACAATCTGTCCACCTGGGGACTGTGGCTCCCTAAGCCCCAGTCCTCCACAGGCCAGGAAACCCAGCTCTTGGCTCCTCTAGGTGAAATGGAAACATGGGGGTCTCACTTCCAGGTGCAAGGTCAGGAAGAACCTGGAGACCAGAGAAGGAAGGCTGGACTGGACAAGGGCCCAAGAGCTTGGGAAGAAGTCTCCACCCCCCTCCTCTTGGCAATGGCTCCCAGAGCATCTTGCAAAGGATAACACAGGATAACAAAAACCAAAGGGCTTCCACAAGATGAAGGTGCATGTCTGAGTGTTCACACATCAAAGTTCAGTTCTGACAATGTCCACAGACTTGATATTGTATTCAATATCAGAATCGAGCCTTCAAATGAGAATGGCTTAAGTGGGTGCCAAAGGTCACTGTGTGACTTTCAGAATCACTTTGCATTCTCAGCTAAGTGTTGAATCAGGCATGTGGGATACGTTGGCACCCCTGCCCCGACATTTTCTGTTCTTCATTCATGAAGGAAATACTATGCTATTAATAATAATGAAGTTTTAATAGTTAAATCAATTCATTATTAGATAAAGTGATCCTTAAAGATTATTGGTAATAATAATAAATTCTTGAGGAATCCCTTTAAGAATCAAGTTATTTCAATCAGCAATAAAACTGTGGAAAACAGAAAGGAAACAAAATTGTTTCAGAAAGTAACAATGTTTTTAGCATCAAAAAGGGCCTAGTTTTTTGTTCTTTTTTTTTTTTTTGGGGGGGGGGTCCTTTGATCTGATGAGATACTTTAGAAAGGAAGGTGCCAGGTCCCTTTTTCACAGGGACAGGCAGGAGGGCCTAAACAGCAATGCATTGAGGAGTTCTATGAGATGCCAGATCTGACCAACAGATATCTGAGTATTTCCTGGTATTGGTCATAGGACTGATGTTTAAATGTTTCCTAAATCTAAGCCAAGAGATCACAAAACTGCTACAGCTTTTAACAATAAGGAACCCTCTAGATCACTAAGCACACCTTATTGGTCCAAACATTGTGCTCTCCAAATACGGACTGTGGAAAACCTGGATAAGACTTACAAATGCTGCAGTCAGAGTGTGTGCATATCTGTGTGCATATGACTGAGTGTGAATGTGAGCATGTGTGAGAGTGTGCATATATGAGCATAAAGAAGCAAGGCCTCAGAATCAGGGACCCTAGTACCAATTTTTAATTTCTAAAAAAAAAAACCCAACCCCAACCAAAACAAAAAACTAAAACAAAACCGAAAATAGGAGAAATCATGTTTAAATCTCAAGACTGAAACTAAAAACTCGACAAAACACTGAGGGCTGGAAAGGAGAAGAGACTCATGGATGCTAAAACACAGCAATGTCTGGGGCATCACAACGAAGGAAAGATGGAAGATGGGAGGGAAGACAAGCCCCCCAAGCCCCCCAAGCCCCACCCGGGCCTGCCCCCCCCTCCCCCCACCCACAACGAACAGGACACACAAGAGTCTGGAGACTGGGAAGAATTGAGAGTAAGTGTTGATTTCCAACCTGTGGCGGCTGTGTGGTGGTGAGGCGATATTCTCCTTGTTTGTCTCGGTTGAATACAACCTTCCAAAGGACCGTGTCCAGGAGGAAGCTCTGAGACACATTCCGGTGGGTGGAAGAATGAAAAAGGACTAGCAATCATTCTCTAGGCAGGTGCACATTACACAAATCTCAAAGCACTGTAGCAGAACATGACAGAACAAGAATAAAACCAAGGGGGCCCTCTGGGAGCGCGCCAGGAACGAGCCAGCGCATCAGGGTCTCGGGCCCTCTCAGGGAGACCCTGCAGACTCCTCTTTCCAAATCTGCATTCAGTCCTCTCCGGCCTGAGCAAACGCACAGGAGAACGTTTGTGCTCAGTGACCCCCAGGCTGAGCCCAACACAGGACTTTGACACACAGGATCTCCCTTGAGGCGGTGACACTGGCATGACTGTGTGCATTTTATAGATGGGATACTGGAGGCTGAGCAGCGAAGTCACTAGCCAGGGGCACAGAGATCTAAGCATCTGAGGGGGATCTGGACCCAGACCTTTCCTGATCCCAAGTTTAGCCAGCATTCTTTCCACTCTGCCTCACCATAAATATCTTTTTTATTCTGAAACTTTAAAAAAATAAGAGGACAGCAACCAGAAAGAACTGCTTGAGCGTTTTGTTAAATTTCACAAAGGAAATAAACAGAATCTGGGTGGAAAGAAAACACGATTTCAAACAGGTGTCAAAGATGTGGGCCCCAACCCTGGTGTGGGCAGAGGCAGGAATAAAACACAGATAACATGTCATTGTAAAAACCAAGTCAGTGTGTGGCCCCCAGGGACCCTCCTGTGCAGGGGGCCCCCAGGGCTACTGGCAGCTGACACCCCTGATTTGGAAGCTTATTTTTTTCTGGTTCTGCTTCCTCCAGAAACCCTGAGAAGGGCAGAGAAATCTCCACTTGGCTTTCAAGTGAAGAGGCCGACCAGAGCTACCATATCCACACCGCCCCCGTGCCAACTACAAATGAGCAAAGCATTAAAAAGGACCCACTCGGGGCGGCTAGGTGGCGCAGTGAATAGAGCGCCGGCCCTGGAATCAGAAGGACCTGAGTTCGGAGCCGGCCTCTGACACTTAATCCACACAAAAACAAAAACCTAGCCGTGTAACCTTGGGCAAGTTACTTAACCCCAATTGCCCTAAAGGGGCAGCTAGGTGGCGCAGTAAGAGCGCCGGCCTCGGAGTTTGGATGACCCGAGATCAGATCTGGCCTCAGAAAATGAGCGCCCACGCATAAATAATGACTAGCTGTGTAACCCTGAGCAAGTTACTTAACCCCAATTGCTTTAAAAAAAAAAAAAGGACCCACTCTCTCCAAGCTCCCAAGGCTAAGACTAGTCTGACTACAAGGAGCTCTCCACTCAGAGGGGAGGACACACCACTCCCAAGCTCTGAAAGCAGCTCATGACTGGCATGCCTCTTTACTTCAAACTTTGTCTGCTCCCATTCAGGTCCCTCCCTCCCAAGAACTTAACGTCCACACGTCAGAGAGCTGTGAACCGAAGAGGGAGGAAGACCGATGCTCTACTGTCATGTCATAACGTATTTGTGTTTACTGTATAAAAATATAATTTTTTTAAAACATCCTTAGATTTTCTTGCTCTTAACACATTTTCTCCTCTTCTCTAAAACAATTTAACTCATGATTTCCAGAGAAAAACCACCAGCTCTGGATCACTGGGGCCATCCATGCACTTGGCAGCCCCAGCTCCAATTGTGGGAGGTCTCACTTACTAGTAACTCTGGGACAGCAGGGGACCTCAGAAAAGAATGTGAGACTAGGAGATAAAAGAAATGGGAACATTCATTCTCCCCACCCCTGCCTCCTCTAGGGCCCGGGCTCATCCATCAGCAGGCAGGGAACACTGGACAGAGAAGCTGCCTTCCTTACTTACCTCTGCCAAGACAGAGACCAGCGCGTTGACGAGAATGATGACGAGCATTGTTACACGCCATTGATAGGGGACGCAAACAATCTAGAAGGCACAAGTCCAGAAGGTCACATGACATTTCGTGGGTGTGGGTGTGGGGGGGGGGGTGTGTGGGTGTGTGTGTGTGTGTGTGTGTGTGTGTGTGTGTGTGTGTGTGTGTGCGCCAGTGGATGTGTGTTCATATCCGAGTGCTCCAAAGTCCTATCTGATCCCCCTGCAGGGCTGCCTGCATGCACAAGGCATGGGGTAACATAAACAGAACATTTCATTCACAGGAAATGCTGAATTTGAACTCAAACAGACACATCCGGCTGGGTGAGAGATTCCTCAATGACTTAAAAACAGGAGGTTCCAGATAAAGCCCTCCCTCGGACAGTGCTGCTGGGGGGCTGCCCTCTTGGGCCCTTCCAATTACAAGCTGACCCCTCCTGAGGGCGCCATGGGGCAGGCAGGCCCATCTCGTGACTGACGCCACAGGCACAAGAACACAAACTCAACATTCCTGAATGAAGGAAAGGACAGGAGAAGTCTCTCTCTACAATGCCTGTGTCTGGTCATCACAGCAAGCTGAGAAGCTGGTCTCAATGAGGCCCCTCCCAGTCTGCTCCTCCACCTCCCTCTGCACCTCAGGGAACCAACAGTGGGCACCTGCATCCCTTAGCCCCTCCCCCTAAGACGACCCAGAGCCCAGGCATGGGCATCATATCACGAACCAGGACTGCTCAGGACAAGCTCATGCTGGGGCCCAGACCCCCCCAAAGCAGGCTCCAGCAGAAAAGAGAATGTCTACTTAAGGCAAAAGACAAGGAATACCCCTTTCTGGGGAACGTAGGCATTCATGCTCAGAATTCTTCCCTGGGACTTCATAGGATGATGTGTCAGCAAGTAAGGGGGGCAGGAGCACCAGAAAAGAGCCAGGCTTTCTGAGGCCTGTCTGGAACGGGGGCTCCACTGGCTTCCCAGGGGGTGGTCCGATGTGGAGCCTCCTGCCTCCCGGCTTACGCTGATCTTCCTACCCCAGTTACCACTATGAGCAAAGCGAACATTTGGGAAAGGGTTTTATGACAAAGACGTGACCTCTTACCTCGAGAACCTGGTCAATATAGGCAACAGGATGCAACATGATGAAAAATATGAAGATGTACAAAATGATCATAGACACAACAAAGAAACCTGAAAAAGAAAACCAGCTGTTAGGTTGCCCACGTGCTCCTGCCCGTGCCCGGCACCATGAGCTCCTCAGACACTGACCCTGGGGGTGGGTGCTATTCTCATCTGCACTTTACAGATGAGGAAACTGAGTCAGACAGGAGTGAAGGGACTTGTTTAGGGTCACCTGGCCCAGATGTGAACTCTGCTCTCTGTACCCTCCATACCCATCTCCAGCAGGCTGCCCAAGATTCCTCCAGGCCCTCCAGGCTGCTGGTGCTGCACTCCAAAAGTGATGCTGTAAGCAGGAGCAGCGGCTCAGAGGGGCACTGGCTGCCATGTGGCTTTTTCATAAGCATCTCACTGTGAATGAAAACTGGGCTACCACTCGCTACCAAGTCAAGGAAGAAGCTGGGGAGAGTCAAAGGACTTAAAAGTGGCCTGAGGCTCTGTCTAGCAGTCCGGCTGCCCCATTTCACAAATGAGAAAACAGGAGCTGCAAATGCAGCTACCCAGATAATTAATTAGCAGCACAGTTCACCAGAGCTCTCAACCCTCGGCCTATGCTGCCAAGCTAAGTGGGAAAGAAAAATCCAAGACAAGAAAGAGGTGAGACACAGCAAGACAGAGGGCGCCTGCTCTCCCTGGGTGGGCCAACATGCCCTTCTTTGCCTACTATGGGTTTAAAGGGAATGAAGGGAAAAGGGGGGAACACAACATCTCACTGCTCTCTTAAGTACGTGTGTATGCACAGATATAAGATCTCACATACTGCAGGGAGCCAAGTGCTTGGCCCGCCGCCAGGGAGGGGCTGACCAAACGGTGGTCCATGCAGAGAGTGGGTATTCCTGGGCCCTGACAAGCAAGCAAGTACACAAGTAGGGAAGTCTGCTGTGTCCATGGGAGCGATCAGAACAAGGAAAGCAACATCCAACGCAGTGGGGAACCCCCCCGAAAGATGGGGCTCAATGATGGCTAACAACAGTGACCCAGCTTGGCCCCAGAGACGGCTCCTGCCTTGCTTCCTCATTCTTTGTTACAAGGGGTGGTTCACTGAGTGGCAGAGGGAGAGGTCTGGAAATGAAGGGAGGAGCAAGCTGTCCTTCTGCAGGTGGGGAAGCCAGGCTAGATCTGTCTGACCCAGAAGAAAGCCTCACCCCCAGGCCCTGAGGCTACTGACCACTCTGGGGACTTGAGCATAACAAGCATGGCTGGGCCTTCTCTAGCTTAGTGTCCTTCGTATGGCAGGGAGGGAGAAAGGGAGCTGGGACAAAGCTGGCGAATGGCTCCCACCATGGCAGTGCTGGCCGATGCCTGGGCATGGGATATGACCCCGATAATTAGGCGCACAGCTTTTGGGTGGAGAATGAGTGCAGACACTCGGACTCTCCCCCTGGGCTCTGTCCTCACGCTACTCAGGCACCCTGCTCCCAGGGGCCCCTACCTTTTCATTTGGAGAATGGGGAGAGCATGGCAGCCCCCCAAATCACTCAGGGTTTTTACATCAATGTGATTTTTGAACGGTAACAACAGGAAGGAGCCGCTGGAACATGCAGATGAGGCATCAGTAGAGAGCTGACCTCTGGCTCGTCCCTGGCTGGGGCCAGGCTTCCCCTACTGGCATGGGAGCTCGCTGAGAGCGAGCACTGACTGACTCCAGCCTGACCTCTGTACCTACAAAGTGCTTGTTTCAGTCATCCCTGCCAAACACCTCTCGGATCCCACTGGCCACCCTGTCCTTCTCCTCGCCCCGCCATCATGAGGTCTCTTCTCCCACGAGGCTCCTGTACTTAGTCATCCCACTGCCGCTTCTATGCAGACAATTCCCAGATCTGGTGATCCTGCCCTAAGTTCTCTTTCTTGCTCTCCAAACTCAGCCCTCCACCTCCCCAGTACACACTTTTCACTGTGTGTCCAGCAGACGTCCTAACCTCCACAGAGCTGAAACGGCACCCGTCCTCTCTCCCGGCAAGGCCTCCCTCCTCCCCTGTCCTCAGGCAGCCAGACCAGAAGTCACTGCTCTCTCTCCCCAGGCCTGCTAGTTCTACCACAGCACCTGACCCTTCTTTCCTGGGGCACACCTTGCTTCCAGGCCATCCTCTGCTTGGTTCTGCATCCTTGTTCAATAAAGTCCAATGGCTCCCTCTCACCTCCAGGATCTTCTCTGGGGCTTTCAATGCCCTCTGAACCCAGCTTCTTATTCCTCACTCCCACAATCCAAGGACTGACCTCACTGCCTCCATCTCCCCTCTGTCCTCTTCCTCCTCCAAGAAGCCTTCCCAGACAAGAGCCCCATCTGTGCCTACCCTTGGAGGTCATGTCTAACATTGCCATTGAGAGCCTGTTTGCCCACAAGTGTCTCCCTCTTCCCCCATCAGCCTGTACCTGCACACAGATGGCCCTTAATAAATGCTCCCTGGCTCGGTGTTTTAGGAAAAGGAAAACAACAGACCCTTTCCAGCACCTGAAACTTAGAGAAGCCTTGACGTGTCTCCCAATGTTCACCCAGCAAGCATGTAAGGCAGGCCAGTGCCAGGGGCCTGGGATCTCTCTGACCTTCAGCATTTTAGCACAGGACCAGAGATTTCAGTCCCAGCAGAGCCTCAAGAAGGCACTGGAGCCTAAGGCCCTTCCTCATCATATGATGAGGGCCCTCTGAAGTCTGGAAGGACCTTCAGAACCAAAGATGAATAGCATTTCACACATATGTTCCTGCTCTCTGAAAATCTGAATCTGGGGGTAGAATTAGCAATACCCTTCCTCCTGATAATACACGGGGCATTTTCTAAACCCAAATATAGATCCCTCAAGTTCTGTTAGCATGACAGCCTCACTATCGACACCATTAACCCTAAATGTCTGCCTACCCAGAAAGCCAGGGGCCTCAGCCCCAGAGGTCGTGCTGATGACCTTCTGGGTCCCCTGCTAGCCCACCCCATGTCCATTTGCACCTGTCTCTCTCCCAGGTAGCGTGCCCCTAGCAGGGCCCGCCCAGGACAGCCCCCACCACCACCCCCCCCAGGTCACATGGGTAACCACTCACCGTTCCAGTAGCAGGGCTGCCTGAAGGGCTTCCCTTTGGAGAAGGCCAACGCCACGCTGAGGTACTGGAAGCAGGAGATGAAGAACACGGTGGTGTTTTCGTAATTCTTGATATTGTGTTCATCGTGTTCAGTTTCGTTGTCAGGGTGGGACGAGTTGGGAGAGAAGCCCCTGGACAGGTTACAAGCACTGCAGCAGAAGAAAAGAGGCCGGCATCTCCAAGCCATCCCTCGTAGAGCCCCCAGCCTGAGGCTGGGGACTGCCCTGCCCACCCCCTGCCTGCCCTTTCCTGTAGCTCTGGCCCCAGCCCCTCACAATGCTAGGAAGCTCTCCCTCAGCTCAGGCTCCCTGGAGGAGGGACAAGCTTCTTCAAGGCACCTACTCTAAGGATAAAAGAGGGTGGAAAGCATCTATCTGGAAAGACCATGCCATTGACTCACTACTGGCCAATGGCAACGAGGACCATGCCCACCGTCAGGCTAAAGTCACTGCCCTCTAGGGGAATTCTGGTCCTAAGTCTACCTGAAGTAGGGAGGAATTCATCTAGGAGACAACTGACGGCTTCTCAGCGACAGGACAGGAGAGGCAGAAAGAGGGAGCCTCTGGAGCTGAGAGCAGGAAACAGGCTTATCTCTTTATAAAGTCATGCCCATTGTGATTCAACAGCCACAAGATGAAATAGAGGAAAGTCTGCAACTCCAAGGCTAACACACAAGGGTCACTGCAAAACCCAGCCTGGAAGAGCTTTACAAGGTCGTCCTCTACACAAGACAGCCACTTCCCAAGGCCTCAGGCCTGTCCTGAACCTCAGCTACTAGAAAACCAATTCAGAGTTCTGCGCCTCCATGGAGGGAGAAAGGAATGAAACTGGACTGGCCATGAGGCAAACAGAGACTGAGAAATGAGGGACATTTAAGAAAATAACTAGAACAATGGTCCACTCTCCTGGCTCACCTCAGAAGCCATTTTGAAAGTCTGAAAGGAGAGGCCAACACATGGTAATGTGCACTGAACCAGGCTACCCCACAAAGCAGAACAGGCTGTGGGCCAGTGTGAATGGGCATCCCAGGGATCCCATTTACATGCAGACAGCAAAACAACACACAATTTCATTCATTCATTGTCAACTAATGCTGGAAGAATAACCAGCTTATCGTTTCTCCATTTTCTAAAAGGCTCATCCTCAGTTTTTAACAAAAGCCTTTTGCCTTGATAAATGGGAAGTTTGTCACCTTAAGCCTGGATCAGGGAAACAGGCAGACACACAGACACTGGGAGACTCCATTCAGAAGATACAGACAACTGGCCAAATTAGGGGGACGGAGGGGTGGGCACTAAAACTGTCATACTGAACAGCCCATTTCATACGGGAGACATTGGCCAAAGTCTACAAATGGGATTATATGAAACCTTTCTGTAGTGGGGTAGTTTCGGGGGGCTTTGGGGAGGGGTGGTGGGGGGTAGAGGAGAAGGGAAGAATGGAACTAGCAAATTTTTAGCCATTTATACTCAACTACCATCTTGAAGTATATTTTAAAAATCATGGGTCAACTTACTCTGAATGTGGAGTCCAATGTTCATACCAAGGCTGTTGTCTAACCCAAAAAAAGCCAAAACACTGGAAGCCGATGGAAATGATGATCTGGGATAGAACGGAGAAGAGAAGAGCCCCGGAGATGAGGCCCGAGGGCGGCCTTTGGGCCACAAGTTCCTTCCAGGCAGGATTTAAGCTCACTGTGTGAAGGAATGGAGAATGTAAGCTCCCAGGGCTTCATCACCATGTCTTCCCCACCCCCACCGCCCCGCCTGTCCAGAAGCAGGGCAGTCTCTCCCTGGGCACACGCCCAGGCCCAGGGACAGCAAGACTCTGATCAGCAATGCCTGCAATTAATGACCTAAAGCATTAAGTACGTGGAACCAACGTGCAAATCCAGAAGCAAGAATGACTGGAGAGTTTCCTACTTTAAGTTCCATTTTTACTAAGCACTTACTACGTACTAGGCACCTGTTACACATAAAGGGATAGAAAACCTGACAAGCTAGCCTCTGCCATCAAGAAGGGAAACAGCCTGTGTGGGGGGACAAGGTGGGAGGCAGAAAAGAACAAGGAGATAGAGGTAAGGGGGCAGAGCACTGCAGGCATAAGGCACAGCCGGGGCAAAGGCGCAGAGAGGGGAACTTCATATTCAAGCAACAGCAAATACACCAGCAGCAGGGCCAGATCAGAGAGAACGTACAAGGGATCAAAGAATAACCAGCCTGAAAAGGCAATGGAGTCAGCTCTGGCAAGGCCTGAACAGTCCTGGAGGCAGCAGGGAGCCACTGCAGTTTCCTGAGGAGGAATGCCACCTGGCTGCTGAATGGGGAGACCCAGGAGCAGGATGCCAGCCAGGAGGCTCCTCAGAGGATGTGGCAGAGAAGAGAGGAGCACCAGAACAGTGCAAAGGTTAAAGTGATGATGCTGAATGGAGGCACAGCGTCCTTAAACACTTCTGGCAAATCACTGGGCTGCATTCTGTCTCAACCCCCCAACCAGATCCTGTCTGTAAGAGGGCATGAACTGGACGTCTGGGCAAGAGAACTATTGACGATGTGGGCCTGGGGAGCTGCAGGCTGGCGCTGGGGGAAGGGAAGTGGGGGAGGACAGGACAGAGCATCCTAGGCTCCCCAGGGAAGTCTGCCCATGAGGCTGCTGGTGATCCAAAGCTGAGGACCAGGAGAGAGACCAAGGCTAGACAGACAGACAGACAGACAGACAGACAGACAGCTGCGGGGCCACCACGACAGAAAGCTCATGTCTGACGAGTCACCACCTGCGACAGTGCAGACCAGAGAGAAGAGGGCCCGGGACCAAACCTCAGGGGAGGGCCCAGCAAAGGAGGCTGAGAGCAGGCAGGCAGGGGAGGGCAGGGGGCTGATCAGTACCCCAAAGGTTCCCAAGAGGTCAAGAAGGATGAGGGGAGAAGGGAGAGAGAGGAGAAGTGTAGGTGCTGAGGATGCTGCTGGCAGGGGAAGCATGGGATCCAGTAAAGGGAATCCTAAGGAGATGAGGGGACATCCATAGGTGGCAGAGCAGAAACGATCAGGAGAGGCTGAGGGAGAAGGGACAAGGGGACAGCAGAGTCACAAGTGGAGGGAGGGGCTACAGGGCCAAGAGCACCAAGGCCAATCCCCCAGAAGGGAGTCTAGAGGCAGGAAGGGCTTCCATTAAAAATCTAAAACTGCAAAGTTAAGATCCTCCCACCACAGCCCACAGCACATCCTGGGGCCATCATCAAGTTGGGGCAAACAACCAACTAAGTCACTGTCTCAATATTTCACTTTAATTTTAAAGTTGGCCACAGCCTTATTTGATAACTTTAATAAAGTTATTATTTTTTAATAATAATTTTAAAGTTATTATTTAATAAATTTAATAACTTTGATGAAGTATACAATTCGAGGTTCTTCAAAAATAAGGAACAAATACTCACTTGTAAATACCACGACCAAGATGATGGCCAGATCGATGAAAAGGAACTGGAAATCTCCCAGATTGCTCAGGATCTAAGGAAAACATTCTTAGATTGTGATCAATGACACTGCCACAAGGCCAGAAGACCAACTAGCAGCACAGGCATTCTGAAACATTAACCTAAGACCTTTAAGTGAATCTTGGATTTGAACAGTCAGAATCAAACAGAACTTGAACTATAACAAGATAATATTTTTAATTGTGTAAATGAGCAACTTCCAAGTAGACCAAATGCCCAATGCTCAGTTTCCAGAGGGTCAGCGGCCTAAACCTGGGCATCACCAGAACAGAGCAGCTGCTCCTGAGATGCCGATTTGGTAAGGAGGGGCGGGCTGCCAAGGTTTCCCTCTACTGAGGAGGAGTAGCTCCCATCCCCACACTCCAGGGCATTTGCCCACACAGACATTCCCTGTGGCTCTATCGAGTGTGGCTGGGTGTCCTGTGCCCCCAGAATCCGTGGATCCCCTGCCAACTAGTGACCAGGATGAGCAGAGGGAGTGACAGCTCACACAAAGCTCAGAAGCACTCCCTATAGTTCTGTTCCCATGGGGGGAGCAGTCCTCCTTGTGCTAACCAGATGGTGGGTGGACGAGGCAGTGGGAAGGTCAGGAAGCAGAGCAAAAAGCCTCTTTCCCACTCTTCCCCTATTTAATGGCCTTAGCTTTAGTAAAATGGGATATTAAGGGATAGGGGGCTGGTATGGGGCCCACAATCTGTGCTACCAAGAGAAAAAGGTTCACAAAACTCTATGTGCTCCAAGCCTATGCCCCCCCCACACCCACCTGCTAGTGCCAACGTTTGGACAAACAATCCCACCCCAGCCCAGGTACTCACCGAGTACAGCAAAGTCACGCTACAATACTGGATGATACTGTACAAAGCCATGAACTTAAATACACAGAAGGAAGTTATCAAAGCCGCCCGGCCTTCCCTGTGGAAGGAAGAGAATGGAACAGCTGCATGTCAGGGCTCGGGCCTCCCAACACGGCACAGCAAGGAGCAGGGAGCAGGGGCGGCGGGGCTTCACTGTGCGAGGACTCTGGGGAGCTACTCTCACCTAATGAGGTTTGGCACACAAGCGATACTCGGGGTCCTTGAGGTGAAGGGGGATGCCACTGAAGCCTCGAGCTCAGACAGGGATATGCCTCCATGGGCCCTCTTCAAGGCCTGTCCAGCAAGAGAAGACGGGTCAGGCAGGTTGCCATAAAGCAGACACCTAAGTTTAGGCAGCTCCACACACTGAACAAACACTTACCCCACAATCATTGGCACCATCGCCACACATTCCCACGTAGTAACTACAACAAAAACACAGAATGATGACGAGGTCGCTACAGCATACAGCCCGAGCTCCCATGAGACCCTCTGAAGCCCTGGGGCCTCCATTCCCTCCAAGGCCCACAGGCTCTGCAGAGTCTCTGACTGAGGGTGGATCAAACAGCCACATGGGGCAGTGGAGAGCAGGCCGGCTCCAGGCCAACGCCAGGCCCCATGGCCAGACCCCCGCCCCAGGCCTTCACAGGCACCGGCTACGATGCTCCTGCTTGGGCCAAGTCCCTTCTCCGTCAAGGAGGCCAAGGACTCCACACACACACAGCTATGAAAGGCCTACCACATGCCAGGCCTTAGGCTAAGCTCTGCAGAATGGAACAAAAACTGCTTTTAAAGCAAAAAGGTAAATCTGCTCATGTTACAAACACCCAGTGCCCAAAATCAGATGTGTCAAAATATGTACAAACAAAGTTGCTTCTTTTCCTAAAATCTTTTTAGGGGGAATAAAAATATTTTCTTCACAAACTTAAAAATTAGTATGTTTTGTTTTTTTTCCAGTTAAATAAGAGCAACTAAATAAAAATAATTCTCCTTTACAGAGCACTCACTCCCCACTCTGCTCTGGGTCTGAGCCAAGCCCCCAGCAGTGGGCGCACCGTCAAGGGTTTCTGGGACTGTGGCACCCCTAAAAGCCAGGGTTACTCACTCTACATTCTGAAGGGCTTCGACCAGCTGAGTCTTCTGATCGGGGGCCATGCGAGCGAACACAGTGCCATGCAACACCAACTGGAAGAAACCATTTCTCAGAAGTCTGTGCCTCCGCCCTCCCAAAGCTGTGCCCATGCCAGGCTCCCACACACATGTCCCTCACCTTGGGCACCAGGTCCTGAAAATGCTCCAAGATCACAGAAAAGGACTTTCCGTTCATTGCAAAATGATAGGGGGCCACCTGAAGATCCTCTAGACTGTCTTGGACCAACTTAATTGGAATTTCCTGCACATTCAAACAACAGTCACCAATGAAAAGAACATAAAACTGAAAGCTCTGCCCAACGGGACCTACAACAACTGTCTTTAAATGTGCTTCAAATTCTGCCTAAAGGACTAGAAAACCACGTGTGCCATTGACCCAGCAATACCACTACCAGGTCTGTATCCCAAAAGAGATTTAAAAAGGCGGAGGAAGGACCTATATGTACACAACTATTTATGGAGGCTCTTTTCTGGTGACCAAGAACTGGGAACTGAGTGGAAGCCGTCATTTGGGAGAGGCCAAGCAGGCTGTACATGATTACGATGGAATGCTACTGTGCAATAAAAAATGATGAACAGGGGCAGCTGGGTGTTGCAGTGAGTAGAGCATAGCCCCTGGAATCAGGAGGACCTGAGTTCAAATCCAACCACTGACACTTACTAGCTATGTGACCTTGGGCAAATCACTTAACCCTTGCTCCTCCCTCCAAAAAGCAAAAAAGGAATGATGGAGCAGGATGCTCTCAGAAAAGCACGGAAGAAGCATGTGACACATCCTGGGCACCATGCCATGCGCTGACGAGCTCTTCTCAGCAACACAAAGGCCCAAGACAGCTCTGAAGGACTGAGGATAAACAATCCTCTCCATCCCCAGACAGAGCCAATGGGATCCAAGTACAGACGTTCTTTACTCTTCCTGAGGTTTTTTGGTCTGTTTTCTTTCATAACATGACAGTCATGTTTTGTATTTCTGACTGAATGTTTTACATGACCACACATGCATCCCGTATCAAACTGCTTGCCTTCTCAATAAGCTTAGAGAGGAAAGAGAGAGGAAGGGAGAGAAACTGGAACTCGAGTTTTTAAAAAGAATGTTAAAAACTGTTTTTATACGTAACGGGGGGAAAACGTTAAAACAAATAAATGAATAAACAAGAAAAAATACAAGTCCTCCTAGTTTTACAGATGAATAAGAAAACAAATACACCAGGCTAAATGACCCACTGAAAATTAAACAGGGCCAGACCAGGATTGGGACTGATCGGCATCAATATGCCTTCCATGTGCAATCACCTCAGAGTCGATCTCTGGAGAACTAGTGCATTTTGTGGCTAACGTGTCTGCGTAATGCCAATTTATTCTGGCCACTTGTCCATCCTTGGGAGGTAGCCCATCTGCAATAATCACTTTATCCTGAGGTAGAATCATTCCACAGTCTCTGGCCACGGAGATAGCAGTTAACATGTTGTCACCTGGTGACCAAAACATAAAAGTTGAACTGAAACAGAAATGCCGATGACTGTATGGACAAGGCAATGCCTGACACCAAGAAAAAGAGGAGCAGGGCATGAAAGCAGAAAACATCAAGGGCCTTTAGACCACCTTCTTAAGTTGTACTCTTTCTATAATTTCCAATATTCTTAGACTTTCCTCTGTTTTCCCAGTTTATGTTGAAATACAGAGAGATCAGGGTGTGAAGAGTGTATGATCACCTCTTTATCAAAAACTCAAATGGCTCTCCCTGGCAGCACCCAGATTGGGAAGCCCCTTCCACTGATATACAGCATGGACCATCCATGCCCCAGACTTCTAAATGGTCACCACCGAGCCTGCCGAACAGCCACGGAACCTGCACCATAGAAATGCGAGTGCTATGGTGGAACTGTGCTGTCTACACAAGAATAGAGATTTCTTAGTGGAAAATTCTGATCGGGGGCGGCTAGTGAGTAGAGCGCTGGCCCTGGAGTCAGAAGGACCTCAGTTCGGATCCGACCTCAGACACTTAACACACAAACAAAAACCTAGCCATGTGACCTTGGGCAAGTTACTTAACTCCAATTGCCCTCAAAAAAAAAAAACTCTGATCTTAACTAAAGGGAGACCCAACATGGCAAAGAGAAATATTCCTAGGAAAGCTAGCACATGGCATGGCCTTTTGCCAAAGCTCTGGGCAATCAGCTCACCTGTGACCATGACCGTACGAATGTTGGCTTTCCGCAAATCTTCAAGTACAGCAGGGGTTTCTTGTTTTAATTTGTTCTGCATTATAATTAATCCCATAAAATCCATGTTGCTTTCAATGGCATCTCTGTTGAATGGAAATTATTAAGTTGGAAGTTATTACATTATTAAGTTATTAAGTATGGAAGTTATGAAGCACCATGCCAGGCCCTGTGGCCTATGCCCTCCACAAGTCTTCATCCTATCAACATGAAATGTGCATAAAATAAGGAAATACAGGGTTTGTAGAGAATCAACACCACCCTCTGCAGAGGAGGCAATACAAACAAGTGGGGAGATGGAGCAGGGGAGTCAGAAGTAGTGGGCACCAACAGGCAGCAACAGCCGGGGGAAAAGGGGGGTGACCACAAAGAGTGAATTGCCTTGAGATTATCCCAAATATTAGATCAATGAGAATGCTCAGTCATCTAAGCCAATGCACGTGTTGATTGGAGATGAATATGTGAAAAGGTTGGCAAGACATACACTGTGCTCCAAGGTCAGAGGGGAGAGAACAGAGAGAGAGAGGGAGGGAGGGAGGGAGGGAAGGAAGGAAGGAAGGAAGGAAGGAAGGAAGGAAGGAAGGAAGCCTCAAGGAGACACTTCCAGCGGCTCCACACTGAGGCCATGGTATAACTACCAGGTTACATGAATAAACAGTTTCAAAGCCAACTGGTAACAGCTGAGTTCCTGGGAATGCACTTCTCAGCACTGTCTAGCCTGAAATGTTTCCGTATGCTGGTAATTGTTACATTTGACCCTACACTGATTAAGCACCTACTGTATGGAAGCCAAGATGCCACCTAGACACTCAGATGCCTCTCTCCTCCAGAGAAGGCCCTCAAGGGACCAGCCTCTGCCAGCTCTGGGGTGAGCCATGGGGGTGGGGACAGAAAGGAAGAAAAAGGGCCTCCTGTTCTGTTGGGGCATCAACAATACCCCAACAAAAGGGCAGGGGGCGCTTGGGAAAAGAAAGGCTCTAGGAAAGGCCTCACCTGTACAAGGGGCCCTTGAGTCTGGAGGGGGCACAGGGATTCTAAGAGGTGAGATGAGAAGAAAAAAATGCCTGGATTAGGGGATGGGGAAGCAGGAAAAGCACAGAATGCTTGGAGGAGACAGGTAAGAAGGGGCCCTCAGGCTGGGGACAAAGCTGGCTGTACCCTCATTAGACTAGGAGCTCCTTGAGGGCAGTGACTATCTTTTACCCTCTTCTGTGTCCCTAGCACTTAGCATAGGACCTTGCACCAATTAGGAGCTTAGTAAATGTTGACCAATTGAATTTAAATTAAAAGGAACCTAATATTTGATCTTCCAGGTAACAAGAGACCCGCCGGAGTTTGAGAAGACCATCAGGGATAGCATGGTCAGACTTGGAGACTGTGTAAGAGATATCATGGAGCAGAGAGTGGCCCAAGGTCAAAAGCAACTGTACAAGTCCCAGGGAGATACAGGAGGATCTGAACAAAGGGAGTCATGTGAGTGTAAAGAAGGGGACAGTGAGAAAGGACAGGAAGAGGGAAAACCCTCATCCTGTGTAGGGACGAAGTATCAGGGAGGGATCTTCTGCCGGAAGCTCATTTTCAGGGGAGGGGAGGGAAGGTGTCTGTGCCATGGTCTCCTGGAGTGAGGGCTAGAGGCCTGGGCTACTGCCAGAACCCTAGATGAGGTGGGAAGGGGGTGGCTAATGACAGTGGTATGTAAGGAGCTGAGCCTTGAAGGAAGGGGTCATAAGAGGCAGGCAGGAGGGAGAACATTCCTGCCATGGGGATTGGTCTGAAGGCAGGAGGCACAGCAGATGGGAGCGAGTGCTGAAAAGCCCAATTCACATTTATTTTTAGGCCTGACCTGTTGAGCTTGACAAGCCAAGTCACTTAAACAGTCTGCCTCAGTTTCCTCATCTGTAAAATGAGCATAATAATGGCAGCCACCTCTCAGGGCTGTTGTAAGCACCACATGAGATCCCACTATACAGAGCTTTGTAAAAGCACCACGTGGGTATTATTAATGATGATAACTAGGAATGCAGGGTAATGCCGAGAATCTGCTGGTCTGGCGCCTGGGGGGCTAGAGGCAGACTTAGGGGGAGGGGGTGTTACAGGCCAAAGATGAGTTTGTGTTCTGACACACTTAGAAAGGAGACAATGAGGAGCTGAACCGTGGGGCTACCTTCTCCCACCATCACCTAGTGGCTTCCCAACTCTGCCTCGGCCCTTCCTTACATAACCTACTCTCACCCTCTGCTCTTCCCATGGATCGGCTATACATTTCTGTTGTACGACCTCCCGTGGGCCTTCCCTGCTGCCAGGCAATCCTTTCACCCCTCCCTCATTGGCTCAGCATCTCACTCTCCATCCGGGCTCTTCCAAGCCTTCTCATCCCTCCTCCACCGCTCCTTCGCCCCCTACTCTCTCATCCCAGACAGATTTTACAGGAAAAAAAATGAGGCCATTCACTGTGAGCGCCCCATTCTGGCCCCTCTCCTCCTCCCCTGTCTCAGGTGAAGTTGATCCCTGCCATTCCTCAGTCTCTCCTCTTCTGCTGGCTCCCTCCCTACAGCCCAAGACATGCCCGAGTCTCCCCCATCCCAATAAAACCCTCTCTTGGATCTTTCCATCTCCCACTAACTATTGGCCTATATCTCTTCTGTCCTTTGTGGCTAAACTCCTTGAGAAGACGTCTACAACAGGCCCCTCCGCTGCCTGACGGTCTGGCTTCTGACCTCACCATTCCCCTGAAACTTCTCTCCAGGGTGAGCAGCGGTCTCTCAGTCACCAAACCCAGTGGCCTTTTTCCAGGTCTGATTCTCTTTGACCTCTCCTCAGCCTTTGCCTCGGTCGGTCACTCTTCTCTTGTTTTCAGGACAGCCCTCTCTCCTAGTTCCCGTCCTTCTCTGTCTCCTTTATGGATTCTGCTCCAAATCATGCCTTCTCCCTCAGGCTTCTGTCCTGGGCCTTCTTTTCTTCTCCTTCTAGACTACTTCACTTGGTGACCCCATTAGCTCACATGGATTTAATTATCATCTCTATGCTGGTGACTCAAGTTTATCTCTTTCCCCTAACCTCTCTACTGACCTCCATCCTTACATCTCCAACTGCTTTTCAGACATCTCAAACTGGAGGTCCAGTAGATATCTTAAACTCTCAGGTGTGCAAACAGAAATCATTCTTTCTTGCAAAGCTTCCCCTCACCCCCTGCTACCTTCACATCACTACAGAGGGCAATGCCCTCCTTCTACACCTTCCAGCTCACAACCTAGACATCATCCTACACCCCTCACTCTCTCACCCCCTATAGCTGAGCTGTGGCCAAAGCTTGTCGATTTCACCTCTGCAGTAAGTCTGGTCCATTTCACGCCCCGCCCCGCCCCCACCCCGCCCCAGCTCTGGTCCATTTCACGTCTGTAGCATCTCCAGTTTTGATTTTACCTCTACAGCATTTCTCCACTGTTTCATCTCTCTAGTATCTCTGGTCATTTCACTTCTGTAACATTTCTCCTCAATTTCACCTCTGCAGCACCTCTCCAACACGCCCCCTTCTCTCTTCTAACCCTGCCCCCACCCTGGTATAGGCCCTTCTCACCTCATACCTGGAGTATGACAACAGCTGATGGGGGGTGGGAGGGTGGGATCTGCCCTGGTGACTCCCTATAAGCTCTAAGACAAAATACAGGGGCGGCTAGGTGGCGCAGTGAATAGAGCACCGGCCTCAGAGTCGGGATGACCCGAGATCAGATCCGGCCTCAGAAAACGAGCACCCACACATAAACAATGACTATCCATGTAACCCTGAGCAAGTTACTTAACCCCAATTGCTTTAAAAAAAAAAAAAAGACAAAATACAAAATCATCTACTTGGCATTCAAAGCCTTTCATAACCTGTCCCTACTCCTTCCAGTCTCTTTACACCTTATTCCCTTCCCTTACTCCCGTACTCTTCAATCCAGTGACCTCTGCCTCCTGGTCATTCCACTAACTAGATCTTCCATCTCTCATCTCTGGCCATTTTCTGGCCATCTCCCTGACCTGGAATGTGCTCCCTTCCTCATCTCCACCTTCTGGCTTCCTTTAAGTTCCAGCCTTTTCCAAGCCCTTCATTCTAATTAAGACTGTTTCCTATTTATCCTGTATCAAGTTTGCTTTGTACCTATTTGTTGATTTATTATTCTCCCTCGTTAGACTATAAGCTCCTTGAGGGCTTGGGGTCTACAACCTATTTCTAACATGTCTGTATTTACAGAAATGGAGGGATGGTTGCTACTATCTGTAGCTGCAAAGAGAACTGAGCGAGCCAAGTTCACTGAGTCTTGGAGAAAACAGCAAAGCTGTAAACCAGCCTGCAGGCGATGGAGGAGGGAAAGTTGAAGGAATGGACAGAGGCACAAGGTGGGCACCTGGCAGGCACAGGAGTCACCAACTATGCCCACATGGCTGCCTCCGCCATTCCACCTTCCCCTCTACCTGGCACCTCTGCCGGGACGACTCTTCTCATCTCCTCCCTTTCTTCTGGGGACTGTCCCTGTACTAGTCACTGCCTATCGTCTTCACTGCCCCTTGGTTCCTACTGAAAGATCTTCATTTGAACTGCCCTTCCCATGTGTCCAGCAGCCAGAGTGGGGTCAGGGAGTTGCTGAGCTCAAGAGAGACCTAGACACCTGAGCAGAGATGAGAAGGGCAGCTCGTAAAGCTGAGTGCATGTGTGGGCACGAGCACGCACGAGCACGCACGAGCACGCACGAGCACACGCACACACACACACACGCACGCACGCACACGCACGCACGCGCACGCACACGCACACACACGCACAACCGGAGTCTTTTTGCCTTGCTGTCCTAGCTGTATTTTAAATTTAAATACCTCATTACATCTAGAGAGGCTGAAGAAGCCCCCTTCCAGCCAATGAAGAGACATCATTTCTCTCCTACATATCAGGCAACATTCAATCCGCAAGCATTTATTTCTAAGGGCCAAGCACATGCAGCACGGTGGGAACACAGAAACAAATGAAATGGGGGGAGAACACATACAAAATGGACAGAAGGCGGGGAAGAGGTGGTGCTCATGCTACAGCTGAAACTGGGCGGGAAAATGGGAATTTGAGAGCCATGAGAAGGAAAACACTTTTTTTTTGTTGGGGGGGGGTTGCCTCCGGTGCCAAGGCGAGAGGTGGACACCCCACAGTAGGGGAGCAACCAGAAGCCCACCCAGGAAGGGAAGGTTCCCCTGCTGCCCAATAACACAAAAGTCATGCTAAATGTGCCCCCAGGAAAATCACCCTTCGCCACAGCCGATCCCTCTCACCTATTAATGCTCTGGATCTTGTGCCACGTCAGTTTGGCTTCCAGTTTCCGATGTGCCAGGGCGATCACCCGGAAGCCCTGCTTTGTGTAGTCTTCCAACACTTTTTCAAAATCGCTGGGAACTGAAAGGAAAACCAGTTTTCCTTTTTTTTGTGTCTGTTGGCCAGCCTGAGAGCTGGCCCAGGTTTCTCTCCCCACTGCACGCCTGCCTTACCTGTCTCTGGTTTACAGAGGCCAGCGATGACCTCAGGGGCCCCCTTCATGTATGCATCCATCTTCTTGTCCCCCAGAATTCGGGCCACCACACTCATTCGTTGCAAGGCAGAAGAAAACGGGAACTGCCGAACAATTCCTATCTCATAGCTGGCCTGTGAGAGATACACAGTGGGCGTCACCCTGCAGCCACCACCCGCCAACCCCCACACCCCAAATAAATGACTCGGGGAAAAAAGAAGAGACACAACACTTACGGAAAGCTCGAAAAGTTCCTGCAAAGAGGAAGAGAAAAGTCAGACATCACTGGGGCTGCAAGTGCCACCACAACGGTTACAAACGCCCTTCATTTGGGAAGCGGCGGGAGGGACTGGAAATATGAGGAGAAAACAAAGCCCAGCCAACCCAGACCCAGTCTTTTCCAGGAATTGGGGGGCCAGGCCACTGAGACTTGTGCTAAGGGCCTCACAGTGAAATGCTTCACACCTAGAATCTTCTTTCACTCCCATCTCTGTAATGTAGCCAAGCCTCCAGGAAGCTTCCAGTGAGTCTGACCACAAGTCACCCCTCATGGGCACTGGGGACAGCTCTTGCCCAAGCCCTGCCAAGGCTCCCAAAGTGCCAGAGGACTTTCTCACAACATGTTGGGACAGCAGCAGAGGAGCCTGGGGACTTTCTACCTGGCTCTCCTAGACATTCTCTATCATGGCACAACACCTATACATTACCCATATCTAAGAGATGAGCCTTGGCTTCCGGGGAAGCTTGAGGCCAGCCAAGGAGCCTCCCATTTGCTGAAAGCAAGGTGGTTGTTACTCTACCACCCATATATGCAGTGAGTACCAGACACACAATGTCACAGACAAGCTGTCTGGGGATGCTGCTCTACTTCTGATACACACTGGCATTTAGGCGACAGATTCTTTATCCACTTGGTCCAAGGGTCAGCCAGCACATACTCCATGCCAAGTGCTGGGGAAACAAAGCAAGGCAACAACCAGTCCCTGCCCTCCAGAAGCTCACAGTGCAACAGGGGAGACACCATAGCCACAACTGTGTGCATAAAGAGCTAGCAAGGATAAGCTGGTGCCAAGCTCAGAGGGATGGCACTGAGCACCGGGTTCTTATAGAAGACAGAGTTCAGCTGAGACTGAGCGAGGGCCTCAGGACTGAGAGTCAGGGCAAATGCTGGAGGAGGCAGGTGACGAGCTTATAGAGAGGGAACTGTAGGGAGAGGGAAGCCAACGAAGGTTTGAGGAGGGATAAGGGAAGGGGGGGCTGGACTGTTCATCATTTTCAGGTGTGTCCCAACTCTTGGAGAAGCCATTTGAGGTTTTCTTGGCAAGAATACTAGAGTAGTTTATCATTCTCCAGCTCTTTGTACAGATGAGGAAACTAAGGCAAAAAGGGTGAAGTGATGTGCTCAGGGTCACATAGCTAGTGAGCATCTGAGGCTGGATCTGAGCTCAGAAGGAGGAGTCTTCCTGACTCCAGGCCTGGCGATGTCTCCACTGCACCACCTAGGTGCCCCAGCCAAGTTAATTAAGGAAATGTAAAAGACTGTGGTCTCAGACTGAGGGCCCGGGGCAGCTGTGTAGCAGAGCCAGCCAGCCCAGTTCTGTGACTGTGCTCCAACTCCATTCGGTGGCAGCAGAAAGGTGGGGGTAACCCAAGGCTGGGGCTTGTCAATGGGATGACGTGGCAAAGGAGTGGAAAAGGAGGGCAGTGTGAGAGTCAGGACAGTGGTGCTGGCTCAAACACAAGGGCAAGGATGAAGGACGGAGGCCAGGGTTCGGGGAAAGCCAGCAGACTGTGGGCAGAGTTCGTGAAAATGGAAGGGGGCACATGTGAATGACGGTGAGCTCAGGAGGACGGGGAGGCTGGGCATCGGAGGGAAGTCCCCAAGGAGGACAAGAGAGAGGGACCAGAGTAAGACTGCCAGCCAAGCTCTGGACTCAAGGAGGACAGGAGAGTATCAACAAGGGTGAGTGTGGATGGCAGGAGCCTCAAAGAGGGAAAGTACAATGGGGCAGGAAGAGGGGAGGTTGTGTCATCAGGAGAGAAGAAAGGGAAAGGAAAACAAGGCTGTCACCTCTGAGTCCAGTTTGAAAGTGGGATGTCTGGGGATGGGAAAAGGGCGGAAAAAGGAGGAAGGGAGCAGGGAGCAGGCAGCAGGGGTCAGAGGGCCAAGAAGTCACCCACATCCCTGAAGGAGCAGCTGAAAGGGAGGAAGCCATGCAGGGAGGCTCGGCCACGTGACTGGTGCAGGCAGACCCAGCCAGGCCTGGGTGGATGCAAGGGTAGAACACAATCACGCATCTCTTCTGGGAGACTCTGCCATGCTCTAGGGCTCAGTGCAATCAGTGCGCGTGGACAACCTCAGTCCTGACTGAAGTCTTCTCTGGGCCGGACTCTGTGGGCCCTCTCCTTCACAGCAGTCTACACCTAGGCCAAGCAGGCACTGCCCTGCTTTGTACCTTCTGCCACAGATGCTTATTTTCAGAAAGCGGCCAGACAGTCATTTCTACCCCACCAATTCATTGCTGAGTGCAGAAAATCACAATACAGAGCTATCTAAAGAATGGGATATAAGGGAGGAAGGCACCCCAGAGGACGAGGCTCCCCTGGAGCTCTCTGGTGGGTGAACACCCAACACAGAGGCACTCCAAGGCGCCAGCAGACACAGCAGCCCTTCCTGCCTCAAGGACTGACACATGAGCAGAACTTCAAACACACAGACAACAAAATCGGGCAAGTTCTGCCACGTGGGGCCATCCTACCATGGACTGGTTGGCTGCAGGTTTGGGTTCCGGAAGAAGCTGTTTGGGAGGACGGACGACAGTGGGCATGATGCGGTTGTGAAGGGCAGTCTCTTCTTCAGTTGCTTCCTCCAGAATCTACAGAGAAGGAGAAGAGAATGTAGGCAGCCTGGCCTCTCCTCTGGGGGGACAGAACCCACTGTCACACTGGGCTGACACACACCCTGGGCCTGAAGGCTTCTTGTCAGCACTGGGGGAGGGGAGGAGGAATGCCAGCAAATCACAGTAGGATGAGTCAACATCCTAAATAACTGTCCATAACTTTCTATCCCTCCAAGATTAATTGAACAAATTCTTTTTAAACATAAAAAACAGGGAGGCTCAATGGTCTGGGAGGCAGAGCCAAGATGGAGGCATAGAAGCAGGAAAACTCCATGAGCTCCCCCCATAACCACCTCAAATACCTGTAAAATATGACTCTAAAACAAATTTTAGAGGTGCAGAATCCACAAAGTGACAGAGAGAAACAAATCTCCCACTGAAGGCAGCCCAGCAAGCCTACAGGAGCCAAGCCCAGCCCCAAGTGAGCCCACGGTTTTATCCCCAGAGTAGCCCCAACCAGCAGCGGGTGCAGTGGATCTCAGGAGAGTGGATCACTGGCAGCTGTGGCAGTTTCCAGACTTCTCAACCCATAAACGCCAAAGAGAAAGTAAAAGGTCAGTGGGGAACCCTGTTGATTCAGGGTGAGAGAAGGGCACAGACTGGCCCCTGCCTCCAGGGCCAGAGGTGAATGAGGGATGGTGGCTGCAACTGCTGCCGTGGGGCTGCCTCTGGAGCTCCTGGATCCGGGATCAAGTGAACATTCAGAGGGTTACTGCTCTTGCTTTAACCTGCCTGGATCTGGATCATGGTCTTCAGTGGTGGTCCTAGGTGTGTGGCCAGTGTGACAGAGCTTGTGAGGGCTGCAGGGAGGGTGCCCTTCTAATAGCTCTGGCAGCTGCAAAAACCCCAGGGATCTGGGACACAGCTCTCTGCAATCTGGAAACAGAGTTCTACCTTGGCAAAGAGCTCAAAAGTCAAGTAATTGGCTAGCAATATGAGTAAGCAGAGGAAGCACAAACAGATCATGGAATCCTTTTTTGAGGACAAAGAGGATCAAAACATGGAATCAGAAGAAGACAACAGTGAAGTCAGAAATCCTGCATCAAAAGCTTCCAAGAAAAATATTAATTGGTTATGGGCAATGGAAGAGCTCAAGAAGGATTTTGAAAATCAAGTAAGAGAAGTGGAGGAAAAACTGGGAAGAGAAATGACAATGATGCAAGAAAATTAAGAAAAGTGAGTCAACAGCCTGCTAAAGGAGAACCAAAAAAATACCAAAGAAAATAACACCTTAAAAAATAGACTAACCCAAATGGCAAAAGAGGCCCAAAAAGCCAACGAGGAGAAGAATGCCTTAAAAAGCCAAATTTGCCAGATGGAAAAAGAATCGCAAAAGCTCACTGAGGAGATTCATTCCTTCAGAGTTAGACTGGAGCAAATGGAAGCTAGTGACTTTATGAGAAATCAAGATGCTGTTAAGCAGATCCAAACAAATGAAAGAATAGAAGGCAATGTGAAATATCTCATGGGAAAAACCAGTGACCTGGAAAATAGATCCAGGAGAGATAATTTTAAAATTATTAGACTGCCTGAAAGCTGAGATTAAAAAAAAAAAAGAGCCTAGAAATCATCCTAAAAGAAATTCTCAAGGAAAATTGCCCTGATATTCTAGAACCAGAGGGCAAAATAGAAATTTGAAGAATTCATTGATCACTTCTTGAAAAAGATCCCAAAAAGAAAACTCCTAGGAATATTACAGCCAAATTCCAGAGTTCCCAGGTCAAGGAGAAAATATTACAAGCAGGCAAGAAGAAATAATATGAATGTTGTGGAAACACAATCAGGATAACACAAGATCTAGAAGCTTCTACATTAAAGGACTGAAGGGCTTAAAATATGATATTCCAGAGGTCAAAGGAGCTAGGATTAAAACCAAGAATCACCTACCCAGCAAAACTGAGTGTCATGTTTCAGGGGAAAATATGGTCATTCAATGAAATAGAGGACTTTTAAGCATTCTTGATGAAAAAACCAAAGCTGAACAGAAAATCTGATATTCAAATACAAGAAGCAAGAGAAGCATGAGGAGGTAATCAGGGAAAAGAAATCACTATGAACTTATCAAAGTTGAACTATTACATTCCTACATGGAAAAACGATAACTGTAACTTACGAAATTTTTCTCAGTGTGAGGACAGTTGAAGGGAATATAAATGTGTGTGTGTGTATATGTATACATACATATGTGCATCTATATAGGAGAGGTTATGTGCGTATGAATACATATGTGAGTGTGTGTATATGTGTGTACATGTATACAAAGACAGAGGGCACACGATCAATTGAATAGGAAGGGATATCTAAAAAATAAGAGATGACAGGAATACAATGAGAGGAGATGGGGAGAGACAGAATGGGGTAAATTATCTCATATAGAAGAAGCAAGGGAAAACTGTTACAATGGAGGGGAAGAGCAGGGAGGCGAAAGGGATTGGGTCAACCTCACTCTCAAAGAATTTGGCTTAAGAAGGAAATAACATACACACTAAATTGGGTGTCTTACCCTACAGGAAAGTAGGGGGAAGGGGATGAGAGGGGGGATAAGAGAAGTGAGGGCAATTTGGGGGAGGCTAGTTAGAAACACACACTTTTGAAAAGGGACAGGGTCAAAGTAGGAAATAAGTGGGGACAGGATAGGATGGAGGGAAATATAGTCAGTCTTTCACCATATATCCACTATGGAAATGTTTTGCATAATTACACATGTACAACCCCTATTGAACCGCTTATCTGCTTATCTTCCCAGTGAGGGTGGGTGACAAGGGAGAAGGGAAAGAATCTAGAATTCAAAGTTCAAAAATCAAATGTTTAAAAAAATTTATTATCATTATTATTATACATGCAACTGGGAATTAAGATATACAGGCACTGGGGGATGGAGATCCATCTTGCCCTACTGGAAAATCAGAGGGGGGAGGGAGAGTACATAGGAGAGAGCAGATTGGGGAAGGGGTATACAGTGGTCTCGCTGATTTGGGGTGGTGGGTAGGGGAAAGATAAGGAAAAAATTTGTAACTCAAAGTCTTGTGGAAATGATAAACTAAAAATAAACAAAAAAACAATTTTTTAAAAAGAACTTGGGAGGCTTAAACCTACTGCTTTTCCAAACTTTACTGTGACATAAGTAAATCAAATTTCCTAAAATCTGCAATCTACAGATTAGGGGCTTTAACTCCTGCAGAGGAAAGGCCGGCAGGAAGTGGGAGGCCAATAAGAGAATTTGACCTCCAGTGTAATATTCCTTAGAGGCCTAGTGACAACAAAACCCTGTGTACTCCTCAGTCAAACTGGGGGTGTCCTGTGCCGACAGCAATCTGTGTAACTAGCTGGCAGCTAAAAGGATGATGTTTGACTTAAAAAAAAAAAACAGAGTATGTGTCCAATCTCAAAAACCCTCTCTTCTGTTCTTTGTATAATAAAATGCTTACTGGTTTTAAGTTCATAAGAAAAAATGAAAAGCAGAATTAGACAGATGGACAGACAGGGTCTTGAGGACTTGATTTGGTTTTCTACACCACAATCTAACATAGGAATAAAAGGGCGCTGGGAAGTAAACCTAAGTAATCAGGACTAGAAAGAGGATTCGCCAGGAATTTTGCAAATCTGATCTAAAGGACTCAAGTGGAATGTAAGGAGGAAAACAAACTGCCTCTTTCCTAACCAGCCACCATGGAGAGCATCCGGAACATAGGAGGAACCTGGAGAAACCCCTGGGAGCTCCTGGGTAACAAAAGCCAACAAAGAAGCCAGAACTAAACCCCAGTCCTCCCAGCAGCCCTTGGGTGTCTACAAAGAACAAGCCCAGGAGTCAAAGGAAGAGGAGCTCATGCTAAAAACACTGAGACGTGGAAGGAGGATGAGGGTCTCCTCCTTCTCCAGAGTAGGGCTGGGAGCATTCTAGTGCCACGGATGGCAAAGAAGCTGGAGCTAGAGCAGGAGGCCATCGAGAGCAGGGCTACCTCACCTGGTCTTTGTCTGGGACCCTGAGGGATCCCTTCTGTGAGCCATGTTTTTAAAGGCATCAAATACATAAGAGGGAAAAGGAAAACAAAGGCTAACAAAGACCTTTGTGTGTCCCATGCAACATTCCAGCCCCTCACCTATCCCAAGTGAAGAAGCCCAAATGGAGACAAGGAGGAGAACCAGAGGACTCTGGGACATGTGCCACACAGCTGATAAGAAGGTATGACACCATCAGTCTCTGATTTGCTCCTTGGAAAGGCAGAGACACCAAAGGGGAAATTTTAGGTGCTCAATTCCCTCCAACGAGAAGTGGTCAGGACACCTCCACCTCAGGGTCACACAACAAACAGCTCGAGGAAAGCCTCCTCTTACCCAGCCGATCGCCTCAAACATCTTCAAATCAAGAGGGTCACCAGAAAGCAGCCCTTCAATTTTTGTCAGGGAATGGCAGGTGGCCATGCACGCAACAAAATGTGACTTCACCAGGCTCTCGCTGCACGCTTTCTCCTCCGGCATTTGGAAACTGAAAAGACCCAAACCTGTGAGAAAGGCCTAGGCCCCAAACCATCACTCCAGGAATTTACAAAGGCTGTTCTAAATGCCCTTTAAGTCTGGAAAGCAGCAAACTGCAGGGAAACTCTTTGCACATCCTCCTTCCCGGGTCCTTTTACCCAGTCCTACCAAAGCAAGGACTAATGACTCAGGGGCCTTCACCTGAGACCCAGGCTACTGAATCCCAAGGGTCCACTGGGGCCAGGGGAGCCATCTGTAAGTATCTAACAATGTGTTTCTTCCACACCCATTATCGATGCAACCTTTTCTCTCCAAGAAAGCTCTATTCTTCCTCCTGCCTGAAAATCCTCAAAGGGCAACACAAAAGGCTCAACAATGCATTTTACTTTACAACATGATAAATAATCAGACAAGATGCAGAAAACTTATCAGAATCCCAAATTAGAAAACCGAATGAATTCTTTTTTTTTTTTTTTGGAGGGCAATTGGGGTTAAGTGATTTTCCCAAAGTCACATGGCTAGTTTTTGTGTTAAGTGCCTGAGGTTGGATTTAAACTCAGGTTCTCCTGACTCCAGTGCTCTATTCACTGCATGTGACACCTAGCCACCCCACCGAATGAATTCTTACTGTGCATTTTCAGCTCTCTGGATGCCCCAAAGGTCTAAGCCATCTTCAGTAAGTGTCCCAGTCTGAAAAACAAAGTCTACAATCACCAGGAGCTATTTAATAAACCATGTTAGTATTAAGTTCATGAGCATGTGTGTTTAGGTCCTATATATTAAAACACATTATCTTAAGGACATAATAAGGTCCCCTTCCCATTAGTTAATCACTTCTCAGAGATGGATGGAAATATTTTGTTTATATGAAAGTCTTCTGGAAAAACTTGAAGAATGAGTTTTATTTCAGGGAGAATGTATGCTCACTGCTCTGGATAAGAACTGGGCCTAGGGTCTGAGATTTTCCTGTGTGGGAACTCCCTTTATCAGATAAGGTCTTTAAGGAAAGTATGAGGCCAAAGTGAAAAGTGATTTGCCCTGGCAAAAAAATTCTTTCCTGAGGTCTAGGTCTTGACATTTTTTCAACTCCTTTTACCCAGCTGTATGCACTCTGATAACTGAGAAGCCCCTCTTTCTGAACATCATCTCCTCCTGTTGAAAAGGGCACTCCCTGGGGCCAGGGGCTTTCTGTCTGTATTGTATTGCTAGCACTTAGTACAAGACCCAGCACACAGCTGGTGCCCAGCCAGTGCTCATGCCCTTGGGGCTCTGTGCATGAACCTCACAATCTCCTTAAATTCTCCGCATGAGCACCTTACATCTTTAAACCCTCCAAATTAAACTCTATTCATCACAGAGCAAAAAAGTCTATCCCCATCAAGTCTAAGGAAAGAAAAGCTCCAGAGATCCTCAGTGAATGGGAACGGGCGCCAATCGAAATCTTCATGATGACAACGACAAGGGAGATTCACGGGGAAGCAATCCTGTGGTTTTGAAATCCTAATTCTCCTCCTCAATAAGGATATTCTTCAGAAAAGACCCAAAGGAATTAATAATCACTGGTGCTGATACAACCATTTAAACCTGACCACCCTGTGAGAGGCAGCTAGTCCCCAGGAGAAAATGGAAACTGGGCAAAGTGGCCTCCTTGCCTGGAGTCGGTCATGCTAGAAGGCAGGGGCAAAAGGCCATATCTAGACCCTGGGGAGGGGCTTTGGGAGAGGCTACTCATTGGGAAGTACCTACTCCACTGAAACAAACTCCATCTGTAAGCTTCTTAAAGCAATTCAGCCAAAACAGCAACAAAATTTTCAAAATGGAAAGGCTGATCAGAAAAATATTCAAAAGGAGAAAAAAGTAGACTAATTACGGGGGGCTGGTGGAATGCATTAAAGGAATTTAAAATTGCATTTAACATTAAACTTGAAGCTACGAATACAAAAAAGCAATACATAGAAAACTGTAAAACCAGCCTTACCTTGTCAAAACACACCAAGTTGAGCTGTCCACAGATATTTATCCGCTGAGGGCTAATGCAGAAGATACCAATTTTTTTCAGTCTCCTTTGTGCATACACAATGCCAGCAGTCATGGCAGCCGGAAGTGCAGGAGGCACAGTAATTGTGATGATATCCAGAGATTCGATGACTATAACTCCAGCAGGTACCTAGAGTTAGCCCAGGGAAAGCACCTATAACATCAGCTGCGGCTGCTTCAGAGGCCTCTTGGCACAAAGAAAGATTGGAGGGGGAGGGGGCGCGCACTCAATAAACTGTCCAAAATGTTCTGTTTGTTCAGGGGGGACATCGAAACAATCCTCTCTCTGGATTCCACTTCCATTATATGCCAATGAATATTGTCCCTAGTCAGTAGTCTCTTGAGAAAAGCCAGCAGGAAATCAAACCAATGTAACCTAATTACCCCAAAGAGTAGTTCTGGACTCCCCCCATGGATGAACAAGGCCATAGCCCAACCCTTCCATACCTTATTCAGTATGCTATGGACAATGGTGTAAATAAATCCAATGCCGGCCACCACTACAAGACAGAGCAGAAACATGTAGGCGTCTCTGTAGAGTTTAAAATCCGTTGGCTTGGGATACAGTATGGAACGTACAAGCTGGCCTTTAGAAGTACTAAATCCTGGAGACAGAATGTTTAACAAGTGAATACAGTCAAATCCATGGCCCAAAATAGCAGGAGCAGAAACCATCTGCCCTGCTTAGACTGGAGTCAGAATGACTGGCAATAAATCCATTCGATATACCAAAAGGCTAGAAAGACACACACACACACACACACACACACACACACACACACAATCAAATACATTACTCATATATCTGAAACAAGATAAATATTTTTAACTTTCCTGACACAGATCATCTCAATCACTCCCTCCCCATAACCCTCAAGCTTTCTTCCACTCACTCGTCCCTAATGGTTCCTAATTCAAACGATGGTTGAAGGACTAAATCATACACCCAAAGATTTTGACATGTTACTTGTAAGCAGAGTGGCAACTTCCAAAAGGGCAGAATAGCCAGAAACTAAGCCTTAACTCCAAACAAAGACCAGAAGGTAAGCTAAAGGGAATGAAGGAATGAGGGAAAATAAGGGAAAATCTGTTTTCTAAAAGAGAAATTGCATTAGGCTATCCAGAAGTACAGCCCTCACTCTGCAAATCCTCAACATTTGGGAACATTTACTAGCTTAAGGTATGCTGTGCAGTTAAATGAAAAGCCATCTACCTGTCCTGACCACAACGGCCTTCACGAGCTCTCCGGTATAGAAGCGAGTCTGAATGACAGTGGTCCCACAAAACAAAGTGTGCCGCTTATGGAGTTCTGGGCTATACATTTCATCTTCTGTTCCTTTCACATCCACTGAAGGGTTTGGCAAATTAGTCTTTGTTACAGGAACACTTTCACCTTAAACAAAGTTTAGATCCTCAGCACGGAAAGGTTTAACATGTGAAAATCGATTCTCACAGACATTAAACTTCAGAGCATTTCAGAGTGATTTTGACTTAGCTCGACAAGAAGGTTGGTGATTCTATAACCACATCCAGAGAACTGAGTTTTATCTCAAATTGTTAGCTTTTACCTGCCAATAATTTCATCATAACTGGTACAATAATGAGGACATTATTAAACATATATAAATCTTCCCATCCTCCAGCCTTCATGGGAAGCAGGTAGACATAGGAAAAGACCTCCCTTCACCCAAGTGATTCCAGCTGATAGAAAGCTGTCAGCAGGAGCCAAGGCTGGCCGGGACCAGGAGCAAGCCCATCTACTTAGCACACGGAGGCAGAAAAGCAGAAGGGGTTACTGGTGAGGGAAGACCAATGCTGACCATCACTAGCATTGATGGGGTACTTCTTTCCATGCCCTATATTTTGATCCTAACAGCTGCCTGCTTGGGAGGATGACCCAAACTGGACCCCGTTAGAAAAGAGGAAATGGCCAGTTTAATCACCTGGCCCCTGGTCACAATGAGAGTGACAAGAGCCAAGCTCCAAAGACAAGGCTCTCCTAAACCCAAGGGCAGCATTCCTGACATCCTACATGTCAAGCTAAAAGCAACTCTTCCCATTTCCATGATTCCTACGTGAACTTCACTGATTCACAGAGCAGGTTCACTCTAATCCCTTGAAGTCACAGTATGAAATGCACCATTCGATGGCTTCACCAGTAAAGGATCCTAGCGTGTATCATGAAGACTAAGGCCCACACACTGAGCCCACTGCCCATCTGCCTACCTGTGAGCATGCTCTCGTTCACAATGCAGGTACCACTGATGAGGACCGCATCACAAGGCATGACCGTGCCGTTCATCGGGATGACCATGAGGTCTCCAGGTACAAGGTCCGTGGAAAAAATCTCTTCTGTTTCTGAAAGGATCAGGTTTGTTTGGTGTTTTGTGATGTTGTTTTACATGGAGTGACAACAGCACAGCAGCTCCAGAAGGTCCTTGCCCATGAGCCCAGCAGGTGATGGGCTCCAAGGGAAGAATATTTCAATGCTTTACCTCAGAGCTATGAACAAGAGACCAGAGAGGGAGCAGGGCTCTCGAACCCTGCCCCTGCCCTCAAAGTGCTCATAATTAGAGGGTTATAACACCAGGGGCTCTCGGGTCAGGGGATGGAGAATACTATTGAAGAGATGCCACAGAGAAGGCTTTTATGTGATGCATGGACAGCTGTAACTGGCATTCCAAAGGAGCTGCCTGCCTGAGCGATGGTAGAGACACCATCAGGAGGAATAGTCCACCAGTGAGTGAACAAGGAAAGGAGGATGGATAGGAGAGGACAAGGAGCCTCTCCACCACAACCTGGAGCCACAACCTGGAGCCAAAGGCGAGTCTAGGCCTAGGCTACCAAGATTAGAGCTCTTCCTTTACAAGCAGGAGAGGATGCTATATCTAACCTACAGGGAAATGATGTCAAGACAGAATAAAAATCCACATGATCCACCGCCCTTCCTCCAGGGATGCAAATGGCTCAGGGAATGATCTCCCCACCCCGCCTCAGCCTCCAAGAAGAGTGCTCCTGCTCCTGCAAGGCCCTGGGCCTCCTAGGGGACACGGCAGGAGCCAAATAGGTACACAATGGAGCCCACCAGCACCTCTCACCGTAAGAGCTTATTAGTCTGCAACAACTCTCCAGAACCCTCTTAGCTTCCCCTGCTCAAAGAACCACATCCAACAGAAGACTGGTTCTCCATAACTCAGGTGCTTGTCACCTTGGGTCCGTGGACACTCTGGGCCCTGAAGGATCCCTGAACAAATTTCAGAGAGCCCAGTTCTGCCCCACCAAGAGAGAATGATGTAGGCAGTGACCAGTCCACCAGACATGCCCAACTCTCCAGACTCAACAGAACAAGTTTTGAAAGAACCAAGATTCCCTCACATAGGCTCCACTGTGAAAATGAACCCAAAGGACAGCCATGCCAGTGACTTTCCTCACAAACCTGAGGAGGGCACTGCCCAGCAGGGCCACACCTGATCACCAAGCAGAACAGAACATGGAGAAGAGTGATCTGTCAGGTGAGAGTGAGAGTGCTCATGATAGGAATTCTGAGAGCTGCAAGGAATGTGCCCAATTCTACATTCTAAAAAGTGGCCACCATAAACTATCCTACCTGGACAGAATAATCACACAAGCGAGTGTTGTGTCTGACAGACAAAACAGAACCTCCAAGTCATGTGCAGAGAGAAAGTGGAAATAAAAGGTCCCAGGATGCTCTTGGGCTAGGCACCTGGCCAGTCACTTTGGGACTCATGCCTTTGATCATCAACCCCTCAGAAGGACAGACACGTCCCAGGCTACCTACCTCCCCCAACTCTGCAGACAGAAACTCTCACTGTGCTGTGGGCTGCCACCATATCATGCAACATGATGTATTGCTGGAAGGAAGCACAGAGAAAATTTGAAGTCCAAAAGGGTGCTGATAATCACTAAATGATACACCCCCCAGTGAGATCAGAGGTCCAGGAGACACCCCCAAATCACACACACACACACACACACACACACACACACACACACACACACACACACACACACACAAAATCTCCACACTCGAGTACTCTCTAAGAACCCAATGACCACATAAAAAACAAGGAAAAATGGTCAAAGCTAAAGGTCTGGGCACTGCATCCAGAGAGTCTATAACCTCTGGGGGTGCTGTGGTCACCCTCCTCACCCATGGGCAGGCAGCACACAGGAGAACCTCTGGGGGTGCTGTGTCTATTTCTCTCCCACCCCCCCCTCACCCCAGCACAAAAAGCCCCTCTACTAGACAAGCTCAGCCTGAGCCCAAAGCCTCACTTTTGCACAAAGGCATTTACAAACCAGATAATCGTAGATTCCCAGGTTTTCTTACATTAAAAAGAGATGCCAAAAACTTGACTGGCCTATTAGATTTTGCTGAGGGGAAACTCAACAGCCAGGAATTATAAGAGTCAGTCTGGAATCACGAAGACCTGGGTTTACGCCCTGCCTCAGTGGCCCTGAACAGCTCCCTCAAACTTCTGTGTCTTGGCAACTGCCAAGAACTAAATCTATGACATCATCACAAAAGATGATAATCTCAGGTGGGGAAGGGAGGGAGCCCCCCCCCCAAACTGTGAAGGATTTTTTTTTTTTTTTTTGCTTTTTGGAGGGCAATAGGGGTTAAGTAATTTGCCCAAGGTCACACGGCTAGGTTTTTATGGTTTGTGTGGTTGTACGGTCTGAGGCCGGATCCGAACTCAGGTCCTTCTGACTCCAGGGCAGGTGCTCTACTCACTGCGCCACCTAGCCACCCCTGTGAAGGATTTCTTAAAAGCCTCTGCCACAACCCGGGCACGTGCTCACCTTCCTGATGGTATATAAGGAGCTCACAATGGAGATCACAGACATGATCACAATGGCTAGGGCATAGTAGTAGTATTCATCAGTGCTCCACAGGATCACACTGAACAGCTGGAAAACGTAGAAGGGATTGAGAACCTGAAAAACAAGCACGAGTTGAGCCAGGCCAGCAGCTGAGCCCCTGGGCATCAGCCTAGGCGCGATCCACATGGAGGAGTCTCATCAGAAGTGTCCTCAATGCCAGTGCCCCCTGACTGGGCCTCCCAGGGGCCTTCCCCTACAACTCTAACAAGCTGACCAGGGGGTGGTCCCCAAACTTGCAGGGACACTTCAAAATGCTGCCTAGAGGCATGCTCATCTAAGCAATCAGCTGACAAACATAAAGTTGGTGAGCAGAACTGGGTGACAGGTGATACCCTGCCCTGATCAATATCCTTTAGGGGGAAACCAAGAATAACAATAGCACAAAGACAGCTGACATGAGGGAAAACGAAGGCAGCAAAAGCTTTAATCAGCTTCCAAGCCATATTAATAGACTCTCACTGACCATGATCCCCTGCCGCTTCCAATGGGCTTCTTTCTGTGGTATTCAAAGACTGCTGCTTGATAAGAGAGGTAGGGCTGATGAAACAGACCCCAAAATGAAAAGACCAGCCCAAGGTCTTACAAGCTGCTTATAGGAGGAATGAGGGAAGGCTGTGCTACACTTTCGTGGCAGGGTCATCTGTTCAAAATGCCGGAGAAGCCTTTCACCCAGCTCCCCCATTTAATTATTTATTTATTTGTCGTCAGTATCTTGATTTTCCCAAACTACTTGGTGGTGTTCACTATTTCCCAATAAGGAAGATAGGAGAACAAGGAAACGAAACATTAGGACATCTGGCTCGAGCAGCTTTTCCAACAACACTGGCTAGATTTGGATCTGCTGCCTGCAATGTCTGGGCAGTCAATCATCACAAAACAGTTCACAAAAGCCAAGTGACAGTCAAGGCCTGTGAGAAGTCGGATCAGATGCCTTAAAGGAATACCACACCTTACCAGGGCTAACAAGAGCCAATCTTTGCGAAAGGAAACCAGAGATTAAAAGAGAAATGAAATCACCAAACCTTATTTTCGCTGACACTAAGAAATTCAGGATCTCTTTCCAAACAAGGCAGATTTCTAACAATCTTTTAATCAGCTTTCTTCATCTACATGAGATTTTTTGATATAATCCAACATTTCTGGCATTTCCTAACAGGCTGAACAAAGAAGACTGTGCTACAGTCAGCTACCACTTGGGGGCAGGGTGGAATCAGAAGACACCTGAGCTCCAATGTATAACACCAGCTACCAGCTGCTTGAGCATGGGCCAGGCTCCCAGCTGGCTGGGCCGGCTGGGCCAGCTGAGCTGTCAGGCAGCAATGGTGAGGCTGCTGCAAAGATCAAGAAAGCTCCTGATGCTGCTCGGAGCTGGACCTGCCTCTTCTCACAGGCCAGGACAAGTCCCATCTGTGACTGACGCTTCTTCGGATGTAACTGAAATGAGAGCAGAGGCTGGAACAGCAGCCCTGCTCAGTACTGATCCAGCCCAAACTGATGGAACGGATATTTAAAGCACAGAAAACCTCCTTTCTCCTGTTACTGAACAAGAAGGTGAATCAGACCAAGCAGCCCCAGCCACAAAAACCAAACCCCCCACAGAACAGAAGCACCACCACCCAAAGCTGTGAAGTCAAAGCTTTCTCAGGCTGCTGAAAAAGTAAATGGGAGCCCCTATCCCTCCGTCCTCCATAAGGATGCTCCTGATACTCTGCTGTTGCTGTTCAGGAGTTCCTGACCCCATGAGCCACAGCACACCAGGCCTTTCCATCCTCCACTCTCTCCCCAACTCTGTCCAAGCTCACGTCCCCTGTTTCCATGACACCATCCGTCCTCATGTCCCCTTTTCCTTTTGTCTTCTATCTTTTCTAATGTTAGGGTCTTTGCCAATGAGCCCCACCTTCTCACAATGTGGCCAAGGTATTTAAGCTTCAGCTTCATTATTTGGCTTTCCAGTGAACAGCCTGAGTTAATTTCTTTAAGTATTGACTTAAAGTATTGATCTCCTTCTGACCCAAGTGGTTCTTGAAAGTCTTCTCTAGCAACCCCACTGGAAAGTGCCAATTCTGCAGCTCAGCTTTCCTTATGGTCCAGCTCTCACAGCCATACATCGCTACTGAAAGAGCCATAGCTTCGACTCTGCAGACCGTTGTCAGCAAGGTGATGCCTCGGCCTTTTAGTCTGCTGTCCAGCTGGACCAGAGCTCTCCTTCCAAAGTGCCCCAAGAACAGAAAGTCTAATGCTCCTTCCATTTCTTTTCCTATGATTTGCCAAGAAGTGGTGAGACCAGCGGCCAAGAACTTAGCTTTTCAATGTTGAGCTTCAAGATTTTACACTTCCTTCTTTCACCCTCATCAAGAGGCTTCTTATTTCTTCCTCGTTTTCTGCCTTCAAAGTGGCACCATCTACACATGTGGGACTCTGGATATTTCCCCCAGCAACCTTAATTCTAGCCCAGCATTTTGCAAGACATCCTCTGCACATACAATAAACACAGTAATAATATGCAACCTTGTCATACTCCTTCCTCAATCTTAAACCATCCCTTGTTCCAAGCTCAGCTCTAGCTGCTGCTTCTTGGCCCTCATACAGGTTTGTGGGATGTTCAGAGGTCTTGCCAGAGGACTTTTGCTGTGATCCAGAGTCAAAGGCTTCAGTGTGGTCAGTGAAGCAGAAGTAGAACTCCTCTTGTGAATGTTGGCAATTTGGTCTTGAGTTCCTCCACCATGATTATCCAGGATGGTGAGATCTTTCTTGTCCCATTTTTCAGGATATTCCTGCTACTTTTTAATCTCCTCCACTTCTCTTAAGTCCCTACCATTTTTGTCCTTCATCATGCCCATTTTTTTGCACAAAACACTAAAAAACCCTAATCACTAAAAGCTTGAACCTAATCCTTTAACACTTTTCCACTGGAATAATTTGTATAGCTTTGGATTTTTAGCAACCAACTCATATAGTATCTAAAAAGGCTGAAATTCCTGATGTGGACAAATCTGACTGTGAACCCCATTAGGAAAAAAAAAACACCCCAGCTCTAAGGTTCTCATTCTCCTCCTAAGGCTGGAGCTACAATGGGTAATTAACTCACCACCACCACACCCAAATATTCTCAAGTTTTAAACATAGGATTTTGCAAGGCCCTACTTTAATCAACTAAGATAAACAAGTTAATCACATCATCCTTCAAGCTTTCGGATGATGTTTTATCCAAATCATTACATTTGAAAATCCAATCAGCTCACAGAGAGGAATGCATTTATAATATCAAACACAAAGACAGCACAGCTTACTGGGAAATCTCAGGCTCTTAAGTGTTAAAGTATACTTGATTTAAATCCAAACAACCCCAATTTAGTTCAAGTGCTATGTGTAAGGATCAACAGGAGGCACTGGAGAAAATAGGAAATTTGGGAGAAAAGACATGAACCCTAAGCATCCTGGAGCTTCAAGTCTAATAAGAGAAGAAACAGAATTAGAATCCGCAGTGAATAAAACAGGTGCATCAGAGACAAAGAAGCAACAAGGAAATGGACAGTTGGTCTGAGGAAGAAAGAACAGCAGTGGCAGGGGACAGGGTGCATGGCCTTGACTGGCCTGGGCAGAATTCTAAGCTGGGAAAATATTATGTAGCCCAGAGAAAGAGAGGCAGCAAAGAGCCCCAGCATGGAGCAGCCTTCGAGGGGCCAGAAAGGCCTCCCAGGGGGTCGGAACAGAAAATGCCAGGCCCAAGAGAGGCACCTGTAATGTGAGGTGGAGAAGCCACATCAACCAGAGGTGACCTTACCTCTTTAACCAGAAGTTTAAGGACAGAAGGCACTTTGACAGCGATCTCGTTCATTCCATACATCAGTTTTCTGTATGACAGAGGAGAAAAGTCAAGGTGTTAACGCAAACCCTGGCCTTCCCGCCTACCTGGGTTCCAATGCTGGGAACCTGAGGTGCACATTTGTGGGATGCAGAACGCATGGGGAGCTGCCCACAATCGTCAGTGTCCACAGAAACATGAGGTTCCCACTCATTCCCTGACACTCTAAAACACTCCTCCTAAAAGAAAGAGACTACTTACGGCAAAAGATGAAACAAACCCATTTGCATAATCAAGTAATGTCCCATGGACCAGGACTGTGTGCTTAGAGAAAAGAGGAGTGAAGGCCATTCAGCTGAGGATATATCCTTGCCTTGGTTTCCCAATTTGCAAGAAAAAAATGAAAACTTTCCCTTATAGCAAATTAAAGATTTAAAGGCCAAACTTTAGTTCTTATATAAAATTCTTTAATTTTTCTATTTCATTTTAAAATACTGTCTTCAAAGGGGCGGCTAGGTGGCGCAGTGAGTAGAGCGTCGGGCCCGGGAGTCAGAAGGACCTGAGTTCGGATCCAGCCTCAGACACTTAACGCACACACAAACAAAAAACCTAGCCGTGTGACCTTGGGCAAGTTACTTAACCCCAACTGCCCTCCAAAAAGCAAAAAACTGTCTTCAAGTACAGGTTTAGTGTATTTAGTGAAGAATGATACTTTCAAGGTCATATCAATTTATTACCAAAATCAAAATTGCAGCTTAGCATAGTTTAACCTGTACTTGATATCAAAATCAATATCTGAGGGGGAGAAGAACCATGACTGGGAAAGAGCCTTCAGTGGTGTTTGGAATGTCTGTACCTGTAGGCGTGAGTCTCCTTCGCCAGCCCCGAGCTGTGCTGTTCATAAATTGAAGTACAAGGAACACCTTCATCCAAACCCCTAAAGAAAATGGGAAATTCTTACTTTAATCTAAATCGAAAATACCGAAATTCTTTAATGCTTTGTTTCAAAGTCTGTGAATCCCATTCTAAACAGGAATCCTCAGCTGGGAGGATCCTTCTCAAAGGGGGTGAGACTTCGGAGTCATTTTCTAGACTGTAAGCCTGATTTATCTTCTTATTTCCATTCCTACTAACATTCTTAGATCAGTGTAATCACTAGCATAAATATTTTAATTACTATCTGTGAATGATTTGATATCTATACATAGAGAGAGGCAGGCGGGCAGGCAGACACCCAGAAACAGAGGCTTCTTCCCAGACCACATTCAAACAGCTTAACAAAAAGTCACAATCAGGGGCCCATTCCCCCACCACCATCACAGCCCACCCTGCTCCCTCCTCACATGGCCACTAACCACCCCCACAGGGCTCTAGGAAGAACCAGTTCAAGAATGCTCTGCCCCTGAAGGATATCTATATAGGTCACGAAGGGAGAAGTTCATTTTATTATGTCTGATAAAATACTTGGGATGTGATCTAATGTAAAGCCAAAGGGGAAAAAACCCTACTTACTTTAACACATCAAAATTCTGGAGGGAGTCATTCCAGAAGTACCTCACACTGTGGTGTGTAAAATAAGGGATCTGTAAAACACAGAGCATCAGACAGATTGGCACCCAAATGATCCTGGTCCTTAACATTTCAATTGACTAAGGAACATTCACTTAAAAAGACAAGAAGGTGGGCTCAAGCAGATCTTCACATTCTCCAACACCCCGACGGACAGCCCAAGCCCCAAAGGCTCCCACCCCTCACTCTCCAGAATTCAGGGCAGGCAGGGGCCACAGTACCTCTCTGGGCCGGACAAGGTCACGCTGGTCCTCTTCAGGCAGGTCCTCGGGGAAATGGAAATGAGCAGCGTGGCCATTGGACACTTTTTTAGTTACTGTTTTAGGGCTTGAAAATGAGTGGTTTTCTAGAGAAAGAAAGCGAACTTTTGCACAAAACCATATCCTGAATTCATCCTTGGAAAAAAGAGAGAAATAAAGTTTTTCATTCCAGCATTCTTGTTTGCACAGACATTTCCCATATGACAATCAACAAACCCTCATGAAGTGAGTTCTGGCCCAGAAGGGCCCCTGACAGCTCCACCTCGGGGCGAACTGCTCTTAAGCCAGCTCCTCTCAGCCCTAATCCCTGCAGTCCCATCTGCCAGGTGAGAAAACAGGGCTTCCTGCTCCTGAAGTCAGGACGCAGCCTCTTCCCCGATCCTTCAACACTCAAGGCTTAGTTCAAACCCCAGCACATACCAGATCAGCACAGACAAGAAGCTGTGAGAGGAAGGGGAATGGTTATAACGCACTCAAAGCCTCTGCGACTTCCTTTAGTCTTCACACCAGCCCTCTAAGGCTCCCCATTTTACAGATGAGGAAACCAAGGTGGGCAGAGGCAGAGCCCGCCTGCTACCCTCAGGAGTTGAAGTGCAGAGGCTCAGTCACAGAAGCCAGGTCCAACATCCCCTAAGACAAAGCTTCTCCACAAGGGACCTCTGCGCTCCCTTTTCTGGCACCGAATCTTTTCTTGATAAAAACAATCCCTTAATTCTGCAATTTGTAAAATGACGCCCTGGCCAATCAAAGGGCTCCTCACTCATTTTCAGTTAGAAAAATAAAAACCCAGGAAGCAGTATCATGGCTGGTCCAGTGGGAGGCACAGGCCAGAGCCACCCTCTCCTCAGGCCTCTGTACTCTGAGCTGGCCATTTGGGGACTGAGGGAGACGGCTCCTACATGGGAACACTCAAGGAGGTGATGATCAATGCAAACATCAACACAAAATGCAGATAAGATTTAACTCCGTAAACACTGCACAAGTGATTGCTCCATACACAGGCCTGAACTTGACTAGAAGATAAAACACTGGGCAACCGGAAAAGAGGAAATCCCTGTCACACCAGGCTTGGCTCCTGGAGGAAACAAAGCATGAAAAGACCCTGAAATTGGGGCGGCTAGGTGGTGCAGTGAATAGAGCTCTGGCCCTGGAGTCAGGAGGACCTGAGTTCAAATCTGGCCTCAGACACAACACAAAAACTAGCCATGTGACCTTGGGAAACTACTTAACCCCAACTGCAAGAAAGAAAGGGAAGGAAGGGAGAGAGAGAGAAAGAGAGAGAGAGAGAGAGAGAGAGAGAGAGAGAGAGAGAGAGAGAGAAAGAGAGAAAGAGAGAAAGAGAGAAAAAGAGGAAGGAAGGAAGGAAGGAAGGAAGGAAGGAAGGAAGGAAGGAAGGAAGGAAGGAAGGAAGGAAGGACACTGAAATTCTGGGCCCAGAGGAAGAGATTGCTGAAGACCAGCTTGGCTCGAAAGCCAAGTGTGTCCCATGGGGGAAGCCAGCCAATTTTGAAGCAGAAAGTGTTTGAGACCAGTCAGAGCCATACCTTAGCAACAGTACCTTCTCAGCTCAGAAGGGAAACCCACTAGAGGCAAGAAGAAGAATGGGCAGAGCTATGTTAGGAGGGAGGCCTCACCAAGAGTCCACTTACTGTGGTCCTCAGGAGCACCACCTCACAATCTTTGAGGGCCGATCGAAGGCAGGTGGCTTTCACTCGCCATTCAGGCATCCAGTAGAGGAGGAGGAGGAGGAAGCCACCAGTACAGACCACCCCAAATGCCACTACAAGCAGCTTCCAACGACTCAGATTGTAACCATAGATCTCCTGCATGCAAACAAGAAAACAAAGCATGGTCAACCAGACCTTGTAGCATTTGAGGCAAAGTATTTCATTTTTTACTATTTGAAATCTGACTAGCTAAACCGTCAAATTCAAAGAAATTCTTGTTCTCACTTTCCCAAGTGCAGGCCCAAACACACTGTTTCCCCTAGAGTACCACCCTAGGCAGATAACAGGCATTCAATCACCCAGTCTTGGTTGTAACTTCTCTAATAATCAGTCAGCAGGAAGAGGGTGGGTGAATATTGCCCCACAGCGGCAATAGAACAGACAGGCCTACAATTCCACCACATCAAGTGGTCTTTCTTGTTCGTGGCTCTGACAAAGTAAACTGGGGGCAGATGTCAAGGTTCTTGCTCAGGAAGGGACCTCCCTATGGATTACCTACCAACCTGAGATTAGTACAGCTCAAACACCAGAGGCTTTCAAAGAATGGGGATAATGTAGAAATCATTTTCACTAAATTCAAACATTTATTAATCACCTACTACATACAAAATGCTAGTTCTCCAAGAATATAAAGACAAAAATGAAATAACCCCTGCCCTGAGGAAGTTTACTTTCTACTGGGGGGCACAGCCCATACACAAATCTTAGTCCAAGGAGGAAGCTAGCACCCCCTAAAGGCTCCCATGCTGCACCCTGAAGGAAGCAGGCAGCAAAGTCCTAGAGGTCAGGTTCTCCAGGTATGGGGCTCCCAGTGGACCAAGGGCAAGTTTGCCTGCAAAGTGGAGAACATGGAAAGTAGAAAATGACCAGTACATTTTCTCTTGGGAAAGGGAGCCTGACTGTGGTGTGAGTCAAGCTTAGAAATATGACACAAACAGTGATTCCTGCATTCATAATCTAAATTTCCCAACACTAGTGATAGATGTGTGAACAACCCCCTTCTCAACTAGGCTCCTTTTCAATGATCCACAGCAAGGTTGGTTGTGTCGATCCCTATCCTATACTACATGAATCCCTCAACTCCTCTCTCACCGCCCCCGCCCCCGCCACCCCAGAACACTTGGGGATCCAAAAGCAGCTGAGAATCTGGGGGGGGGGGTGTCAGGCTAGGACAGGTTTGGGGCTGTGTGGCTGGAAGCTTCACTCACCTAAGAAATGAATGGGGAGAAAAAGGGGGAGAAAGAAGGCTATTCCTTTCTAGGGTCATTGAAGCATCTTTTTAAAATGCACAGAAGAGAAGGCCAGGGAGACCAGAGTCAAAGAAGTAAATCAGCTTTGGGAGCAACGTGCTCAATTTGTTACAGGAAAAGACTGTGTCCTCCACGCCCCCTCCTCTTCCACTCTACTATGGCCAACTCTGCTAGTGCTCCACCCCAGAGAAGGGGACATGTGGGGCATGCAGGCTGGGATTCCTTTGGAGGCAGCCCCTGAGCCTGCTGTCAGGAAAACCTCACTTCAAATGCTGCCTCACTATCACTATGACCCTGTCTGCCTCAGTTCCCCCATTTGAAAAACAGATAACCCTCCTTCCCAGGGATGTTATGAAGATAAAAAGAGGTAATATGTGTAAAGTGCTTTTGTACATCTGAAACTTTATTAAAACTGGCTAGGTATCAGAGGACAGAGTGCTAGGCCCGGAGACATGAAGATTTATCTTCCCCAATTCAATCCAGCCACAGACACCTATCAGCTTCGTGACCCTGAACACCTTTCTTGGGCAGCTGGATAGCGCAATGGGTAGAATGCTCATTGGACCTGGAGTCAGAAAGCTATCATCCCAAGTTCAAATCTAGCCTTGGACAATAGCTGGGTGACCCTGGGCAAGTAACTTAACCCTGTCTGCCTCAGTTCCTCATCTTTAAAATGAGCTGAAGAAAGAAATGGAAACCCCTCTAGTAGCTCTGCAAAGAAAAGCCCAGGGACCAATAGGTGGCTCAATGAATAAAGCACCGGCCCTGGAGTAAGGAGGACCTGAGTTCAAATTTGGCTTCAGACTTACTAGCTGCTTGACCTTGGGCAAGTCACTTAACCCCAACTGCCTGACCTCCCCCCTCCAAAAAGCAAAAAAAAAAAAAAAAAAAAACCCACAAAGAGTTGGACACAATTGAAAAACTACTGAACTATTAACCTGAAAATAAAAGGCATTTTTTCCAGCTTATGAGAGGACTGGAATTCTAAATCTGAATAGAGAAGCCCATCCAGTAGCAGAAGCACTAGAGCCCAGGCTCAGGCCCTGGGAGTGTGGGCAGGCCCAGCACCTGCTGAGGCCTACATCCCCATCTGCCAGACCCAAACCTCACTGCCCAGATCTCCTACTGCCGCTGTCTCAGGAGAGCATCTGAGCCAGTCTGGACAGAGGTTCTTTGACTGCAGGCTCCAAGGCCACCCTGAAGCACCTTAAGTCCGTGCTCACAGCAGATCGGAGTAGGGAGGGCTAGGACAGTGAGGATGCTTCCCGTGCTGCTGGGGCTCAGGCCAGGGCAATTGAGCCTACCTCTGGCTGTGCCCTGCAGCTCCCAGGGAGGCTTCGAGGGCCTTGTGAGGCTACTTCAGGACTGACTGGCAATTTTTGCTTCCAGGGTTTTCCATTGCTTCCCTGTAATGGAGCCCTCACAAGTGCAGCCCATGCTGCCCACTGTCCCAGGCCTCAGATCACAGAAGGATCAGCAGGATAAGAACTCCAGCCTGCAAAAAGGTGTGCAAGGTATCCCACCTGCTGCCCCCAGTTGTGTCCAGCTCTGGCCACTCATCTTTCTTATCCTGTTTCCCTCAGCCTCTCCTGAACACATCCCTTGCAGCCCCTGCACCTCTTGCCACCCCAAGGAATTCCTGTCCAAAGATGCTCCTTCCTGCAGCCCCTTCCTGCAGCCCCAAGACACCCTTCCTGACTCCCCCAAGGCACCAGAGTGCTGGCTAAGCCCTTGCCCCCCTCCTTGCTCCAAAACCATCTTCCCACCTGCCTGGATCAGAAAATGGGATTACCATTTCATCCTCTTGGCCTTGATTAATGGTCTTCTTTTCTTCTTTGTCCATTTTTACTGCGTTAGGAAATTATTTCTCTGCTTCAGAACACTTGAAGATAACTAATAAGGAAAAAAAACAAGGACTGAAGTGGTGTGTTACGTCGAGCTGCCAGAGGAGCCAGGAGCTGTGGCAAGTTCCAGTGACCCAAGTCTCAGCAGGAAAACCTTTGAGCTCCATTAGGTCCTCAGATGCCACCCAGGGAACTCCCAAGTGGGCCTCTGCAAGTAACTAAAGCCCTCTAGTCATGGCCTGGCTCAGCTCCTCTCCCCAGGGCTTAGTGACAAAGTCACAGATTGGAAGAAGGGGATTTCCCCTTACCTGAAGAAACTGCATAAATACATTTAGGTCCTCAGTCACTCCATTTATTGTAAGGAATAAAGCAGTGCAGGAGTTGGGTGACCTTCACCTCTCTCACATGTGACCTCAGCCCCAACAGGCCTCAGTCTCAGCATCAGCATCAGGCAAAGGAGAGGTTGGCTCCTCCCAGCTCTGCCATGGCCCTGCTCTAGTCTTCTTGAAGCAGGGGACTTGCCAATGATGCTTTTTCACAAATGCATTAGCAGCTTGGTCCTACTGCATTTTACCTTCTGCCCCATGTAAGCCCAGCCATCTCTTTAGAAGAATCCCACCAATCCTAACGTTGGGGCAGACAGGTCATCTATGGAGGCTCAGGTTCCTACAAATGAGTGTGAGCTTGGCTAACTACCCAAAACACAAGGCCAGGCAGAAAAAAGGGCAGGTGGTGAAATAATCAGAAACAGGGGTAGACTGGCACATTCCACCAGTAAGACACTGAGCTGCCCTCAAGGAACTTATAGTTCAGTCTAGCTTAACAGCTAAAATCAAAGTAGGATTACCAACCAACCAGTTTTTATTAAGCACTTACTATGCTCCAGGCACTGGGAATATAAATGAAAAGAATAAACAGAATCCTTAGACAGCTCACAGCATTTTATGTCCTAATCTGAGGGAATCAAAAACATCCTGAGTACCTAGAAGGGCCCAAGGAAGCCAGAGAGCCCTCTGTCCTGCCTGGAGTGTCCTAAAGGCATCCAGCTTCCCCCTCCTCCTCCTCTTCCTCCTAGGTGGCCCCAGGGCCTGGCACAATGCTGGCTGATGGCTCCGTGGCTTTGGGCACCACCGAGCACAGGGCCAAGAGTCAGACTCACAGCTGCAGATTCAGCTGTGTATCCCTGGGCAAGTCACTCCACTTCTAGCTTTTTCAGTCTAGGAGATAACAGCAGCACCCACCTCCAGGGTTATGATGAAGATAAGATGAGATATTTATATCGTGCTTGGCAGGCACCTGAAGCCTTATTCTCTCCCCTGACTAAGAAGAAGCCCCCAGTCTAATTGGAGGGGGGGGGGGGCCGCACCAGTGAAGTCAGGTATGATGGAGACCAGGGGAAATAGCCAGGCAGAAGGTGGGGCATCTTGTCTTAGGCCCAGCCAGGAAACCAGGCCTGGATCCCAGAGTACATGTCTAAAGAAGGTGAAAAGGAAGGGGACTATAAATTTAATGTCAATCAAATCAAGGAAAAATGTTTCTGCAGAGCATGCACTGATATTTTTAATATTCTTGGAAATACAGAGACATCCATTTAATTTTTAAAAGAACAACAGGTCGGCTGTACTGGTTTCCTTCTGAAATTGGTTCATACCTGCCACCCAACAGTGATGGGGTAGGGTTCCCCTCTAGATCTGGGGTTATCTGATCTGAAATTTTAAAATACATCAACTATTTCAATGTAATTTTTCCTTTATAATCATGTATTTTATTCATTTAAAAATATTCTGATAAGGGGTCCACATAGGCTTGAGCAAATTGTCCAAGGGATCTCTGACACAACAAGGTCAATAGGCCAGTCCCTGTCTAATCACTATTTGGCCATGGCAGCCATGAAATGAAGAACCTGAACGGAATAGGTGTTTAACAGATGTTGCTTTTGATTCCAGAGCCCAAGCTTATTTTTAACAATTCCTGAGTCACAAGTCAAACATTCCCTAATCCCTTTGGGAGGGAGGGCATGGGGATAGTGGGAAGAAAGGAATAAAGCCTAGCATTTTTTTTTGCTGTGAGGGAAAAAAACCTACTGAGTGCTGCTCCAACGTCCATATAGCCTCCTCTTTGGACTTCCTGAATGCCACTTGGGCTGGGCTCTGTTTTCACAAGCACAGCCAGGAATAGATTTAACCAAAAATTAACCATAGGATGTTGATTACAGTTCCCATGAGATCCGGGTGGCCTCTCTGCATCCTTCTAGCCCCATGTATGTGACTTCTTCCAGAGTGTAGGCAGACACTTAAGCTTTTTTTTTTTCCAATAAATATCAACTGGCTAAGGATCAGTTTATGAAGTTTTAGTTCAGTCTTTGTTTTTGTCTTACTTTCCAAACTGAAAGCACAAGCTTTCTACTTTTTCATTTGGAATTAATTTGTCCAAACTGAAACGTTCTTCCTGCCCTACAAAAAATACTGCTACTCTTAAAAAGCTGCCTTAACATTTCAATATTCCGTGAGATTCTAGCTATGGGTGGGATTCATTTCTTAGTTTTTACTGATAAGGAATAATGGCAAGAATTTAGGCTCTAGTTACAAGCTCTAGACAAAACTTTCCTTAGGAAGTTACAATACATCCTTATGGCATATAATAACTCTTAGCTAATAAGCTAATATAACCTATCGTGTGGCTGGATCTCTCTTCATATGTGATACTTGGGCTTGTTTAACAAATAATTTTTAAAAGCTAAAACCCAAATGAAATAGAAATTCATCTCAATTTAAATTAAAAAATGTTTGAAATCATGGATCTAAATATTCTGACATAGTAAGGTAGAAAGAAAGGTCAGGTAAAATTCACCTTCCAGATAAAATATAATTAATCTAGTCAAGAAAAATCAGCAGCCAAAGAATAAGGGGACTGTCCACTGAAATGAAAGACTTTTCTTTTTAAAATTCTCAAGTTCTAAAAGGTACATGACAGGAACAGAAAAAAAAAAGGTTCAGTGTCCAGACACTTATTTAATTTGGCATGTCATGCTTCGTATAAAATTCGATAAATAAAACAAGAAAGATCACATGGTTAAACATACTAAAATGTTCCAATTACATGCAAAAAAATAATAAATACTAACAAATTCTTACAACATTAACTCATTCAGACAAATTTCCATTTTAAAATGCAATTAAATTACAGGTACAAATTGGTGGTTCCTTTTTATAAAAATGACTTCAAATTTTTTTTTAATTCAATTTTCAAATCACAAACCAGAGAATAAAGCCAATGTTCTTACCACTAAACACCTGCCAGTCAGTCCTGGTCATTCCTCCCCAGGTTAGGCTGTCAGATATTTTCAAATGGCAGCTGAAAATAAGGGTAAGGAGGCCAGTGCTGCTAGTGCTGCTAGTGCTGCTGCTGCTGCTGCTGCCCAAACTGTTTTGTTCAAAATCTTCACACACAAAAAGTCTCCAAGGGCTTTCCCAAAAGTGCTTATCAGAAGATTAAAATATCAAAGAAATTTGGCACTTCTCTATTTTTGAACAATTGAAAATGTTCACTGGATTCTCCAGAGCTGAGTCTGAAGCCACTGCCAACTGTCCAGGACACAGTCTATTCAAATAAGCCCAGCTCAGTTCACTGGGGTCCCAATTCGACCCAGCAAGCCTGACCCTGGATGTTATCTACATGGAAAGAAGCTTATAGGATATTATGCTTCTGACCAAACCCTTCCTAGTATTTACAGTGAAAAACTGCCGGCTATTCTATAGCACCAGCAAAAACAATCCAAGAATGTTCATCCCAAAAGGAAAGGATCCGGAACTTTCCCAATGGTGGCAACCATAACGTCCATTTCAAGTTTTTCTCCCTTAATATACAAAATACTAACTAAATGGTAACATGGGCTCCAGCCTGGGCCCAGAGTGAGAAGGACCTTACTCAAGATCTGGTACAATCAAGTTTCTGTTAGAGAGAACTTCCAGGTCCCACCTGGACACTGCAGAAACACTGCCTGGCTCCAACTCTAAGCTGGCCTTTCTTTTAGGGCTATGGTTACAGTGGTTTCTAAGACAGAAAAGAAGGATTTTCAGGGCAGCTAGATGGTGCAGTGAGTAGAGCACCAGCCCTGGAGTCAGGAGGCCCTGGGGTCAGATACAGCCTCAGACACCCCCCCACACACGGACTCGAGAGTGTTCGTCTTGTGACCTTGGGCAAGTCAATTAACCCCAATTGCCCTACCCTTCCCCCATCCAAAAAGACAAAAAGAAAAAAAAAAGAAGGATTTTCATTGGTTAGAAGACTAGGGACGAGTAAAGGAAAACAATCAGTTACAAAGAAATGAAGGTTTTTTGTAGTCTTCAAAACTTCAGTTCATGTATACATATGGGTATGTTATTATACTATGAATTATTTTATTATATCATCTATATTATAGATGGAGAGAGGGAGAGGGAGAGAAACAGATTCTCACAGATATGGGCAGGAGATGGATTCTTAAATGGGGAAAGAGGCAATTACAAAAGGCAAAATGGATAATCTGGATTACACATTACTGAAAACATTCTGTACAGGCAAGTTAATGGACCAACACTAAGGGAAGAGGTCAAATGGGAAAAAACCTTTGCATCAGATTTCTCAGGTAAGGGCTTGGTATTTGAGATATGTAAACAGGAGACATATAAAAGGCAAAAAGCCCCCCCCCCCATTTCTGCACATCGACAGAATAAGAATAAGGCCGAGCTATTAGCAGCCCTACCAAAGAATGCTGCCAACCCCTAGTAGAAGAAAGCCAAAAAGGAAAAGGAAAGCACTCCCCAATAATGGAGATTGCTTTCCATGTAAAATTCTGTCTTCTATTCTATGATATATATGGGGATGTTTGTTTTATTTGCTCTTTAAGTTCAAAATCAAGATAAAGGAAACAATAGCCTGTATATCCACACCAGCTTTCTTCTCCCCAAATCTGGAGTTCCCAGGTTTTCTTCACAGTTAATCGGGCTTCACTGTGTTTCCTTCGAGGATCTGTGACTTCCCATGCATGTATACACTTCTATTGTGAGGGTGAGGGTTGCTATCTCCACACTCAGTACAGGGAGAAAAATAATCACTTCCATATTTCAAAATAACCCCTGTTCTCAGCATCAACACCGGCCCCCTTGCTCTGATCTTCCAGGTTAGTCTGCCAAAGGCAAATCCCATACTTGTGCCTCCTCCTTCCCCCCCACTTCTCAGTTTCTGCTTTTTCCAGACGCCTTCCCCGTCTCCACCTTCAGAAACCTTAACTGGACTACACCACAGGCTTCCTGTCATGGCCAAACTAGTGGAAAAGACCTCATCTCTTTTCAAGGCCTTGCACTGCTCAAGTGAGCTCTCTCCAAGGGTGTCAGAGACCTCTTTGTGGGCACATCCAATGGGCTTCTCTCTGTGGCTGCTGAGCACTGTCTCCCTCACTGCTCTCTCTCAGCACTCCTCAGGACTCTGCCACGAAGGAGCCATCCATCGGCCACTTCTCGCTTGTCGTGTCCTCTGTTCTCACCTGTGGCTGAGCTCAAACCACCATCTCCAGCCCTGAACTCTCCCAGTGCTCTGGTCAAGCCTGGCCATGTTCATCTCTCTTCACCCCGCCCTTCCCAAGTGGGTCCACACAGAGTCCACACAGAGCACTCTGGCCGTACCCTCAGAAGACGTTCCAGAGCCCATCTTTGCACCATTTGCTTCTCTTGGGAAGCCCCTACAGAGCTTCCTTGCTGATCCCTAGCTGTTAGTGTCCCCTTCCCCAAACTATTACCTTTGTATTTATCTGTAAATGTAGAAGGTAAGCTCCCCAAGGGGAAACAGAGGAGGGCTGGAATGAGCTAATGCAACCCAGTGATAAGAAACAATGTAAAGGAAAAACCAGGAAGCTGAAAACCAACAAAGCAGGTAGAGGATGGTCTCGAGGAGACAAGCTTTCGCCCTCATTTCAGAAAGATGCAAGACTCTAGGACAGTGCGACAGTCCCTGCATTTGCCGGGTTAATTGTTTCTTTGTTAACAAAGAAAGGTTCAAGGGGAAAGGGAAAGTGTTTTAACAACCACACTACAAAGGCAAAGGTCATCAATAAAACAATTTTTTTAAAACTTTGTTTTCTCCTTTCAAGCCCACTGAGGTGAGCCTTGTTCTGTTCACATTGCATTCAAGAACTGAGGGTTCCAATCCCAACCAACCATGAGCTGAGGTCAGTGGTGCTAGTCAGTGACAGCCACCAACCTCACACAGGAGAAAGCTCATCCCACTTCAACCCTCGTGGTTTTGCCAAACCCCAGATTCCTATCAGCTCCCCCACATACTGTAATTAAAGAAGTACAGATTCTTTTAAGAGTGTTCCTGAATGTGCCAGAGAGCTGGCCAGCAGCAGCCTTCACGTCTGATTCCCCCCAAACAGAATGGACCCACTCTTTGTGACCCCACTCGGGGTTTTCTTGGCAAAGATGCTGGAGTAGTTTGCCATTTCCTTCCCCAGCTCATTTTACGGATGAGGAAACTGAGGCAAACAGGGTTAAATGACCGACCGAAATAGTTCACAAATATACTTCTGTGTCCATTTTACATACTGGGAAACTGAGGTCCATTAGGAAGTGAGTAGCCATTATGAAGCCATCAGGTAACAAGTGTCTAAGCCTGGACCAAACCCAGACATCCTGCAAGAGGAGAAATAAATCCTCAGCTATGGATCAATCAGTCAGTCAGTCAACAAGCATTTATGCCCTCGGAAATAGAAAGGTGAGCCTGGTCCATGTTTACAAGGAGCTCACATGCTCACAGGGGAGACAATGGGGAAGGTCATGAGGGTCACACACTTAGAATAAGATTGTTTAATGCAGCTCTATACAAACCCCAATATACTTGCCAAAGCCAATGCCTGCCCAATAAAGGCATTTAATGGCCTCTGAACTAGAGCCTTTTTATTTTGTGTTTTTCAGGTAAAAAAATCACCCTGTATGAACACTGCTACTGAAGCTCTCTAGTCCTTAGTAAGAGAGCAGGGGGCTGAGAGCCCAACCATGGCCCCACTTCGTGACTGGCACTCCCTGGGCCAGACAGGCCGACCACAGCCTCAAGGCAGGGCAAAAGGCGGCAGCAAAACAAACAAAAGAAAATGAATGCCAATGTTCACTTTCCTTCTCTCCAAGTGTACTCAAGCAGCCTGGACAGGGAAAAGCCCAGGAAAGGAAGGAGCCAGTCAGAAGATGCTTCACTGATCGGTAAGCATTGACTGTTAATCAATGAAGGTTGGCTCTCGCTGCCGGAGAGGGAGCCAGGGGTGGCACAAATTAAGCACAAAAAGGACTAGTGAAGGGGGCACAGTCTGCCTTGTTGCCCAGCTGGCCCTACCAAGACTAGGAAATGGAGACCCAAGAGACTGAAGCTCTTCCCCCTCCTTTGTCTTTATTACTTCTGAGAGAGAAGGGGCAAGGTGCTCAGGGAAACCTCAGGCAAGCCCAGAATAGGCTGGACACCTCCATTTTAAAGTGCCAATGGGAAATAACAAACTAAAGCCTCTAGCTTGAAGGCTGCCCAAGTGCTGTCTGGGCATGTGAGGGGGGAGGGGCTGTGCTAAGCAGAGTCAATGAAGAGTTCCTCCCCCTGTCCCACTCCCCACCTCGATACCCTCCACTGCACTTCATCACCCCCAGTGCCCAGGCAGCCTGCCCTCCCAGCCCCAGAGTTTCTTGTTGTTCTCCCTATCAGACAGCAAGCTCCCTGAGGGCAGAGAATGTCTTCTTCATATTTGTATCCCCAGAGTTTAGCACAATCCTCAGCACATAGTGAACACTGAAACTTTATTGACTGATTTTCCTTCTATTTCAAAGCATGCAAAGGTCCTCTGGAAGTTCGCTGATCCCCCTCAAGGGAAGGCGTTTTCCCTCTTAGACCATTTTGTCTGGATTTCTTTGCACTTGTGACGTTCCATCTTGGAATCATTCATTTACTCACAAGGCATTTATTGAGCACCTTTTACATGTTAAACCCTACAGTGGGTGCAAAGATAAAACAGGAAAAAGATCTGGATGTCAAGGAGTTTACAAGCTAGTAGGAGTCCCGGGAGGTAAACACAGATCAGCTAATCCAGGATGCTCTGAATTGTGTGCTGAGGTGCTGCCAGCCTCTGGCCATCTACACATGGCTGTAAACTCCTTGCAAACTCCTCACCATTTCTTTCTGCACCTCCTGATGATTCCTGGCATCTCTCTCACAGTAGGCTCTGAGGAAATGTTTACTGAGCTGAACCGACAGCTTTTTAAATCTATAAAGCCACCATTAGAGGCTGAGGCCAGTCCTAAGACCCTAACAATGAGGATGACATAATAAATTTCATGAATACATGGAAATTTTACAAGTCTACCAGCAAAGTCTCCACCAAGCTTTAGTCAATGCCCATTTGATCACTTCCTATCTCAGGCTGTCCATAATACAGCCTTTTGTTTCTGTATTTAGGCTTGAGGAGACCATTGTCCATAGCACACCCTATTTACATTTGGAACATGCATTCTTTGCATGACTACACTTTTTGTATGCAGCCAAACAATTCGATGGTGCTAATAAAATAAGCTATAATTGGGAAAGAGAAGTGAATTCCAAAATCCTCTCCAGAGGAGAAGCATGGTTCTAAGGTCCACCAGCATGCATCCCTGTGGATGGGTCTGACCAGACAACTCAACTATCACATTACACATCACACACACATTCACCTCTTGTAAGCCGGCCACCACAAGAGCAGACTGGCCCAGCTTGTAGTCAGAGGACAATCACCACTGGCACTCATGCCCAGGTTGACATTCCCCAGGCTCACACACTGTGCCCAAGCGTCTGTTCCCAGAGGAAGGTACTAGGCACCAACTGGTGAAAGCCTCTGTGCTGCTGCATGCCAAGGGCACAGAGACAAAGCCACAATCAGCCGTGCACTGGATGGTCTTGACCCCCTAGACACCAGCACAAAGCCTTAGGGCCAAAGCAGGTAAGAACAGTGATTCAGCCTCTTCTTCCACCAGAGGGCGTACCAGGACAGAGGTCCAGCAACAAGCATCCACACGAAGGCCAGAGGTTGTGGAAGTCTAGGGTAGGAAGATAGTCACTGAGGAAAGGCTGTTTGACAGGAGTTTCTGAGCTCCACATGGTTTTGATGTGAGGGAGAGAGGGCTGTGCAAAGTCACTGGCCTCACTTTCTCCCCCAGAGCTATCTGGGGCCAGTCCACTCTGAGGATGACTGGAGATGACCTAGGATGCAGTGGGAGGCTCTGGCCCTTCTAAGAAAAGGTCTTCATGTTCTGAGAGTGACGTGGTGACCATTCAGTTAATAGGCCTCTTTTGAGAAGAGAATCAAGGTAGGGGCGGCTAGGTGGCGCAGTAAGAGCTCTGGCCCCTGAATCAGGGGGACCTGGGATCAGTTCCAGCCTCAGAAAATTAGCAAATAACTAGCCCTGTAACTTTGGGCAAGTTACTTAACCCCAATTGTTTAAAAAAGAAAAAAAGAGAGAGTCAAGGGATGGTCCCTTTAATCAAAAAAAATTCCAACTGGGAAGGGGAGACCCTCAGGGTTGCTGGCCAAAAGAGAAACAGTTACTACTGACATTCCCTCAGAGCCAAGAGGGTCCAAAAAAATAACCATTTGTAATGGAAATGCAAATTTAAAGATCTTCCCTGCCCCTAGGTTAAGTGCTCCAGGAGCCAGTGGTGGGAGGCTTGCTTTCAGGAACTCCCACACCTTGATACTTTGTGATTGGGCAGTGGGTCTGAGCCAGGAGAAGGCTAGATAAACCCGGATAAACCCTGAGGCTCACTTTGAGAAGTGTTGTGTGACTCAACCAGATGAGACTCTGGGTAGCAGTTGAGAGCCACCACTCCCCTGTTCCTCCCCTCCCCTCTCCCTCCCTCCCTCCCTCCCTTTGAAAACCCAGGTGTTGATGCTTCCCTCTCTGGTAAGGATGATTTAGTATAGATGTAATGGTTGGGCAGTTTGGAAGCCTGTCTGCTTGATCTGTTTGTTTCTGTTTTGAAACTTCTATCTGTATACTCTGAAGTTCGGGGTGCTGACCTTTTTTCCCTGAACTAGATAAATGATATATGTTTGAATAAAGTAAGCTTGTTAACCCATTTTGAGTTACTTTCCTTTAGAAAAGGACACCCTGGGGATGTTGGGGTGCTTGCACAATTAATAAGTGGTGCTTGGGCAGAGACCCAACTGGACAACCAAGTTGCCCAATCTATGAGCTCCAGAGTAAAATGGGCTTAAGGTTTGGTCTTTGAGAAAGAAAGCTAGCCAGTAAACCCCAAGTTAAGTAGGCGGCTTTCAGCCATCAAAATGTATCTTCTTTCCCTTTCCCTTCAAAAAAGGAAATAATAAGCAGACAGAAGGGTATGAGAATGAAGAGGCTTCTGTAAAAGAGGGATCTGAAAGAAGCCTAGGAGATCAGTCAGATGAGAAGGGAAAGCAAAGCATTCCAAAGATGGCCAGAGAAAACGCCCAGAGCCAAGAGCTAGAGGGCCTTATTTGTGGACCATGCAGGAGGCCAGGGTCAGAATAGTACTTGCAGGGGGATAAGGTAAAACGACTGCAAGGGAGGGGGGGAAGTTGATTAGGAAAGGCCTTGAATGCCAAACAGCATTTTGTATTTGCTCCTGGGGGCAACAGGGAAGCACCGGAGCTAACTTGGGGGTGGGGACACACATGATCAGACCTGCGCTTTAGAAAAATCACTTTGGTGAATGAGTTATGAGCAGGAAGAGAGTCAAAGGGTGAGGTGACAAGGTCTGCACCAGGGTGGGGGCAGAGTCAGAAGACTTTGGAAAGGTGAGATCTACAGACTTTGGCACTATATTGAATGTGGAGAGTGAGAGAGCAAGGAATCCAGGAGGACTCCTAACATGGAAGCCTGAGGTACTGGGAGGATGGTGAGGAAGTGAAGAGAGGGGGAAGAGTTTAGGAGGGAAATCACTGAGTTCTGTTTTGGACGCTTTAAGTTTAAGGTATCTGCTGGACATGCAGTTGGAGATGGGAAGAGGAAAGGAGCGGGGAGGGAACCCAAGACAGAACCTGGAAGACCACCAATGGTTAGAGGGTCAAATGCAGTAGAAGGAGACAGAGAAGAATTAGAGAGGAAGGAGCTAACCTAATGTTAAGGTGAGATTTTGGAGGCTGCAAGCATACACTTTTATAAGATTTATCAAGTTACCAGTACCTCGATGCAGTCAGGTCATCTTCTGTCCTTTTGGGGGGCTAACTGACCCTGCAACAGCTAAGTGACAACAACAAAATAATCACAACTGCCATGTAAGGCCTGAGAGACAGGGGAGGCCATCATTATACTCACTTTACATTATGAAAACCCTGACCTATACAGAGCTAGTTCCAATTAACAAATGTTTTCACTGAAGGATCATAAATTTAGAACTGGAAAAAGGTAACTGCCCCTTGTTATAGTTTAGAGATGAGAAAACTGAGACCCAAGAAGATCAGGTATGGCACCCGAGGTTTACAGAACCAGGCACAAGCACAAAGTAGTAGGAGCTATGACAGAGCCCACACCAGAGTTCTCTCTGGCTGAGGAATCAGAACATAGCTCCAATCTCCTCTCTGACACATCACCTTGGGGACCTTGGACAAGTCCGGTAACTTCTCAAGGCTTCAATGTCCTCTCTTGCAAAATGTAGGGCTTTCACTCAGTGATTTCTAAGATCCAAACCAACTCAAAATCTTATGATTCAAAACGCTGGCATAGTCAACAATGAAATAACCCTTTAGATACTGTTTTAAAGCTGATGCAAATCCTACTGATGCCAGTTTTCCCAATCTCTTTCTCTCCTGAGCACTCACAACCCAGAAGGAGAGAGGGGCCCCTCTGGGTCTGGCCTTTGCTGAGGGAGCAAAGGAGCTGTGGCCACTTACCCCTCATTCTTACCATGTACCCAGATCTGGATCTGTGTACCCACATCTTCTGGCCTCCTTATTTCACTAGGAGGTGGCCAGAAGCCAGGGGTGGATAAATCAGCCAACAAGCATTTATTCAGTGCCTACTGTCTACCATGTACTAGGTGACACTGTGCCAGATGCTAGTCCAACAACCCTGTGCCCTCTTCTGGGGCTCCAAGGCTAATGGTGCACTTGCTCAGGAAATTCATCTACTCACTAACACACTCAGCAAATTCTGGCCAGCTCACTTACTAGGGTAATAACACAGAATCACAGGATTCAGCATTGGAAGGGACTGCAGGGGTCATGGAGCTAGTCCCATCAATAAATGAAAAAGAATCTTTGCTTTAGGACCTCAGATGTTGGAGAGGTGGCTAGCCTCTGCCCCCAGGGAGGCAGTTAGCCCTTCAGCTGTAGCTCCCCCACACACTCAAAACAGACACAGACACAGACACAGATACACACACACACGCCTGGCAGAGCAAAGCCAGCCTTTCAAATACTTGAAGACATGGAGCATGTCATCTAGGCCTTGTTTTATCCCAGCTAAACATTCCTCATTTCTGCAACAGACCATCGTCCTCCTCTGGTGCATAGCAAGGCCCAGAGACACTCCCCCACCCTGGTCCCTCCTCCTTTGGCTCTGGCTGGATTCTGAGCCAATGTGCCCATCACCCCACATTCTGCCCACTCCACCTGCTCCATCTTGCCCACAGAGCATATGTGGCCATCAAAGGTACCTTGCCAATCCACTAACCTAGCGGTCTCCAAGGACTCACTGCCTTGTCCAGTTGTGGCTCTTTACTGAACACGCACAGATTTCGCTGTCTCCACTACCCCATGCTGGGGACTCAGAAAGGCAAGAGTTAAAATGTGGCCCAAATAAAGGCACTCAGCCCTGCAGCCAGCAGATCCTAACCAAAGACAACATGGTCCATGTGCCTGGCTGTCCCCTCAGCACCCCTCATCCACCCTGGGCTCTATTAGGAGAGGATCAAAAAACAAAAACAAAAACTCTCTCCTAACTTACTCATTTGGAAAATATTTTAAACCTCCCATGGGGACTCTACAGCTCCCCACCAGCCTGATACATATGTTTTGGGAAGCCAAGATCTGAGCTGTTTCTATTACTCCACTGCTCAGAAACCGTTCCTCGTTCTCCACTGCCTGATAATTCTACATGAGACTGGGCCTCCCTGTCCAGCCCAGACCCCACCAGCTCTCAGAAGCTCATCCTTGGATCTCAAGCAGTCCAGCAACCTCAGATCCTCCAAGAGTGGGCCTCAGAAGCATGTGCCACCTTGCCCAGTTACTTTCTACCAATTCAAGTAAACAGAAGGGGCAGAGACAGGCCTAGCCCCCCATGTGACTAGATACTACCCCGAACCCTTCAAGTTGTCAGCACTGCACTAATGAAAAAACTTGGAGCAGTTTTTCAATCAGCTGCAAATCCACTTACCTATACTACCAATCCAGTCAATATTTGTCTATAGGTAGACAACTAAAGGGGCGGCCTTAAGGCAGTGGAATCCCACTAGCCTGAGGACACTCCCAGGCTGGACCAAATCTAGCAGCCCCTTCAGAGGACTTCCAGATCACTAGATGCAGCCCCCCAGTCTCTCCCCTGAGCTCCAGTTCCACATCACCAACTGTCTTTTAGACATTTCCAAGTACATGTTTCACAGTCATATCAAACTTAAGAGGTAGCTAGTAGCTAGCATTTACAGAGCACCTACTATGTGCCAGAAACCATGCTAAGCTCTTTACAAATATGCTCTGACTTGGCCCTGGAAAAAAAGAGAAGATGCACCCCCCTCCTTTACCAGGGGTGGGGAGCTAAGGGTGTGGGATGCTATGTTCCTTTTGGCAGTTGGCTTTGCCCTATTTTTCTTTGGTAGAAGGCAGAGGGAGGTGGAAGGGTTGGGGACAGTGGACACAGCAATAAATGACTGGGTTTGGGGTTGGGGTTTTTTAAAAGCCAAAGGCATGAATAAAATTATTTTTAAAATTATATTCAGAAAACTCAAAGAGAAAAATTCACATAAGAAAAAAGGAAATTGTCTAAAGAAATGTGGATACAGAAGCAACTTTCCAAGTAACTTACGTTTAAAAGATACAGACACAAGAAACCCAGACAGGCAATCCTTAAAGGATCCCAAGGATCAGTGATCTCAGCTAGTCAGGCTGGGCATGAATTCCCTCCAAAAGCTGCAAATAGAAGCTCTTCCATGGGGCTCTCTCCTCTTCATGACCCCAGGTCACTTATATCAGTCAGTCAATTTGCACTCAGTAAGCCCCTGCTGTGTGCCATACACCATACAAAGTGCTGGGGATACAAGGAAAGGCCAAAATCCGTCTCTGTTCTCAAGAACCTCAGAGTCTAAGGTGGAAGTGGGGGAGCCAAGAAGCAAATAAATGCAAATGAGCTCTAAAGTGGATAAATGGGAAATGATGAAGAGAGAGCTGACTAGTTAAGGGAGGCTGGAGCTGGAAGGAAGAGCTGGCCTCCCCCAGCTCACTGCAGCGTCTCTGGACTTCCAGGCACCCCTGAGGCATTCTGATGCTAGGGTAAGGACAGACAAGAAATGCAAAAAAGGTGACCATCCCTTAAGAGCATTTCCAGAGTCAAAAGAAGCTGAATCTGGCAGGCACAGGCAGAGCCAAGTATAAATAAGCCAGTGTCTGATTCTTAGGGAACTCCCAGACTAGCAGGGAAATGACAAGCCACAGCCACAGCAACACGCCGGAGCGCTGACTGGGCCTGGCCCAAGGGAAGGGCAACATGTGCTGAAAAGGGAGCACATTGGCTGGGCCTGACACTGAGGAAATACCTCTTGTGAGGCTCAAACAGAACTACAAATGCAAATATACAGAAATGTGAAACACCACCACAAAAAGCGAGTTGCTTTTTACCCATTTCCAAGAAGAGAAAACGGGCTCTGAGAGGTTCCGTGAAGCTGGGCGAGAATGCCTCTGTAGGAGCCTGTCCTGTTAGTAGCCATGGAAATCCGTGCAGGGCTGAATGGCCTAGCTCTCCAGCACCTGGCTCAGAGTAAGTGCTTAATACATGCTTGGGGACTGACTGGAAATAATGGCTGTCAGTCACCAACCCACAAGGCCTTACTGATTCAATGTCTACTCTGTGCCCGTGCCAGGCAGCTAAGAGATGAGAGTGGGGATGGAAATACAGACAATCCAAACGTTCCCGCTCTCAAGGAGGGCTTACCGCTTGCCGGCCTCTGGCCTGCCCGTCTACCCATCTGCCTAGCCTTGGCATGGAGGCAAACACATTGTCCAAATTCAAAGTTCTATCACCTGAAGAAAATTCCCAATGAACTGGGCCCACACCTACAAACTGCTTGTAGAGAAATAGAAGCATTTTGCCAGAAGTAATGTTTTAAATAGGAGTTGAGGTGGGTTCCAAAACTTCCCACCAAAGTTTATTTTACCCATAATGCTGCTGGAATAGAAGTTTCCTAATGAACGGGCTTTGGGGAACAAGAAAGAGAGGAAATGCAAATCCCCAGGCAGGATGGCCAAATAATGAAGCCCATCTTTGTCAGCTAGCAACCTCCCTTTGGGTAACTCCCCCTTTCATTCAATGGCTGGCTGGTGGCACTCTCCAGGACTATCCAGAGGGAAGGTTTGCCATAGTAGTGATTTGGTTGCAAATGCTCCCCTCGAGCTCCAGCTGCAACCTATTTATCAACTTCTACAGGATTATCCCACAGAACCAGCAGAGTTAACTACCTACCCAAAGGTGCCTAACCCTGATCCATGAAGATCAAGCTAACATCTACCTTTCGGGAGGCAATGACCTATCATTAAACTGAAGAAATTTGTCACCCAGCAACCAAAAGAAAAGAAGATATGCAAAACTTTCCAGGATAATCCAATGACAAGTGAACTCAGCAGAAGGCCATGGCTCTAACCTTTAAAATGGAACCCGGGAGACTAGAATCTGCTCAGCCAGAAGCCAATACTCAGTAGGATTAGCCAGTGGTCCACAAGTTGGACAGAAGTGGAAAAAGTGAGAACAAGATTCTCAGCGTGAGCTATGACTCTGTGCTCTCATAGTGTGGATCAACACAGCATCAACCACTGGGTTGAAACAGTCTCAGATTTTCCAGGACAGGATTGGTTGAAATCTCAGCAAATTCATTACCCCTTTAGGTCTCAACGGCCATAACCATAAAATAAAGGAGCTGGACTATGGAAATCAGAAGATCTCAACTGGGGTCCATGACTTCAATTTCAAATATTTTCAAATGTATTTGAATACCATTGGCTGACTTTACAATCCTCCATGTTTCATCCATCTACACACAGTATTCTGAGGTGCCCACAGGCTTTCCCAGGCTAACAAAGGGCTCCAACCCCCTGTGAGATTCCCTTAATCAACAAAACGCTGGCAGCTGTTGCCTTCTGACTGCCACCTCTTTCTTTCCACACTGAGTTTAGTGCCCAGCTCTGCCTGCCTCTCCTCCCCAGCTCCTGCCTTCCCAGTAGGGAACTCTTCAGCATATACACTGATAAACCTGCAAAAAATCCCAACCTCACAGTTCCTGACCCTAACCATCTCCCATGTTCTTCTCCTCCAAACTACTTTAGCTACACACAAAAATCCTGCCATCACCCAAAAGTGCACCCCTCCCCCAAGTAAAGGAACTCAAATTCCCCTATCTGATCACAAATTACTCTCTGCCTGCAACCCCAAACCCTGTCCATTGCCCACATCATGACCCCTAATCCTTCAATCCCTAAATCCTGGCTATCCTGTCTTCCCTTCCCCACTTTGACCACTTGGTGACTGAAGGGTGAAATGCCCTCTACTTAGTCCCCTGCCTCCTTCTCATAGATCGATGATCTTGCCCTGCCCAGCCTTGGGTCACTTCCCCTATCAGTTCACTTTTGCTCCTACAAGTACTGCTAAGTAAATAGAGAGGAAATACTGGCTGACTGTTGCATAACTTCAGTTGGGCCATCAGGGCTGCAAGGCAATCCTGATCTGCTTCCCTTATCAAGCTTCCATAAAGATCTTATCTTGCAAAGCAATACATTCCTCCTCCCAGAGTTCCCCAAAGCCCACCCCCTCACTCACTAATAGAGCCCTCCTTCCTCCTCCCTTCTGCTGGTCACATCCCTCAGAGGCCTTCAGCTACACTGTCTATTCCCTTCACCCTGATCTTACATGAAGAGGTGACCTTACTCCTAAACAAGTCAAAGCTCTCTCCACTCCATCCCATCCTCTCCAACAGACTGCCTCCTCTACTATCCCCACTATCTCCCTTGTCTTTCTTCTCTCCCTGGCTGCTTAGCTCCTGGCTACAGCTATGTCCATGTCCTCATCTTGGGGAGGCCCACCCCGTTCTCCTTGATCCATCCTTCTCAGCTAGCTCTGGTGCTCTTACCCCTCCTCCCTCTCGTGGCTGATCTCCTGCAGAAGGCTGTCTGAGAGATTTGTGTTTCCTTTCCTATCATTCACTTAACTTTCTACAGTCTGGCTTCCAATCTTAACCCTCAACTAAAACTGCTCTCTCCAGAGTTTCTAAAAGTCATTTCCACTCCAGACGGAGTGGCTCTTCCCAGTCCTCTCTCCCTTCTCTCCCTCTCTGCTCTGCACTCCCTCCTCTTGACACTCACACCCCTCTCTCCCGGTTCTCCTCCTCCCTATCTGGTCACTACTTCTCAGTCTTCTTTGCTGGACAGCCATGCAATTCACGCCTGCCTCAGCCTCCCCAGGGGTCTTTCTTGGTCTTGGGCCTGGTCTCTCTCTGTTCTGTTTCACTTGCTGATCTCATCAGCTCCCAAGGATTCAATTATAACCATAGGGATGCTTCTCAAATGTACTTCTCTGGTCCTAACCTTTCTGCTGACCTCCAGTCTCCTATTTGCAACTACCCACTGGACATTTTTCATTGGCTGTTCCAATATACATCTTAACTCAATGTTAAAAGAGAAAACCCCTCTCCCCTCCTCCTCCTCCTTCCTTATCACTGCTGAGGGCAACACCACCACCCTGGCAGCAAGCCCTCAGCATCACCTCTGCCACAAGTCTCTGCCCACTCCAGACCACTCTGCATTCAGCTGTCCAAATGTTCCTCCTTAAGCAGAGGTCTGAACATGTCACTCACTGACCCCTATTCCAGGGCTCCCTATCATCTCCAGGATCAAACAGAAACCACCCTCCACAACCTGCACCCACCTTTCCACCTTCCTCTCCACCAAGGACTCAGTGAGCCCGTGACACTGACTGCCTTGCTATTCTGGGCACTTGTGCTGGCTGTCCCCCCACACCTGGAATCCTCCCCACCTCTGGCTTCCTTCAAGTAGAAATTTTCTCCTAGAAGCTTTTCCCAGTCTTCCTTAACCACTACGTATTCCCTGCACCAGCTGTTCCCATTTCGCCCAGTCTCCAGTCTGTCTGTACCATTAATCTGTGAGCTCCTTGAAAGCAGGAATTGTCTTTTGCCTCCCTGGAGCTTAGCACAGTGCCTGGCCCCCCAGGAGGCACTTAGTATTAATTAGCTGACTAAAGAACCTTTGGACTAAATGATATAAAGATCTACTCTACCTCCAACACTCTACTAAGCAAAAATCAGTCACCAGAATAAAACTGTTATGGCAAAAACATGAAGGAACTTTTTAATGGAAGTAAACAGCACAGCAGGGAGCCTCGACATCTCCAAACTGCCCTTAGGTTCTGGAGACACTAGGAAAGGAGGGTGACATCTCTTCCCCCATCCCACAGCACATGAATGGTCCTAAGTAATCCAAGACTGACTTATCTGTTCCATCAATGAACAGCCAATAAACATTTCCCATTCATCCTCTATGTGTGAGGCACTAGGCTAAAGGCTGGAAATATAAGGACCCTCAAAGAGCATACATTCTAACTGGCCAACAATACCGCAAAAGGAAATGGAAAGGGGGACTGGGGGAGGAGGACACCAAAAAGAGCAATAGGAGGCCAAGGGCCCCACGAAGGAAAGGCTTTGGGAAGAGCTGACTGCTCTTCACTCAAGCCCTCCCATCAGAGGACAGAGGCCAGGGAGGGAGCATCAAAGCTAGATTGACGGTGACAAGTAGGAGGAGGTCTGGGGTGATGGGCCTGCTCCCAGGCAGCCTAGTGGCTAGAAAAGAAAGTAAGCTGCAAAGTGCTGAGCCCTCTGGAAGAGGAACTCCACTGTCTTTCATCATGGGCTAAAACAGCACACTCACTATCCCCCACTCCCAGGCCAGACTTCAGGAGACCAGGGCTTCTTAAAGGCTGTGCCGACCGAGCACAAGTCCCAACAGCTCTTACAGGTGGAGATGGACTTGGAACATGGTCCTGCAAAGACACCTTCCTGGTACTGGTCAAGTACCAACCTCTCTTGGGGCACAAAAGCCCCAGCAGATGAGCAGGGCTCTGTTTCATGGTGGTCAAATCTAACAAACGCCCTTCAGTCTTGTGTATCTCTCTCTCCCCTTCCTAACTGACTGCAGCAGGGACAGGAAAAGGTCCAGAGAGCAAAAGAATCAAAGAATTTTCTGACAGTCCATAAACATTTAATGGCTGCTAAGTGGGAGAGCTGGGGTCCAGTGAGCATCAAGGTGACACTATTCCAAGTATGTGAGCCAGGCTTGCTAGCCTGTCTTGCACCCCATAAGCACTCAGAATGTGCCTTCTCACTCATCCTTGAGACTGACCACCTCACTTCAGGACCTGTATCCCCAGTGCCTAGCACATTGTAGGCATTTAATTCTTGTTTGGTGACTGACATCAATGTTGACATGGCTATGAATGAAAAAAAAAATAAGGAAGTTTCAGTCCCATGGCAAGATCTCGGCCTTCTCCAGGAGAGGGGATAAAGATGTTATCTGGGATGAGTCCATGAAAAGACATTTCTGTCCCCTCAAATGGAAAGTCATGATTATTTGGTAAGATTAGCATTCATAAAATATCCTAACACTAACTGTGCCCATTTACCAAGAGAGAAAGAAATTCGACCAAGAATCTCATGAACTGGGGCAGCTAGGGGGCACAGTGAATAGGGCACTAGCCCTGGAGTCAGGAGGACCTGAGTTCAAATCTGGCCTCAGACACTTAACACTCACTAGCCATGTGACCTTGGGCAAGTCACTTAACCCCAACTGCCCTGCCTTCCCAGCTCCAAAAAGGAAAAAAAAAGAATCTCATGAATTCCTTCAAATCAAGTCAGCATCTACCTGCTAGTTAGAAGATCTTGATGGGGATGGATGGTATCAGGTATCAGGAACTGGAAACTACAGTTTTGGATTAAGAAACTACAGAGCTCCAACCAAGCGTGTGGATTACAGGGAACACCTGACCACCTGTCTGCCTTTTCCTCCAGAAGAGAATCAGAAAAAAAATCAGCTTTAACAAGCAGGTCATAACTGCTTCATGCTGACCTTGGGAGACAACCTCCAGCTATCTGGAGGAAAATGATCCAGCAGAGAAAACCAGGAAGGAACAGTAAGACAGGGGAGGAGGAGAATAGATCAGCAAGGATTTTGGAAACTCCTACCCTCCGCCCAGCACAAGGTTAAAGTCCAAAGTCAAAACTGAAAGTCTCTGCCCTAAAGGAGCCTCCCTTCTGCCATACACAATACTGAGGCAGCCAGACCCAAGAGGAGCAGATAAAGGTAGCCCAAATCGGGAGGCACCAGCAGCTGGGTGAGGGGAAGAAGGGGGAAGGAAAGACCAAAGGCCTGACAGAAAGTTGTTATGTGATCTGAACCAAAAGACAGCAGTGATACAATGTCAGGGGGAAGCACCTGCCCAAGGAGAGGTTGAGGTCAACAGTATCAAAAGCTGCAAAGGGGTCACAAAGGTGAAGGACTTAAACTTTGTTGAAAGAGCTAATGCTTAAAAATGAGTTTGATATAAAGACAGCACATCAATAAAACCTTTTTATTGAAATCTTTTAAAAGGCAAAGGACCTAATCATCCCTAAAATCCCCCCACCAATACCACAGCCCCATTCACAACTCTCAATCTTTTACGTTAAAAAAACAGTTGAGTCCACATTGTTCCATAGAGAATTTGGAGAAAAAGTCAAAGGACACTGATTTTTCTCTTCAATTCATACAAATCTCATCAATATCATTCCCAAGCCTCTCCCCACAAAATGCTGGCAGATCAAGGCAATCTTGAACATTTTAAGACAAAGGAAAACAACCCAAAATCCCAGGAGATACTTTGTAATCTTTAAAAGTCATTCCTTTAAGTCTGTTAAACACAGTACTGAGATGTGAGCCTCAGTTCAGATTAAGGCTCTTGGTCCCTCCTTCTCCAGATTGAATAACCCACAAACCTTCCCCACTCAGGCATGGCCGGGAGCCCAGCGTCATGGAGGGGGCAAACCCCTGGGAAACCTCTCCTACTTGGAAGGGGGCGCCAAGAGTCCACCAGCCATTTTCTTTAGTCTTTGGTCTTGTAACCTGTGCTTTTCACGACTGCCCCAGCATTACTCATTTCACAAAATCATAGAATCAGTGAACTAGCAGGGACTGCCTTGATTTTTCAGGCCTGACCACACCTCAATTCCAACAAATGAAAATTGACCAAAAACATGTTTTCTTCAAAGTGTTTATAAATAGCATGCTAGACCTGCTTCCCCCCCACACACATACACACCCATAATACGGAAGGCTCTCTAATACACGGAAGATCACATACTCAAGTTCTGAGAAAATGTTAGCTCAATACTTCATAATCTTGGGAAATAAAATGCCAGCCTCCCAGTGAATTCTTTCAGTACGCAGGTATGAAGCTCAAAAGACTGGAATCTAATTTCAATAATTATTCACCATGTTTCTCCAATGCCAGCTGGGTTTTCCTATACCTCCTTCTTCCTATGAGTTAAATCTGGTCCTCAGCTAAAATCTCTATTTTTGGCTAAAAACAAGTAAAAGGGAGCAGCTAGGTGGCTCAGTGAATTGAGCACCGGCCCTGGAGTCAGGAGGACCCGAGTTCAAATCCAAACTCAGACACTTAACACTTAGTGGCCGTGTGACCTTGGGCAAGTCCCTTAACCCCAATCGCCCTGCCTCCCCCCTCCAAAAAGGAAGCCCCCCAAAAAGAGACAAAAACAAGTAACGGGCATCTGGCTAACGCTGTCTCCATCTCCATCTCCATCAATTCAAGGCCAGGACAACGGCTGCGGTGGGTCAGGAGGCCTGGGGAGGCCCTTGGGAGAGCTGGACCAAGGGCTCGGGGTCCCAGCTCAGCACCTTCCTGCCCCGGGCAATCGGGCAGGGATGGGGGGGGCGGGGGGGGGGACGGACAGCTGCCCAGCCCGCAGGTGACCAGACCAGAGGCAAGGCTCCTGCGCTGCGGTCAGGGCCCGCCCCGCCCCCCGTGCCGCGGCCTGTCACGGGGAGGGGCACCGCACCCGCAGGTCAGGCCGGCCCTCGGGGATCCCCTGAGCCCTGCCCACGTGGTGCGCGGCTGGGTGACACCCGCGGCCAACGGGCGAAGGGTCACTGGGTGTCCAGGCCCTCCCGGGCTCGGGCCACGCGGACGGCGGGAGGGAGGCGGCCCGGGGGTCAGAGCTAGGCCGGCGGGAGGCGCGCCCACGCACTCACGCGCACCCTCCGGCCCGGCCCTCGTGGGGCGGCCGGCGCGCGGCCCGGACGTTGACCCGCCCCAGACACCAGTCACCCGCCCCCCGACTCACCGGCCTCCTCCTCCTCCTCCTCGCCCTCCCCGTCGTCCTCCTCGTCCTCCTCCCCCTCGTCGTCTCCCGCCGCCGCGCTCAGCTCAGCGCCATGGCCCGGGCCCGCCGCCCCGCCGCCCCCGGGGCCCTGGGCGGGCTCGCTGGGCCGGGGGCTCCCGGGGCCGCGCGGGGGCCGCAGGGGCGCGCGCTCCGTCCCTCAGGGCCTCCGGCCGGCGTCGGGCCCTGGGTCCGGGCGTCCGGGGGCGCGGGGCCCGGCCCGGCGGGGACGAGGACGCGGCTGCGGGGCCGGGGCCGAGGCGCGGGGCCGGGGAGCGGTTCACGCAGCGGTGGCGGCGGCAGCAGCGAGGGCGCGAGCGCGAGCTCGGGACTCCCGCGCCGGATGTGAGGTCACGTGATTGACTCATCCCGAGGCCCGAGGGCAGAGCGCGAGGGCGGGAGCGGAAACGGCAGGCGCCGCCGGGGGGCGGGGCCTGGAGCTCCGCCCCGCCCCTCAGAGGCCTAGGCACGCGCGCGCGACAGCGCGAGAGAGGGGCAGGGGGAGGGCTGCGCGGGCGCGCGCCTGGGGGCGGGGTCGGAGAGGGCCGGGCCGGGGACGAGCATGCGCACTGGGCTGCCCAAGTGCCGACCCCGAGACGCCCGGGCTGCGGCCTTGGAGCTGGGAGAGCTCAGATGCCCAGGGAGGCCGGGCCAGGCTGAGCTCAGGGGTGGCGCTGCCTTCAGGGAGCTTACATTCTAAGCACATAAGCGGCGTCTAGGGAAGCCTCACTTGTTGAGGGCCTACTGTGTGCCCTGGGGATGGTGAAAAGGACAGAGCTCCTGCCCTCAGGAGCTTCCGCTCTAAGACAGCAGGAAGAACAAAATATGGAATGCCAGCTGTGGACTGGCTAAGTTGGAGATCTTTAAGAGTGGGGAGGGTTTTAGCTGAGACCTGAAGGAAGCCAGGAAGGCCAGTGGTGGTGGTGAAGATAGGAAGTCCTGAGCCCTAGACAGGCGTCAGCCAGACTGGCCTCTACTGTCCTAGTGGCCAGAGCCTCACAGAGCAGGCTAGATTCAGGAAAATCAGGACTCAAACAGAAGTTTAGGAGGGAGATTAGATCTATAAGCCGGGGCGCACTCCCCATCAGGGGACCGACGCAGTGCAGGGATGTCTCAACACTTATACAGTAGCTTCACAGTGAACTGTAGCCCTGACAGTGAAGGGTAACAGCAACAATGTGACAAGTTTGTTTCATAGCAGGGCTTCATGACCAGAACATGAAAACTTGCCCCATGCTTGTCTAAGCTCAGAGAACACCTGATGCTGGCCAAGATAATACATTATGTGATTTTGCCAGAGGGTGAATGCAAAGGATTGTTGTTATGCCAAGCTTAGGGCACAGCTGCTTGCTGGGCCTTAGCTCTGGAAAACGGGTCTGATAATATCTCAACACTAGCAAAGGCTTGTGCTCCAGTGGCTTCAATTTTTATCATAGCCTGGGGCCACCCCCACCACCCCTCTTCTGCTACAGGAGGGGCTGGACCTAGACACTTAGGGAGCCCCTTCCAACCCTCAGTCCCCAGCCCTTGGCACGGGGGAAGGGGGTCCATTCCTCCACCAAGCCACTGAGTTAATTGTAAGATGGGAAATGTTGGGGGAATTTACAGAAAGGGGAGCACTGGGGCAGTGAGGGGGAGCCTGGGCATAAAGCCTGTGAACACATACACTTTAAGGAACTGGTAGTAAAGAGAAACATAGGAGCTGTGAATTGTGCATTCCTGCCTTTATCGAGGCCCCTAAGGGCACCGATTATCTGCCCAGAGTGGCAATGCTGACCTCCATTCAGACTCCCCAAGGGATGTTCAGTGGAGGCCTGACCACTACCACCTTCCAGCACATCCAAGGAGTGTGGACGTGCCTGGAAGAGGGACCTCAGGGTTCCTGTTTCTGAATCAGACCTCTCTGGTCACTGATTTTAAAAAAGGAAGGAGGCTTGACTCTCCCTCTCTGATCCTCAAACACCAAGTTTCCCCCTTTATTACCGGAACATATTGCTACTCTTCCCTCCACCAGGTGTGAATCCTGCCTTTTCTCCTCACAAAGCCTGGGCCTCAGGTTCATTCCTGACCTGGCCACCCTTAACCTTCATTTTCGGGCTGGCCAGCAGGCACTTTGGGCAGAGCACCCTGTGGTTTGCCCTCTCAGGATCTCTCTGTCTGCCCTCTTGCCACTTGCTGGTTTTCTCCTCTAAGCAGAGCTAAATGCCCAGAGTGACAATCAAAGGCACTTGCTTTGGCCAGTAAATACAGTAAATGTTACCACAATCTGGAAACACGCTCTTAGGGGGCTGCCTAGTGAGAATACTTGGATCCTTCTAGTTCCCCAGAAAACTCCTTGGCTGGCAGCTACACCTGGGAGGAGAGGCACTGGGAGGGAGGACAAAGCATGCCTGAGTGAACAGAGCCCAGGGAGCAAAGTCCAGGCTTCTCCAGGGGCCTAGCTTGGAGTGAATCATTCCACTTGTTGGGCCTCATGTTGATGAAGGCCTCTCATCGAATGGGAGGAGCTTGGGGTGAGTTCTGCTGGGTCACTTTTTCAGACCACCCACTAGGCCCCTACAGGATGGGGTCCAGGGCAGAGAAGAGTACCATAGGATCTGCTGGCTAGCCAATCTGAACCCTGCTGACTTAGGGACATAGAGATGGCAGCTTGGGGGTAAAGGCAGGCAGCAGGAAATGGCCAGTCACGTTTCCAGGGCAGAGGGTCCCAGCTGGCCAGCCAGCTAGCCTGAGTGACCCAGGGGATGCCTAGGGAGTGGCCTCCAGGAGGATTTGGAGAGGATGGGAATGAGCTTGAGCTCTCCAGCTCAGGGAATACATGGGTATCTATAACATCCCAAAGCCTCTGAAATCCTGCAAATCCTGAAATCAAGTGTCTACTTGACCCTCAGCACAAGATGATATCTGGGTTGTGTGGTGGTCATCCAACACCCATTGAACTGCCTGCTCTAAGCTGTATCCTGAATGACAGTACTAAGCAACTTGCATATGTCCTGAGGGTCTGTCTGAGCATTTTAAGCATTCAGATGCCTTCCAGGTCTCCCTCAGTCAGCAAGACAAGCTTCCCTACAGAAATCGAATGAGGCTGTTGACACTGTCAGACATTGAGTGGTAGGCATCCCTCCTGTGTCCAGGATCTGGCCCTGGTTATGGTTTGCAACCTCTCAGAGGTTTTCCCCAAAAGTCCAAGGAAAGGCTCTCCCTCTGACCCCACAGAACTTTCACACTGCAGTTGACCTAGCCTCTGTAAGCTGGTTGTGTGTATCTCTTGACAGGTCTCCCAAGAAGGTATGGGACCCTGAGAATGACTTGGCCCTCAACTTGTTTGAAGGCTGGGACCCTACAGGTATGTGTCCACTGAACATTCACTGACTGCTGCCATTTCAAAGATTGAGATCTTCCTTTGAAGAGACACTTCCCTCCATCCCGTGAAGACCTGGAAAAGAACTCCCTTTAGAGAAGGAGGACCTGAGATCTGCTTCTTGGAGATCCCAGAGTCTCAAGGTCTTCTGACTAAGCCATATGGCCAGAAACCTGCCAAAAGAGAAAGTAGTCCTACTCCCAGAAGGATCTAAAGCAGGCTGAGAGAGCAGAGCCCCAAGGCCTGTGGGGCAGGCCAGAGTAACTCCCAGCAAAGCTGTTCTGAAATGAAGAGAATCAGCTCCAGTTTCTAGGGCACACTCAGGTCTCCACAGCACCTTCCCCTTGAGCTGGGACCTTAAGTACCAGCCTTGTTACCCCGTTTTACAGATAGGAAAGTTCCTGAGCTGCCTATGGGCAGAGAGGTGGGGGATGATCGTATCTGCGCTAGCAGACTTGTTGGAGGTCTGTCCTTTATGAACTACACTGTAAGAATCTCCTTTAAAAGGGGAGTTATTACACATGTACAACCTCTGTTGAACTGCTTGTCTTCCCAGTGGGGGTGGGTGAGGAGGGAAGAAGAGAAAGAATCTGGAAATCAAAGTTTTAAAAACAAATGGTTTTTTTTTTAATTGTTTTTTACATACAGCTGGGAAATAAGATATGCAGGTACTGGGGTGCAGAAGCCCATCTTGCCGTACTAGAAAGGGAGGATATAAGAGGAGGATATAAGAGAGAGCAGAGTGGGGGAAGGAGTATTCAGTAGGCTCACTGCCTTGGGGTGGGGGTAGGGGAAAGACAAGGAGAAAATTTGCAACTCAAAATCTTGTGGAAAGGAATGTTGAAAACTAAGAATAAATAAAGAATTAATTAATAAAAAAAAGTATAAAATGTGAGTTATTAGTTAACATTCAACGTGCAATAAATAAGTGGATTTGTGAAGTAATACAGCCAGTCTGAAGAGTAATTTGGAACCATGCCCAGAGGGCTAGGAAACTGTGCATACCTTTGACCCAGTAATTCCACTGCTAGGTCTGGATCTCAAAGAGATCATTAAAAAGGGAAAAGGACCCAAGTGTACAAAAGCATTTATAGCAGCTCTGTTTGTGGTGGCAAAGAATTGGACATTGAGGGGATGCCCATCCATTGGGGAATGACTGAACAAGTGGTGGTCTAGGGTTGTGATGGAATACTACTGTGTTGTAAGAAATGATAAGCAGAATGGTTTCAGAGAAACCTGGAAAAGACTTACATGAAGTACTGCTGAGTGAGGTGCAGAACCAGGAGAACACTGTACACAGTAACAGCCACAGTGTGCAATGACCAACTTATTGATAGACTCAGCTGTTCCCAACAATCTAAGACAACTCCAAAAAACTCATGATAGACAATTCTATCCACATCCAGAGAAGAACCATGGAGTCTGAATGCAGATCAAAGCAGACAATTTTTTGTTGTTGTTTTCTTTTTTATGATCTTTCCCTTTTGTTTTGATTCTTCTTTCACAAAATAACTAATATGGAAATATGTTTAATATAATTGTACATGTATAGCCTATATCAGATTACTTGCCTCTTGGAAAAGGGGAGGGGAGGGAAAAAACCTGGAACTGAATGTTGGAAACTAACTTTACATGTAATTGGAAAAAACAAAATACTATTAATTGGAAAAATATGCAATAAGTATTGTCTTAAGGTTTATCAAATTGTACCTTCCAATTGGAAAGATGAAGAAAAATTGCTTAGTAAAGGGCTGTTGGATTTGGTTTTTTTCAAAGATAGAGAGCCTTTCCAAATGCTAAGAAGAGGGCAGGAAAACCTGCCAGATTCCCTCAATTCAGTTTAACATTTATTATGAATAAACACAAAAATGATATTAAAAATAGAAACATACCAAACTACATCATCCACATTATGCGAAAAAACCTTTGACAAAGAAGAATTGTGCTTTAAAAAAAAATCTCCAAAGTCCAGCCATGGGATATCTAATAGCAAATAGGACAAGGAAAAGAAATCAGTTACATAAAAACAGGCAAAGACAGCGGCAGCTAGGTGGCGCAGTGAATAGAGTGCTGGTCCTGGAGTCAGAAGGACCTGAGTTCAAATTTGACCTCAGACACTTAACACTTACCAGCCTTGTGACCTTGGGCAAATCACTTAATTCCAATTGCCCTGCATTCTCCCATCAAAAAAAAAAAAAAACCAGCAAAGAAGAGGTGAAACTCTCCCTATTTGTTGGTGACATAATAGATTACTTAGAAAATCCTAGAGAACTAACAAAGAAACTAATTGAAACAATTAATAGCCTCTGCAAGTTGCAGGCTACAAAATAAACTAACAAAAAACAACAGCATTTCTATACAATAAAAACAAAACACAAGCAGTGATCATAGAAAGGGGAGTCCCATTCAAAATAATTGTAATGTGCATAAAAATATTTAAGTCAGTTTGCCAAAACATATTGAATACATATGTATGTGTGTGATATGTGTGTCTGTATGTATATAATACAGATTGCTGGAGTGATGTTCACTGCTCATGGCTAGACTGTGCTAAAAGGTAAAAATGATAGCACTGTCAAAGTTTATTGACTTAGCGCCATGCCATTTAAATGTTGAAAGGGACACTTTATAGAACTAGATAAAAGAATAAAGTACAGTGGAGAAACAAAAGATGAAAAAGATAGGAAAGAAAGAGGATTAGCAAACTATTTTATAAAGCAGCGATTGTAGAAACCATTTGGGAACAGTTTAAAAAAGAAAACTAGATCAACAGAAAAGACCAGGGGCGGCTAGGTGGCGCAGTGAATAGAGCGGCCCTGGAATCAGAAGGACCTGAGGAGCCGGCCTCAGACACTTAATCCGCACAAACAAAAACCTAGCCGTGTAACCTTGGGCAAGTTACTTAACCCCAATTGCCCTAAAGGGGCGGCTAGGTGGCACAGTGAGTAAGAGTGTCGGCCTCGGAGTTGGGATGACCCGAGATCAGATCCGGCCTCAGAAAATGAGCACCCACGCATAAATCAAATGACTAGCCTTGTAACCTTGAGCAAGTTACTTAACCCCAATTGCTTTAAAAAAAAAAAAAAAAAGATTAAAAAAAAAAAAAGAAAAGACCAGAAGAATCAGAACCAATTGAACTCCATAGGCCAGAGTTCCAAACAAACACACACACACACACACCCTAGAAAAGAACTGTTGGGGGAAATGGAAAGAAGTCCAAAAGAAGAAAGTAGACTCAGACCAACATCTTATACGTATTCCAAAATAAATTCAAAATACATACATTACCTGACTATTAAAGGTCATAACATGTAAATCCTATACTTTTCCTAGCTATAAGATTAATTCTTAGCCAAATAAGGAACAGAGAAAATTACAAAAGCATTGTTTGATTATATGAAATTGAAAAGCCTCAGAACTAACAAAACTCCCATGTATAGAATGAGAAGGAAAGAGGTTAAAAAAAGAAAAAATATATATTTTTTAGAAAATAGTTCTGGATAATCAATGGATTGATAGCCAAGATACCTGGAAAACTAATCAAATATATGTGACCAGAAGACAAGTGAAATGAAAATGGTCAAAGGACATAATTTTCAAAAGAACTAAAGACTATTAACAACCATATGAAAGCAGATTCCAAATCACTAATAAGAAACACTCAAAGGTGGCACAGTGAGTAGAGCGCCAGCCCTGGAGTCAGAAGGACCTGAGTTCAGATCCGGCCTCAGACACTTAACACACACAAACAAAAACCTAGCCGTGTAACCTTGGGCAAGTTACTTAACCCCAATTGCCCTCAAAAAAAAAAAAAGTGTAGTCAGAAGAAACACTCAAATCAAAACGACTCTGCAATCTCAACTCACACCTATCCATTGGCAAAGATGGTAAGAGTCAATGTTGGAGTGACTTTGGAAAGTTGGGCACACTGGTACAAAAGTGAAGCTGTGAATGAATACAGCCACTCTGGAAAGCACCTTGGATTTATGCAAATAAAGGAACTAAAACATTCATTCCCTTTGCCCCAGAGATTCCACTGCTGCTCTATACACCAAGGAGGCTACTAATGAAAAGAAAGCTCCCCATACATCAGAATGTTTGTACGTGCACTTTTTGTGGCAGTAGCAAAGAATTGGAAACAAAATGGATGCCCATCAATTAGGGAATGTCCAAAGGAATTGTACATGAATGTGATGGAAAACCAACAACAAAGGAAACTTGCATTTACATAGCACTCTGAGGTTTGCAAAACACTTCATAAATATCATCTCATTTGATCCTTACAACAACCTTGGGATGTAAGGCTATTATTGTCCTCATTTCAAGAGAGTTCAAAAGAGATTAAGTGACTTGCCCAGGGTTCACACAACTGGTAAGCATCTGAGGCTGGATTCGAACCTAGGTCTTCCCGAGCAGCATTCTGTGCATTGTGATCACCTGGCTGCCTTCACTGAGAATTTCTGTGCTGTAAGAAATAACAGACATGATGAATGCAGAAGCATAGAAAGATTTAGATGAATGGATGATGCAAAGTGAGGGAAGCAGAGCCAGGAAAACAAGGTACCTGGGGATGGCAACAATGAAAATTAAAAGAACCAGATAAAAAGATCAGCAAAAGGGAAAAGTGCCGAGTCCTTCGTGTGAGCCCGGCTGCTGGGAAGCCTCCTGGCATCGGGGCCCAGACGCTTCTGCACGGTGAGCAGTTAGGCTGGTCTTTTTCTTGTCTTTTTCTTTTGTATTTTAAAAAAGAACCAAAGTATCATTTGTTATAGAGGATGCCTCTCTGGGACAGGGAGGGAAACAGAGAAATTATGGTGATGCTAAAAAAAAATGAATAAAACTTAGTTTAAAAGTTTTTAAATACGGGGCGGCTAGGTGAGGCAGTGAATAGAGCACCAGCCCTGGAGTCAGGAGGACCTAAATTCAAACCCCTGACACACTTACTAGCCATGTGACCTTGGGCAAGTAACGTAACCCTAATTGCCCTCAAAAAAAAAAAAAAGCAAATAAGAATGTTTTTAAATAAGCAAACAAAAGAATAACCAAAAACCAAATGAATGTTTGATAATTAAAAAGACCAAGTCTGACCCTATAGATGGGCCTCCCTGCCTCCTGCTGTTCCTTTGCAAAGCTGGGGGAGGTCCCCCACAGGTCTAGAACATTTTCTATAACGGCACTTTTTTTGAGTGTGGCAGTTGCTTTGGCTTTATTTTTCTCTTCTCTTCTCCTTTAAAAAATCTTATCACCATCAACTTTCTAGAGGAGGATGGGGGCAGAGGGGAGAAATGCCAGCAAGAAAGAATGAAGTCTACTTCTTTAAAAAGAGCTTCTGACAAGGAACTTGATGGGCACAAGTGAGCAGACTGCCACATATACAATGGAAAAACAGGACACTAACCACTGAGCAACCTGGGCTGCATCCAACTGATGTCCAGAAAACTCAGAAAGCACCTGGCATTGTCAGCCCTTGTGACAAAGGTATAGGAGACCAAGGACAAAAGTCAGCCAAGAGGGATGGGTAGAAATGGCAGAGATTCCAGATCCCTTGGAATAAAAGAAGGACTAAGCCCTGAGGATAAGGGGACAAAAAAATACTCACTCCTTCCCAGGAGAAGCTTATATTCCTAAATCCTTGCTCCCTCCTACTGCTGTGACCACCCTAGCCAGAATCCTGGTTTCTTGGGCTCCTCACTCAGATAGCACTGCTGGGGAGAAGAGTGACTCTAGCATCCCAGAATACAGTTGGTGTGGCAGGTCCTTGGACGATGGGTTTCTGGTGGCTTGGGAGGAATCTGGGAGCAAGAGGCAGGAGGCCAGAACCAAAGGGTGGAGGGCAAAGGGACAAGGGTGAAAGAGATGCCCATCCTCTGAGTGCCTGCTCCTCTGCCCCTGCCTCCAGTGATGGCACATGCTGAGACAGCAGATGAGAGTTCAGCTTCACTCACCTATGAGAGATGAGCTCAGTTTCATGCCTGGAGACAGAAGGCCTGAGTTCAAATTCTGTCCCTGATGCTCTCTGAGGGACCTTGGGCAAGTCATTGAAAGTCTTGGGCCTCAGTTTCCTCAGCTGTGAGATAAAGAGTTGAACTAGATGTCCTCAGATCCCTTCCAGCCCTAGAGGTATGATCGTGAAGCTAAGAGATGATTTCTCCTCCCTTCAGTTCCCTTCAGAGGGGACTAGCTTTGGAGGAGAAGCTAATTTGGTGGGGATACAACAGCTTCTTCCTGCCCAAAGCAACTGTCCCCCTCTGCCCCGCCTCCCACTTGTCACTGTCCATTGCTGTCATTTCATCTTTCTCTTCATATAAAACACAGTTTGGTGGCCACTAAGACCTCCTTGGGTGTGAATAAGGTTGGCATGGATAGAGATTCAGCTATAGCAAGGTAGAATGAAATAGACAAAAAGCATATACTGACTCCATTTGGATATCCCAAACCTGGTGAAAGTGCCTCAGGATCATTACTCGAGGCAAGCTCAGGCCTGTTGGTTTTGATCTGGGTCTTTTGGAGGGAAATTTGAGAACAGTTGGCAGTTTGTTACAATCAGGCAGAAATACAAGATTCTGCTGAGTGGATGTGACTCTAAGACATCAAGGGAAAGGAGAGATTGGTAAAGCCCTGGCCATGTGATCTTACAAAGACAATCTCACTTCTAAGGTCTTCAGAACCCACCTGGCAGTTAGCCTGCTCCAATCCTCTTATTCTTCTCTCCTCTGCAGAATCTGCCAACCCAAAGGGTTTCCCTCCTTTCGTATAATAAGGACCTGCCAATATAATCCACTTTGTATATGCTACAAAGCCCAGAGGAGAGATTCTGCCTCCAAAAAGTTAACATGGCTCAGCATTATGGACTGACCTCTATGAGGCATGAACTTCCCCAGTCCCAGATCTGGGACCACTGGTCATCTATGTATACAGGGCTTTCCCCTGACCTTACAGGCACCCCACACTGAGTCTATGCTGGAATGGGATGCCCTACCCCATATTATCTAATGTTCTTTTTTATAAGGCCACTGATGAGACTTAGATCACATCTCTAAAAGTTTTTTTCTAACTCATCTTCAAAACCTCAGAATTGGGGCGGCTAGGTGGTGCAGTGAATAGAGCACTGCCCCTAGAGTCAGGAAGACCTGAGTTCAAATCCAGCCTTAGACATTTAACACTTACTAGCCATGTGACCTTGGACAAGTCACTTAACCCCAATTGCCCTGCTTTCCTCCCTTAAAAAAAAAAACCCTCAGAATTAGGGAGGAGCATAGAATGTAAGATCTGTCACAGTTGTGGCTGGAACCAGTACTGGCTGTGAGGCTGAACAGGGAAGAGATTAGCTTTTGAGCCTCAAGTGTGGGTGAGGTGAGATAAGGGAGGAGGTAGATTAGTGGCACCAGGCAGTGACAGTCAAATTCAAAGCTAAGTGTAGAAAAATAATAATTCAAACAACAACAGCTTTTCATACAACCAAAAAGCAAAAGGGAACAGGCGACACATAATTTATGGCAACAGATCCTTCCTGCACAGATGTTGTGAGCTCCAACACCATCTAAAGGCTACCTGGCCTCAGTCCTCAGGCTCAGTATCTGTCTGAGCCATACACACATCCAACTGTATCCAGGAGTCCTTTTTGGATTTAGTCTGTATGTACCTCATTGGCTGCCAAGCTGCTCCTTGGGCAGGGCAGGGCAGGGCAGGCAGAAGCCCTTCTTCTGCCACTAAAACCTCCTATCCTCAAGCTGCCACATCTGCAGCTCTTCCACTGGTTCCTCCTTGTCTCACTGCTCTTTCCCCTAGTTCCTCTTTCCCAGGGTCTTCATGATCTAAGAAACTACTTCTTCTTAAGCTCATTTGGTCAACTCAACCTCATCGACCTTGGAGCCGATTTTGACCTAGAAAGGACATTCCTCCCCTCTTAACAACATTTCCTCCTCATGGCAAGCCTGGACCATGGGAAAACTCCTTCCTCCATCTGCTCCCATGGCTATATGCCCAGTGGACCAGTCTGAGCTGTCTGGTTCTTTCTCTTACCCAGACTTTCCAGCTTAAGCCTCAGTGCTGCCTGGACACAGGGTCTAGTCTTCATCTCCTGGGTCAGTCTTCTGTGCTAGTTCAAACTAGACACTGTCGCATTAGAATGCTCCTGCTGCATTGGGACCCAAACATTCCCTGGCACCAGCTGTTTGCCCATTCACATATTAGTGAATTGCTCATTTAAAGACCTCTTAGTGGCACTTCCTAGTACAGTGTTTGGAGTTGCCTTCCTGCCATCTCTAGCTCATTGGAACTGAAGTACACAAATACCAACCTCTGCTGGGGGACAGCCAGGACAACAAAAGCTGTTAAAGCAGATTGGAGAAAGGGGCAGCTAGTCAGTTGTGCTGAGTCTTCAAGTATGACTTACCTCGAGACCCAAGAGATAAGATCTTAAGGCAAAAGAAAGCCAAGAAGCTCATCCCCAACCTCCATCTTCCAGGGAATCTCCTTCATTCCTTCCCTGCCTTGTAGGCAGGCACTCTCAGTGCTCAGGGCAATTCTCTAATATGGTCAGCTAGGCATTTGATCCTATAGACAATCTCATTTCTAAGGTCTTCAGAGCCTAACTCTGCAATAATAGAGAGAATATCCACCTTTAGAATTTCTCTGTATGTCCTAGCCCTACCCCACCCCGAAATCAAATTTGGATGGTAACTCAGCATCTAACAAGAAAATAATATATGCAGTGACTTTAACCTTAAGCAAAATACTAAATAGATATCTGTTATCATCTTCACCAGCACAACCCTAAAATGAAAAGCCTTGAAAACCAGCCAAGGATGTCTATGATGGAGAAATTCTAAAGGCTTTTCTAACAAGCTTAGGGGTATGGGTCGGCTAGGTGGTGCAGTGAATAGAGCACCTGCCCTGGAGTCAGGAGGATCTGAGTTCAAATCCAGCCTCAGATACTTAATGCTTACTAGCCATGTGACCTTGGACAAGTCACTTAACTCCAATTTGCCTTGCCCTCCAACCTCCAAAAAGCCAAAAAAGCCAAAAAAAAAAAAAAACAACCTAATTCAGAAAAACCTGGGGAGACTTGTCTGAACTAAAGCAGAACAAAATTAATAAAACCAAAGGAACAATTTATTCATTGTCTACAACATCATATATGACAACATTGAAAGACTTGAGAGCTCTGATCAATTCACTGGCCAATCTAGTTCAATCCAGAAGTGTGAGGGTGAACCATGACTCCCCACCTCCCAGCAGTGAGGAGCTGGACTAGAGAGGCTGGTGAGTCATGTACAATTAGAGACCATGGACATGGAGATGGTGGAGGGGGCAAGAAGGGAGAGGGGGAGAGAGACAGAGGCAGAGGCAGAGACAGAGAAAATGTATGTGTTACTAGGGAGGACTTTTATTCTTTGTTAGGGGTTGGAGAGGGCAGATAGAAGGGAATGGGAGGGAGTGGTAGGGATACTTCAAAGAGAAAGAAAAGAAAAAATATCAATGAATCATTTTTAAAATACATCAAAGAGAACAGAAGGAAATGGGAATGTAAATTTATGTTGTTGCCATCTTTCTAAGATTGTATTGTTTAAGATCTTCCTTGCCCCTAGGTTAAGTTCACCTGGAGACTGTGGTGGGAGGCTTGTTTTTCAGGAGATACTTTGTGATTGGGCAGTGGGGTCAAGGGGGTTGTTACATTCTCTGAGCCTGGAGAAGGCTGTATAATCCCTGAAGTGAGGCATTGTTTTGGGGCTCACTTTGAGAAGTGTTGTGTGAGTTGACCAGATGAGACTCTGGGCAGCCACTGAGCCACCACCCCCACCCCTGGCTTTGAAAACCCTTGGTGCTTCCCTCTCTGGTAATTGGATGTAATGGTCAAGACAGTTGGAGGCTTGTCTGCTTGATATGTTTTTCTGTTTCCTTATAACTTCTGTCTGTATACTCTGAAGTTCAGGGTGCTGACTTTTTCCCCTGAACAAGGTTTTCCTTTTTCTTCTTACACATTTTCATTTTTATTATTATTATAAATTTGAAACATGTACCAACAGAGGATTTCCTTATACAAAGAAAGGAGAACTGAATAGGAAGACAGTGTATGAAGCTGTGAATCTTCTACCATATTTAGAGCTTTCTCTTTTTTAGGTCAACTTAAAATTGAACTTGGCCTCCTCTGACCCCGTGTAGCAGCAAGCACCCCAGCATCCCCAGGGTGGCTGCCAACACAGGTTCTTAGATCTGCTTTTTTTTTTTTTTTTTAAAGCAATTGGGGTTAAGTAACTTGCTCAAGGTTACACGGCTAGTCATTATTTATGCGTGGGTGCTCATTTTCTGAGGCCGGATCTGATCTCGGGTCATCCCAACTCCGAGCCCAGCGCTCTTACTCACTGCGCCACCTAGCCGCCCCTTTAGGGCAATTGGGGTTAAGTAACTTGCCCAAGGTTACACGGCTAGGTTTTTTTGTTTGTATGGATTAAGTGTCCGGAGGCCGACTCCGAACTCAGGTCCTTCTGATTCCAGTGCTGGCGCTCTATTCACTGCGCCACCTAGCCGCCCCTAGATCTGCTTTTCTAAAGGAAAGCAACCCAAAATGGGTTAACAATCTTGCTTTAACCAACTTTAGCCAACTTTGAAGAGAAAATATGCCCATTGCAAAGTGAAAGCAAGCTGGGCTCCTTTGACTTCAGGAAGGACTTAATCATATAGAAGCTGGACAGTTAATGTTGTTGTTTGCTTGTTGTGTTTCCTTCTCTAAGAGGACCATGACATCAGGGAGGTGATACCCTGACATGCAAGTGAATTGGATGTAAGTGAGGGAGGGCTGCACAAAGTCTTCTCCAGAGCCATCTGGAGCCATTGTGCAGTTAGAGATTGGTTTAACTAGCAATGGCTCTGGATGCAGTGGGAGGCAGATGATGGACTGGTAAATCGCAGATAGATAGATTGATTGATTGATAGATTTCAGATGGACGAGTTCCTTGAGGGTGGGACTATCTTCTGCTCTTTTTTGTATGCCCAGCATTTACCCCAGTGCCTGGCACATAGCCAATACTCAATAAGTGTTTATTGGTTGATTAATAGATGATAGAAAAGAGAGTTATGCAGTGTGTGTGTGTGCTCATGTACAGAGATGTTAGGTAAATTATTGAATAGACTTTTTCCCATTATAAATGAATCCAACATGGAATATTTTTAAGCTAGGGTTGCTTCTCTCATTCACCTTTCTGGCTCCCTGAGTGCCTAGCCCAGGCCTTTGCTCCACAAAAGTTTGTTTTACTGAAATATTGAACCACTGATCTCCTTTTAGAACTGGGGCAAATTGATTGGGTGGGGAGGAAAGTTGGGTCAAAAAGAACTTTCATTGCCCTGAAATACTAATCCAGGCTAATCCTGCCTGGGTCAATCACTTAATTGCTTTTTTCCTGAAAGAGGCTGAATATTCTTCTAGAAAATTGACAAAGATGGCCAAAAAACAGGGAAAGCTAGGTGGTTCAGTGAATAGAGTTCTGAGCCTGGAGTCAGGTGGACCTGAGTTCAGATTTGGTCTCACATACTTGACACTAGTTGTGTGACCTTGAGCAAGTCACTTAACCCCTACTGCCTAGCCAAAAATAAAACAGTGACAAGACCAGAAATGGTAAAAGTAGAAGGAACTGTGAAAAGATGCAAAGGACACTGGGACAGGGGAGGACTGCTCCTGCCATTATGGAAATTTGGAATATTTGGAAATAGGCTTTTTAAAAAGTGACTAAGATGACCCTTCTGAAATACCATTGCTGGTCATAGAACCCAGAGAAGCTAAAGACCTCTAAGGATGGTTCCTTTCATCTATGGGTTAGACTAGATGGAGTACAAGGTCTCTTTCCACCTTCAAACTCCATGATTCTCTGTGTGTTCCACACATACCAAAATAGTCATAGCAACATTTTGAAGAACTAGAAACAAAGTAGCCACCCATCTGATGAAGAATGGTTACAAAGTGCATAACAGAACTGCTTTCCTGTAAGAAATCATGGATATGAAACTTCAGAGAAGTGTGAGAAGATATATATGAACTGATGCTCGATGGTGTCAGGGGAATTAGGAAAACAATAGTGAACACAACAGTTCAGAAAACCCTCTTTGTTCCTCACTCTCTCCATTTAGGGGGTAAGAAGGGTGAGAGGAGGCAGGGTTCCTCTCCTAAAAGTATGAGCCAAGCCTAGACTGCCAGCCTGCCTACACTAGGCCATTCCCACACCCTCACTCCCCACCTACACTGTCAGGTGTGCAAGGTTTGGTTGACTGCTCTTTCTTTTTCCTAGGACTGACTCACTGGGGAGTGATTTGGGACAGACCCCAAAGTGAACATGATGTAAAAACAAAAAGGCATCAATAAGATGTCAATTTTTTTTTAATTAAAAAGAAAAAAAGAAAGAAAGAAGGTCCCTGAAGGGAACCAACCAAGGCATAGAAACCAAGGAGCTGAAAGGGGAAATCTTGTGGATCAAATTCCTCCAACTTCAACAGTAAAGCAAACACAGCTCCCTATTTCCCTATTACTAGGTTATATGTATCCTCAGGCCGGCTCCACTGGGTCAACCAGGTGCTTATTTAGGGAGAGGGAGAAGAAAGTGGGAAGGGCACAATAAGTAGCTTATCCTTCCCTGGGGGTAGGAGGGGGAGCCAAAGCAGAAACAGCTCACAGCTTCTTTCAGAGGCTCCCAGTTCTCTAGCAGGAAGGGGCCTTAGAGATTTAGGAGGTCAGCTCCTTTACTTGCCTGACCAGATTGTCTGGGCAAACATGCAGCGATAAGGCTGGGGTCCAAAGCTCTGCCTTCCAAAGCCTTTCTACTACATGAGGTCGCCTTCTCATGGGGCAGAACAGAGCACAGGAGAAAGGAAGCTCACTCTTACCGTGGTCCGCTGCTCAGCAAGCCTCAGAATGGTCCCGGCTGGCAGTGCAGAATCTCTCTTGGAGCGCAGGCAGCTCCACATCCCTAGTAGCTTTCCAAGGATCCTCTCTGGGGCCTGGCCGCTTCGACCTGGGGGTCCACCCTTTTCAATCCCCTCCTCTACCACCCTTTGGTGAGAGACAGCCCTTCACTCTGGGAGTGCCTAATCAATACCCAATTCATTCTCTACTCCCCATTGAAACCTTTCTTCAGAGTCCTGCTGGGCCATATTTTGCCACACCCACCCAGAGTCTGCCCCAATCACCAGGACTGAGCCTTGAGCCTTGAGTTTGTCATCAATGAAAGAACGGAAACTTCATTCAGCCTTACTAGGTGTAAAGCACTGTGCTCTGCCCCTCCCTGTATGGGCAGGACTCCCTTCATGGGAGGTAACAAGCAGCCAGCTGTTCCTTAGCAAGGGCTTTGCCCAGCTGTCCACTCTGGACCTTCCCTGTGTCTGAGACCCCCTTTCACTTCTGCTGAGTTGAAATCTGAAGTCAGAGATTTTCTGGGGCAAAGCCTGGGCCCACCATGTGGGCCTAAGGGACACCAACAGAGAGAGGAGGCTCCCTCCCTTCTGAGACTGGGGCACCTTCTGTTTCTCATCCTATTGTGTGCTCCCTATGAGAGGCCACAGGGCCAAGTCCATAGAGAATGGGCCTCCAAGTGAGGAGGGTTCAGACACACCCCAAGCCATGACCCTCTCCAAACTGAGAATGCATGTCAGGCCTCATCCACTAAGGTATACAGGGGAGGATGTATAGTAACCCAGCTGAGGAGAGAAATCTCCACCTACCTCAGAGAGGCTGATTGATGTGCCCCATGCCACAGAGGACTAGCTCTCCTGAGGCCTTCTAGAATGTTCCCCAATGCTCCCAATTCCCCAATGTTCCCCAATGTTCCCAGACAGCTACCTAGGGAGGATGGGAATGGGAGGTGGGCAGGGGACCCTGGCCCACTTTCTCTAAGCTCCTTCTGACCCCTCTCTGTCCTGGGGTGAAAGATAGTGTTTGACATAATCCCAAAATAGGCAAGTTTGTTCGCTGGGGCATGGCTCTGTCCTGGGGCAGCTATTCAGCTGGCATAGAGCTGCATGGCCTCATTACTGAGGAGGGACACACCCAGGCGGGCAGGACTCGAGCTGCCCCTCCAGTGACTAAAAAAGCTATTTGGAGCTTGGCAAACTGCTTTCCCTTCAGCTCGACCAGTATGAGTGAAGGAGATCTGGAGGATGGTCACCATGATGAGAGGAAAGACAAGCTCACCATGGCCCAAAGCTGCCCACAGGAGCCAGGCACAGCCTCAGAAGGAAGAGCCACATCTTGGAGAAGCACTGGCTCCATGCCCGAGAGGGCATCGACCCTAAGAATGAGGAGGGGAGAGCCGCCATCATCAGGGATGAAGGGAGATGAGCCTTGTTCTGCTTGGCAGCTGGGGGGAATTAGGAAAACAATAGTTAACACAACAGATGTCTGTTGTGGGCAGTGGAAAGACAGAGGGCCTGGAGTCCAGGAGACCTGAGTTCAAATCCAGTCCCAGACACTTGGTGGTTGGTGACCCTGGGCAAGTCACTTCACTGCTGTCTGCCTTCCTGTCTGCCTCAGTTTACTCATCAGTAAAATGGGGACATTAATAGCATCCACCTGGTGTGAGGACCAAATGAGGGGGCATCTGTAAAAAGCCACACCCAGCACGCTTTGTTGTCATTGTTCAGTTTCCTCCAACCCTCCGTGACCCCCTTGGGGTTTTCTTGGCAGACACACCAGAGTGGTTTGCCATCTCTTCTCCAGCTCATTTTACAGGTAAGAAAGCTGAGACAAATGGGATCAAGTGATTTGCCCAGGGTCACCCAGTTAGGAAGTATCCAAGGCTGGAATTGAACTCGGTTCCTCAGGGCCAACATGCTGTCCACTGTGCCATGTAGCTGTCTGTGTGTATTTAGTGCCTACTCTGTTTTAAGAACTGTGCCAGGCTTAGGAAGAAGGGGAAGGGAAGCAAAGGAGCACATACCAGGCTGTGCTAAGACTTCTTATAAATATCTCATTTGCTCCTTACAAGGATTCTGGAGGTGGGGGCTATTATCCCCATTTTGCAGATGAGGAAACTGAGGCCAAAGAGGTGGAGTGACTTGCCCAGAGTCACAAAGCTGGGAAGTGTCCAATGCTGGGTTTGAACTCAGGTCTTCCTGACCCCGGGCCCATGGCATGCTCCACTGTGGCACCATTTGCCAAGGGATAGAGATTCAATGAACTGCTCCCAGCAGAAATGCTCTCCCCATCCCTTAGAATTGCTTGTTTCCACCGTCTCCAATGTGAAGCCTTTCCCTCCTTCAGTCACTAGAACAACTCCCCCAGCCTCAAAAAAGAGAAACATTAACTCAAGCTTTTAAAAAATATAGTTGGCATGTACTTTTATATACACTTGATGTCTTCCACCATAGAATCTAAGTTCTTTGAGGGCAGGAACTACTTTGTTATGATAAAACAAAATTTTTAAAAAAATTAAGTGCCTACTATATGTCACATACTGTCCTCAGTGCCAGCGATATAAATGAGAACAGGAAAGAGTTCTTGCCCTCAAGGAGCTTACAATCTCATGAGGGAAGGCAGTCCAAAAGAGGAAGCTAAAAGGTGGGAGGAGGGGAGGAAGGGAGGAAGGTGTCCCCATCTGGGGGCATCATGATGATGGTAGTGGCAGCTGGTGGCAGATGAAGAGATGGCTGGGGTTTGGGGCAAGGCTGTGGGAGGGCAGAGACCACTGGGGGCTGGAGGAGGTGGGAGGCCTGGACTGACACCCTCTCTGCCCTGGGAGTTTCCCGTGATAAGCTCATCTCCTAACAAGTTTATGGGGAAGGTGGAGGGACCTGATGAAGCTGATGTCTGTTTCCCCAAGATCTAGGCCCCCCCATCTGCTCTATACATGGCTCATTTACAGGCATCATCTTGGACTTCTCACCTGAAGTCACCCTACAAGCCCAATTTATTGTCAAATCTGTGCTTTCTACTTTCTCAGCATCTCTTGAACACATCTCCTCTGACCCTGCCACCACCCTGGTGCAGACCCTCATCACCTCTCACTGGGCCCATTGCAGTAGCTGCTGGAGTGGGGGTCTGCCTGCCTTAGGTGTCCCCCCCACTGCAGTTCAGCCTCTATTCAGTCACCAAAGGGATTTTCCTAAAGCCCAGGACGGACCATGTCACCCCCTACTCAGTAAACTCCAATGGCTCCCTATGGATGCTAAGTTTGACTTTCAGTCCCTTCATCACCAACCTCCCCCCCCTTCCAGGTTCTCACATCTGACTGCCCCCAGCTCTTTCCTTGCTGTTGCATGCTTCCCATTGTCCAGGCAGCACTTTTCCCATTGGCTGTCCATCATGTCCATCATGCTTGGAACCCTGGCCTTCCAGCTTCCCTGGCTTCTTTCAGGACCCAGTCCCAAGCTTCACCTTCTTAGGAGCCTTTTCTGGGAGGCTCCCCACTCCCCTCCTGAGATCCATTTCCATTTGCATTGTATCTATCCTCTCCATACAAAGTGGCTTGCATTTTGTCTCCACTCACAGAATGTGAGTTTCTTCAGGACAGGTTTTTTTTTCCCTTCTTTGTAGCCCCAGTGCTTAGAATACACTGACTGTAATAAATGTCTTTGATTGACTTGCCATTTAACCACTATCTCCTTACTGATTACTTTTTGCTCTCAAGGAGCTTACATCCTACCAAAGGGAGCTAGGGACTTCACAGGAAGAGGAAGGAGGGCATTCCAGGCATGGGAGAGCATGTGGGGTCTGCAAAAGCTGCAGCAGCAAGTCTGTGGGGCTAAAGCTCTGAGTGGGAGAGGGGGGGATAAGTGTGATCAGCCCAGATAATGTTGGGAGCCAGACTGCACAGGGCTTTAACACCCGTGAGGAGTTAATATTTTATCCTAGAGACAATAGGGAACCAGTCTCTATGGCTTCATGAAAGGGGGTGGGTGTGGCAAGGAAGACTAGTGCTTTAGAAATGTCCCTTTGCTAGGTCTGCAGAGATGAAAAGAGACTGGCTGCAGGGACCCAAATTAGGAGGCCATTGCAAGAAGCTCTCCAGAATGGTTGGGTCACTTCACAACCCCACCAACAAAGTATCTGTGTGCCTGCTTTTCCACATCCCCTCTAGCAACTGTCATTTTCCTTTTCTGTCTCATCAGTCACTCTGAGAGGTGTAGAGTGGTACCTCAGAGTTGTTTTAATTTAATTTTCTCTAATCCATAGTGCTTTAGAACATTTTTTATGACTATAGATAACCTTTGTTTCTTCTTCCAAAAAGTGCAAAAGAGATGCAAATGATCAAAAACTACATGGGAAAACTAATCTAATAACAACATGTAATGAGAAATCCAGAGATACTCCCATCACAACTGTACAGTTTGTAAAACATTTTCTGTTGGCCCAACCCTGGGAGGTAGCTGAAGAGGTTACCATAAAATGCTGAGGTATAGGGTTAGGGGTGCATGAGACCCCAAAATGCCAACACCCGGGGTCCTGCCGAATGAATTTCACTCAGGCCTTCTCTCGGCCAAAGAAAAGCAAAGGTGATTAAAGTTCGCCAAAATGGGTAGACTCTTAAGGAGCCTCAGTATCTGTAAGACTTGTATTGGAACTTTCTCCAATCCATGTAAAAGGCCACTCTGAACAAACTTTGGAGCTACAGAACCCACAGAATGACACAGAGAAGCTAACGTTCTGCTGAGGACAGCCTGGCAGCCCAGCAGGAAGAGGCCAGCACAGAGCTCTGGGAGCCGAGCCCAGGCCAGTGTGTGCTAGAGGTTTTAGCCCCAGGGTGGGCCTGACCAGCAGTAGGCTGGAGGGACTCCAAAACACCAACAGCTGTGGCTTTTCCAGAATTATCAACACATAGATGCCAAGGATAAAGTGAGAGGTCAGTGTGCTGTGGACTTTGGGACTAGTGGGGAGAGCCTTGGCTTTTGCCCCCAGGGTGAGAATCAGCTGAGACACTTAGGTGCAGCCAGCTCCACACTGCAGCTTCAGCTCCTGGCCTGCAAATTGTAGCGGGATGTGGAGACCAGTCTAGGGGGTAAGCTCTCTTGCTTTAACCTTCTTGGATATGGATTGAGGTCTGGGGTAGAGGTCCTAGGGTGTGACCAGCTTGCCAGAGCATGTGGAGGCTTCAGAGAGGGCACCAAATTAATACCTCTGGCAGCTGAGAAAACCCCAGTGTTTGGAACAGAAGCTCCCCTATCTAGTGGCAGAGTCCTACTGTGACAATAAGCCCCAAAGTCAAGTAATTGAGTGGCAACATGCCTAGGCAAAGGAAACAAAATAAACAGAAAAAATTCAACATTAGACTCCTATTTTGGGGGCAAAGAGGATCGAAACATGGAACAGGAAGAGGACTGTGAGGTCAGAACTCCTGCACCAAAAGCTTCAAATGAAAATACCAGCTGGTTACAGGCCATAGAGGATCTTAAGAAACAGATAAGAGAAGTAGAGGAAAAATTAGGAAGAGAAATGAAAATGATGCAAGAAAATTATGAAAGGAGAGTCAATAGCCTGACTGAGGAAAATAATGCCCTAAAAAATAGACTAACTCAAATGGCAAAAGAGGCTCAAAAAGGCAATGAGGAGAAGAATGCCTTAAAAATCCAAATTTGCCAGATGGTAAAAGAATCTCAAAGGCTCACTGAGGAGCATCTTTCCTTTGGATTTAGAATAAACCAAAGGGAAGCTAGTGACTGTGTGAGAAATTAAGATGCTGTTAAACAGATCAAAACAAATAAAAGAATAGAAGGCAATGAGAACTATGTCATGGGTAAAACCACTGACCTGGAAAATAGATCCAGGGGAGATAATTTAAAAATTATTGGACTACCTGAAAGTCACCATCAAAGAAAGAACCTAGAAATCATCCCCCAAGAAATTCTCAAGGAAAACTGCCCTGATGTTTTAGAACCAGAGGGAAAAATAGAGGTTGAAAGAACCCACCAATCACCTCCTGAAAAAGATCCCAAAAAGAAAACTCCTAGGAGTATTATAGCCATGTTCCAGAATTTCCAGATCAAGGAGAGAATATTACAAGTTGCTAGAAAGAAACAATTTGAATATTGTAGAAACACAATCAGGATAACATAGGATCTGGCAGCTTCTACACTGAGAGATCAAAGAGCCTGGAATATGATATTCCAGGGGTCAAAGGACCTGGGATTAAAACCAAGAATCACCTACCCAGCAAAACTGAGTATCATGTTTCAGGGGAAAATATGGTTATTCAGTGGATTAGAGGACTTTCAAGCATTCTTGAGGAAAAAAACCAAACTCGAGTAGAAAATTTGACATTCAGACACAAGAAGCAAGAGAAGCATGAGAAGGTAAACAGGGAAAAGAAATCATAAGGAACTTATCAAAGTTGAACTATTTACATTCCTACATGGAAGAACAATAATTGTAACTGATGAAACTTTTCTCAGTATGAAAATAGTTGAAGGGAATAGAAATATACATCTGTATATTTATATATGTATGTGTGTATATATATATAGTCTTTATCAGAGGGTATATAGGCATAAGAATACATATGTGAATGTGTATATATATATATATATATATATATATATATATGTTTACAGCTATATAAAGATAGAGGGCATAGGACCAATTTAATAGGAAGGGATGATACTTAAAAGGTGATATCAAGAGGTGAGAGAGGAATATAATGAGAGGAGATGGGGAGAGACAGAATGGGGTAAACTATCTCATATAGAAGAGGCAAGGGAAAATGGGTACAATGGAGGGGAAGAACAGAAAGGCATAAGGGAATGGGTCAACCTTATAATCATTGAATTTGGCTTAGGGAAGGAATGACATACACACTAAATAGGGTATCTCACCCTACAGGAGAGTAGGGGGGAAGGGGATGAGAGGAGGGATGATGAAAGGGAGGGCAGGCTGGGTTGGAGGGAAGTAGGAAGCACATACTTTTGAAAAGGGACAGGACCAAAGTAGAGAATAGAACAAGTGGGAGGTGGGATAGGAGGGAGGGAAATATAATCAGTCTTCTACAATATATCTACTATGGTAATGTTTTGCATTAGCCACACATGTACAACCTATATTGAATTGCTTATCTTCCCAGTAAGGGTGGGTGACAAGGGAGGAAGGGAATGAATCTGGAATTCAAAGTTTTAAAACCAAATGTTTAACTATATATATATATATATATTATTAATACTATTTTACATGTAATTGGGAAGTAAGAGGAGGGGATATCCTGGGGGACCACTATTTTGGGGAGGTGGGGAGGGGAAAAAACGGGGAGAAAATTTGTAACACAAAAACTGGAGGAAATGAATGTAGTAAAACAAAAGTTAATACTAAAGCATTTGAAAAAAATTTTTTTTAAAAAGACTTGTATTGGAAAATTCTATGGTGCTCTGACACCACATAGAGACAAGATAGGGCCTTATACAGAAAGGTTGTGGGAGGAATCTAGGGGTGGTCTAGAGGAGGAGTTTGGGGAGGGCCTTCAGGAGGAGTCACTGAGGTCAGACTCCAGTAAATGAGTGATTAAGGGTGGGAAGTTGCTGGCCAAAGGAAGGCTAAAGATTTCGGCAGAGCCACAATGAAAGGTCTAAGGCCTCAGGCAAATGCCTCCTCAAATGGGAAGATTCAGTCAGAGTTATAGAGGGTTGCCAGAGCCTTTACCCCATCAGTAGCCAGGCCAAGTATGATTAATAATAATACTATAAATAATAATAGCGCTTTTATGATGAACTGTTTGTGAAATATATTATGGCATTGTTCTTCACAATGAGCCTGAAAGGTAGTTACATTATCTGTTAATAGCTCCATTTTATACATGAGGGGACTGAGGCTGAGAAAACCACACAGATAGTGTCTGCCCCTCGGACTCGGACTTTCCTGAGTCCAAGTTCACAGTTCTGTCCACCACGCCTTCTGGCTAGTTATCCTTGTTTTAAAACAAAGGGAAATGACCAAGCCAGGGTCACAACAGCTAGTAAGTGTCAGAGGTGAGAAGTCAATTAGCTCTTTTTAAGTGACCCCCAGGAGTCAGTAACTACTTAACACAGGGTATACAGAGAAAGGCAATATCAGCCCCTCCCCTCAGGGAGCACCCATTCTAAGGAAAGACAGCTAGGTACACACAAGATAAAAGCAGAGTAAATTGGAGGTAGTCTGAAAGGAGAAGGCATTAGTGGTGACAGCTTCCAGAAAGGCGCCCTGCAGGTGGTGGGATGGGAGCAGAGACGTCCTCTGATGGATGGACAGACAGACAGATGGAGAGATGGACCCCAAAGCGGTCTCTGCTGCTTCTGGGACAGCAGCATTTCCAGGGCTGCTAGTGGGTGACATCCCAGCTATGGACACTGCTATTCACAGACTGCAGACTCTCCTTCTCCCAGGGAGAATCTTAACTTTCTCTAAAAAGAAACTCTTACTCTCCCCAAATCCAAGCTCTCCTGAAGAGACTGCCGTCTTGTCAGTTCCATTCTACAAGCTCTCTGATTGCCTCAGAAGCCCCTGGCCTCAGGAGCCTTACACTCTGGGGGATGCAGATGCAGCCACAATCAGACGATGAGCAAACCAGAAGCCGTTGGGGGGACCCTGACAGCTAGTGGGGAGGGGAGGGAAGTGTAGGAGAAGGCCCCCAAGCTGTGCTTCCCGGCACAGGAAACTGGCCCCTCAGTGGCACCATCTCTACCGTCCCCACCGTCCCTGGCATCCCGGTGGGCAGACAGCTACAGCCCAGGAATCCTGCCAGATGACACCAGGTGCTGGGGAAAGCAAACATCTGCCTGCTGCCTGCACCCTCCTCCTTTCTGCGCCATGGAAAGTGATCTTTCAGCCTGCTCCTGGGACCTCAAAGCCAGGCCCGAAGGGGGCAGGAGCTGGCTCCCATCCACCAGCTGCAAGCCCTCTTACTGCGCCAGCCTTTGGGACTCTCTACTTGGTGCACCTCAGAACCAGAAACTGAAGGAAGCATCGGAGGCAGTCTGTGCCAGACGGTGCGCTGGCCTTGGCTACTGGGGACCCTGGTGGCTGACGTGGTTCTCTGGGCCTCAGGGCCCTCATCTATAAAATGGGGTGATAGTGGCCTCTGTCTCCTAGGTCTGTCGTGAGGTTCAACTGTTGGATCTAGAGCTAGATGGTTACGCAGAGACAGCACATGTGTGCCACATGCAGGGGGACTGCACATATATGTGCACACGAGATGACACGTGCACACAGAGACCTCGCACATGCATAGATGCATGTGTGCACATATGTAGCACACAGATAAGAGCGTGTGCTTGTGTGTGAGGACGTGCACACAGATAGTACATAGTGTGTGTGAACATGCACCCACATGCCTCCATCACTTTGCTAACCTTGCAGGGTTCTCCAGATCATGCCCGCAGAGGCCACTATCACCCCATTTTATAGATGCCCACACAACACACACCTTCCTCCCTCTGCCCCTACCTGCACAGTCTTTCCCCAGTGGAACAGAGAGTGTCTGTCCCCACAGCCTCAGTCCAATGCGTGGCACATGGTATGCACTGGACAAAGCCTTCTCTCTCCCGATCTGGAAGGAACCTCAGAGATGACCTCCCTTCTCTGACAGATGGACACTGAAGGCCAAAAAGGAGGCGGGACTGGGACAAACTCACGCTCATCGATGGGGAAAAGAGCCTAGAGCCCCAAGCTAGGATGCCCTACCCCCATCCCCAGGCCTTGGTAAGCTGCAGACCAGAGCCTTGAAGGCCCTACCCAGCACAGGCCTCCGGGAGATGGCCCATCCACTTCCAGTCCAGAAGGACGCTTCCTGCAGGCGCCCTGAGGTCAGGGGCTGCTTCAAACCCCTTTCCACCAGAGCATGACCAGAGTGAAGCTCTCAGTGAGGTGTCAAATAAGGAATAAAAAACGGTCACCACTTGATTGTCAGGGTGTGAAGCTCTTTCCATGTATCTGGGCCCTGCAGCAGCCAGGGAGATACTGTGGTCTCTTTATCTCCCACTTACAGGTGAGAAAAGTAAAACTCTAAGAGCTGAAAGGCAGTTTGCCTTGGGTCCTGCCGCCAATACACATCCGGGCCCTTTCTCTAGGCCCTTTCTCTAGGCACTTTCTCTAGGCGCTTCCCCACCCCTTCAGCACTGGAGACCTAGGGATAGCTGGTTGGTCTGTATATGTTTTATCTCGATCAGAGAATGAAGATAATCCCTTGGCCCTGCTCAGGCCCACGGGACATACAAAGCTCTATCCCAGGACTTGGCTCCTCCTAGGTCTTTGTTGAATTAAGGAATGAGACTGTGGCTTGACAGGTGGCATGCCCCCATGGGTCACTATATGCCCAGGCCTTTTGGCCACTCAGGTGACTCCTGAATGGATGGGAGAGAGAAGCAGAGAGAGAGTGAGAAGAAAGAAGCCCCTTGGGCACACTGCAACATGCCAGTATGCACCTTGATTCCCAGCACGGCAGCTGAAGAGATGATGGGTCACTGATGGGGTGACCCTGTTCTCCCTGCTAGGCTGAAACTCACTGTGCTGCATGGGGGCAAAGAGCCTGACTCCTGAGGGAGCTACAGCCCAGACCAAGCCTTGCAGCCCCACCCACAACCCCATCACTGGCCTGAGCTACCAGACATCCGGGCCTGCCTGCATGCCATAAAGGAGTGGTGAGGAAAGAGGTAAAACAACCAAGATGAAACCATAGAGTCACCAGAATTACATATGTCCCCCTAGCGTGACCAGGGAAGTGGGTTTTTGGCTTGGGGTCCCCCTGATGGGTACAGGCTCTGGGAAACCCCTGGAGCCCTGATTGAATCTTCCCACTGGATGATGTGTTTGCCTGAGACCATAAGCCTAGCCCAGTCTTCCATTGTCCAGCTACTTCCCACTCTGGATCCTCTCAAAATATCTCTATCCTCACCTGTTACTCTTAAACCAGCCTAGCCCTCCATTGTCTGTCATCTCCAGGCAGCCTTCAGCTATTTCCCACCCTTAATCCCATTACTGGACTCTGACCTCAGTTCCTCAAGACCCTCCCCAAACTCCTCCTCTAGACCACCCCTAGACCCTCCCACAGTCTTTCTGTATATAAGATCCACGAAGGGGCTGAGACTAATCCAGCCCAGACTCCCACTGTGCCATTATTCGGTCCTGCTTGTCAATACAAGCCTCACAGATACTTGGGCTCCTTAAGAGTCTATCCATTATGGCCAATCTTCAATAAACTTTGCTTTACTTTGCCTGAGAGAAGACTTGAGTCGAATTCATTGGACAGGACCTGGCGTGTTGGTATTTTGGGGTTATGAATGCCCCTCCACACCCCCTCTAATCATACCCCAAAACCTCAGATATCTGATGTCTCATCCCACTCCTCCTACTCCCTGCAAACTACTTGATCCTCATGTGTGGTGGGTGGGATTCGAAATGTATCTATAGATCTGTGCAGCCTAAGAAGCCTCCGGTCATTTGTCATATGACCCGTATTACACAGGGATGTGTCAAAAAGTAAGGCATGCTGGGAAAAGCCTGGCTTCAGAACAAGACATCATCACCTTCAGAGATCACCTAGGGATGCTCTCTCGGGATGGATCCCACCATGGCCTCCCCTTTCTGCCCCAGACTAGTCAAGTGACATGGCCCGGCATTTATTGAAGACAACCTGCTTGAAAGATGCTGTACTAAATGCTGGGGCTACAAGAAAGGCACCCCAAAGTGCTTACATTCTAATGATCAAGCCAAAGTGTCTCGAAAACAAGATGGGGCTCAGAAGAGGTTTACCTGCTTCCTCCCGGAGCCTGCAGACAGCTAAAGGAGCTCACAGCAGAGGCTTGGCAGCTCCCTGAGGGCAGGCATTGTTCTGACCTCTCCAGGCACAGTGCACACACCACCTGGCACCCCTGGGGAGGATGGTCCTCGGAGATCTTAGGTGCCATATTCTGGGTCAGAAGTGGTAGAGGCAGCATTGGAAGCCAGGCCCCCTGGCTCTGGTTCTGTTCTGAATGGAGCAGAGGCCTGGACTGAAAGCTTCCCCCTTGCCAGTCAGCCAGCCAGGGGATGAAGTCAAGGCTGGGACCATGGTGCCCTCAGCCTGATGAATGGGAGAGTGGGGAGGGCATGGGCTGCGCTGATAAGGCTGCCAGCCTGGGGCTGAAGAGAGTGGCTGCCTGGGCAAAGATAACAAGGCCCTTCTCCAGGGCAGGCTGGCTACCTGGCAGGTGCCCACGCACACATCTCCCCACCCTACTCTGAGCTTCCTAAGAGCATTTATCCTTTTGCTAGGAGTGAAGGTTCTAAGAAAGCTCCAAAGCCAGAAGGATCCAGAGAGCCTCCAGCTCTCATTACAACCCTCTCACTTTCTTGTCTACACTGGCTGCTATCAGCATCTTTCAGACAAATTCAACCACCTTTCAATCGAGGGGACACCCAACACGAGGGAAACAGGCCTCTCAATCTATCCACAAACCCTGATCTCGGAAGGCTGGGCTTTGTGCAGGACATGGTGCCAGGGTCGGGGGAGAGAATGCTTGTGCAATTGATCCTTGAATCAATGAGACTGTCTGGCCTGCCATCAAGGAGCTTACTACCAGGACCACAGCATGTTCAGAAGTAAATACAGGGCAGAGAATGGGGTCCTAACAACTGAGGGTGAGGAAAAAGAGGGCTCCTAAACTGAACGTGGAATGGAGCTAGGCAGAGGAGAGGAAGGAAGGAGAGCCCTTCAGGTGAGCCAGCCAGCCAGTGCAAAGGCTTGGAGGTGGGAGATGGGAGAGGGAGCATCCTACATGAGGGATGGCTGCTGGGCCACTTGGCAGGAGCACAGAGATGTACACTCAGCCTGGCAGGCAAGGCTGGATACAGATTGTGAAGGGCTCCCCCCACTTGCTCCCATGCATCCAGGAGGCAAGGCCTGAGGGAGTGAGCATTTATAGAGCACCTACTGTGTGGCAGGCATTCATTGTCTCAATTGATCCTCACCACCACGGGAGTGAGGTGCTGTTGGTACCCCATTTTACAGTGGAGAAAACTAAGGCAAACCGAGGGAGTGGCTGGCCTCGGCACAAAGCTGTGCACCAGCAACTTTGGGCATGGCTCTTTCTGATGCCAGGCCCAGAACTCTGTGTGCTGTGCGTGGACCCTGACCCTGGCTACCTCCTGCCTAGACCTCTCTCTGTCAGCTAGTGTTGTGACTTTTTTCTTTTTCATTCTTTGTTACAAGGGGTGACTCCCTGGTTAGGGGCAGGGGGACAGGGATATTCAGGAATCAAGGCTAAAAACAAGCCAAAAAAAAGGAATTGGTGATGGAATATGTTGGGTTTGGACCAGGCAGGATAGGCCAGATTGTGTGTATGATGCTGTGTGAGTGTGTATGTGTGGTGTGTATGTATGTGTGTATGTGTATGTGGTACCGTGTGTGTGTGTGTGTGTGTGTATACGTGTGCATGGTGTATATGCATGTGTGTGTATGTGTCCGTGTGTGTGGAGTGTGTGTGATGCTGTGTGTGTATATGTGTGCATGGTGTATATGCATTTGTGTGTGTCCGTGTGTGTGTGGTGCTGCATGAGTGTGTGTGTGTGTGTGTGTGTGCGCGTGCGCGCGCGCGCGCTTGCGCGTGTGCACTCAGTCTGCTAGTCACCTCTATAGAGTTCACCATTCCTAGTGGGTTATACCAAGAATGCTCCATCCTGACAGCTCTGCCTGCTTGTAGCCCAACACAGAGAGGAGGGCTTGGAGAGCTTGTTTCTTTTTGCAAGCAACTGAGGGGCTGGTGCTGGGGTGGGGGTGAAGAGGCATCTTCTGAGGAGCTTGGCTGCATCTGAGTGTTCTTACAAAGGGATCCAGATGCTGCTCCCTCAGCCTGAAGTGAGATCAGAAGTGCTCTGAGCGGCCCCATGGGAGAGGGGCAGTAGCTGCTCGATCTGCCATCCAGCCTCCATGTGTCCCTGATCATGTGTTTCTGTGTGGGTTCATTCTTCCTTTATTTTAGCCAAATGAGTGTCCAAAAGGGAAGTAACCAGGGAGGCTGAGAGATCTCTCAAAGCCATCAGAAATTCTCCTAGCAATTAAGCCGGTAGCAGTAGCAACTGAGTCTGGAGAGGAGTCAGTATGGAAGGCACAGGATCTACTTGACCCAGCTCAGCAGTAAATGGACCCATCAACCAAAATAATCTGCCAAGAGAGAAACCAAAGCAGCTAAGCAAGTGAGGATTTTATCCATTGCCAAAGCCACCCCCCCACCAATCACAAACTTGGTGGAGACTCCTGGAAGGCACAAAAGCACCTCCAGAGCCAGAAGTCACAGGACACGTCTCAGTCCTAAGTGTTCCCTACATGAAGGCCTCACTACTTTTGTGCTTTAAGTTTGTGGCTCCTCTTTTCAGGGACCATGGGTGCAGCTAAGGGGAAATCGTATTCTGTGTTTGGGGCGATTGTTTTGTAACAATTGTTCTTCCTATGCCTTCTCAGTAAATACCATCTTTTAAAAGCACATTAAAGTCAGCTGATGGACTGATATGGGGGACCACATCAGATGGGGGCTCATGGACTGTAATAGAAACGACAACCCTGGGATTACCCCTAGCTGGGAGAAGTCTTTGGAACTTGGCCCATCCATCCAGTATGAACTGGGAGGGGGAGCCCAGAGCAGCTGCTGCGATGAGATTTTGAATTCTTTCATTCCCAGTGTTAATCTTTAGTATGAAAAGCAGTGTGGTATGGTAGATAGGGAATTAGGAAGAACTGAGTTCAAGTCCCATTTCTTATACATGACCCTGGGCAAGTCCCTTAACCTGTCATTGCCCTGGCCCCCCTGCTCTTTAAGACCATCAATTACAGTATAATTGCTGACTTGGATAGATAAAGGGAGTTTCTTCACAGGGAATTCCCAGTACAAAGAAACACAAATTGAAACAAACAACAAACTTGAATATTTTTTATCTTGTCCCAATTATTGTCATTTCCAATGCTCTTTCTTTTTTCCTTTTTTCTTTTTTTTGGAGGGCAATTTGGGGTTAAGTGACTTGCCCAAGGCCACTTGGCTAGTAAGTGTGAGGTGTCTGAGGCTGGATTTGAACTCAGGTTCTCCTGACTCCAGGGCCCGTGCTCTATTCACTGCACCACCTGGCCACCCCATTCCAATACTCTTTCAAAGACAAGAAGTGATTCTCTCCCTCCCCACTTTTGTTTTCATGCTGTTTAGGGGCACTGCTTCTAACATTTCTGCGGTGCTGGATGCAGGCTCTTGGAGGGGAGAAGAGGGAGACACAGTCATGTTTTGGACAGGTGTTTTTATCTACAAGTGAGAAAAGGCCTAGAAGGAGGCCTCCATTGCCCTGGCTAGAGCCAAATGTGGTAGGTGGGATATGAGGAGAAGGATAGCCTGGGGATTAACGATGAGTGCTCAGGGAGCTAGGTGGGCTGTGGGCAGGGCTCAGGAAGACTTGAACTCACACCTGGCCTTGGACACTTTTGAACTGTGTCACCCTGGGCAAGTCACTTAACCTCACTCAGCCTCAGTTTCCTTGAGTGTAAGACGGTTATAACAGCATCTACTTCCCTTGCACTGTGGGGAGCATCTAGAGAACTTTTATTACTGTGACTCATAAATGCTTGTTGCTGCTGCTGCTAAAAACAATATAAAACCAAACTGGGAAAAAGCAACTGCCTGGTCACGTAACAGTCATAACAAAGTGGGAAAAACAGCTGTGCCTAATGATAATAAACCAGGGAAAACAAGGGGGTGGCCCATAAGCCTGGAGGGAGGGTCTGGGTCAGAAGCTGAACTAAATGCAGCAAGAGGTGAGAGGTCAGAGGAAAGCGCCGTGGCCACGTGTGGCCACACCAGGGACACATCGATGGGCTGTGGGCCACCCCAAGCACCCATCCTCTGCCTCTTTCTGACTACTTGTCATCCCGATGGTCCCCAGGGGGCCTGCAGGGGTGTACAGGGGCCGTCCTCATCCCACGCTGTGAGCCGAGCCCTTGGTGTGGCCCTCAGGCACTGCTGGCATCTTCTCAAGGAAGCCAGGTGACTGTGCATTCTGTTTTCAGACCACGTCAGCATGACCTTTGTCGACTGATCTCATGTTAAGTGCCCAACCAATTCATCTCCACACTTCCTGCTTTCCTCTGGCACTGAGGGATTGCAGGAAAAGTCAGAAGGGAAAAAAGAGCAGCCAAACCTGTCCATGCAGAGGTTATGAAAACATCGGAAGACCCGGAAGAAGTCTCTGCTGTACTGGGCAGATGAAGAGAGCCCAGAGCTGCCCTGCAGGACTCTGATCGAGGGTCCCAGCTCTAGAGCTGAAGGTGGTCCAGACTTCACAGAGGCCTGCTCATTGGAGTCAAGAAGAATGGCACCCAAACCCAGCCTCTGTGTCCCCTAGGCAAGTCAGTTGGTCTCTGCATGCCTCAGGCTTCTCATCTGTGAAATGGAACAGCAGCACCTCTCTCCCAGGGCTGCTGTGACAGTCAGAGAAGACAATATTTGTAGAGTGCCTGTAGACTTTAGAGTACCACCTGAATGACAGCTACTAGGAGCATTACTGTCACTGATTATTGCTCCAAAGCAAGATCTGAACACAGTTTCTGAAGCTGCCAAGCCAGAGTGCTGTCTCCATCCAGGGGCATCACATGGCCCATCTTATGACGTTCTCAGAGACACACTGGTCCATTTCAGTGGCAAATGCCCTGTCCAGTCCGTTTGCTCACCTATGCCTGGGGAGCCTGTCATCCAGGCTCTTTCTCCAATGTGCTGACCCAAAGCCCTGTGAATACTCCCTAATGGTGGTCTTCATGGTTTTTGTCTTTGTTGTGGTCTCTCTGAATTTCTCATTTTGGTGATTTCTGTTTTCTCTGTTTTTTGGTTGTTGGTCTTTTAAAGGGTAACTTGGTTTTAATTGCCAATTTAGTTCTCTCATTTCATTCACATTCTGGTCATTTTTTGGTTACTGTGATATCTTTTGTACTTTCCTTTGGACTGTTCCTGTTTCTTTTCTAGTATCACTTGATGTGGCCAATTCCCTGAGCCTGTCCTCCATGTAGCAGCTTTCCTTGAACAAGGGTTTTGACTCCAGGCCACAGATTCTGAGAAGTGGCATTATTCCTGTTATCTTGATAGGGTACATAGTGCCACCCAGCCATGCCTACCTATCCTCTTGGCTGCCCATCCATTTCCTCCCATCAACCTCCTTCCAGAAAGATAGACAGGAAAAGACCTGTGTGGGCTTCCCCCATGGGCTGCCTCAATACCAGGGCATCCAAATATGTGGGGTAAGAGCTGAGAGGTGACCAGTCCCACCTAGGTGACCCAGCATTGGAGGCTCAGACAGCAGAGGGGGGGCCTCCTCCAGGGCCAGGGAGCCTAGTGAGCTGGTAATATTCTCCCACCAGTCACAGCAACTGCAGTCTCGACCTTCTCAGCCATGAGAGAGTTCCCTTCATTCCTCTCCTGTAACTGTTCAATATATAGAAACTTTAGTTGTTGAGAGAATCTGAGCAGTTTGGTCCCTTTCGCCTTTTAATCTCCCTTAATCCCGGATGTTCCAAACCCCCAGACACTTCCAGGAGTAAGAGTCTCTTCATTGCTGTTGTGGTGAATGATAAACCCTCATACCAACTGCTCATGGGGGTGTCACAGAAAGTCCAGTGTCCAGCTGGCTGCTCTGCTGGCCAGAACCTGGTTCTTTCCTTCTCCTGGGGGTAAGCGGGCACTGGGACTCACAGAACCTGTTTTACAATGCAGAGTACTGATGTGTATCCTTTTTATGGTGGGAGATAAGCCTTTCCTATGATGGGAACCCAGGAGTTGAGGACACCCTTTTCCTTGTGTACAGACACCTGGATACAAGATTAGTCCCTGAGTAGAGGTCCCCTGGGGGCTTTGCCCCATTGTCTCCATGAATGTAGTCACCTGTGTGTCTGCCTTAGGAGTGGACAGGAACAGGGAGAGTTCTTGAAAATGTCTGCTGTTCAGAAAGCATAGCAGAGAGCCCCAAAGGCCCACTGGAGGCAAGGTCGGCCCCCAGAGGAATGTGGAAGGCATGGACTTGCATAAGGGAGTTCTAAAGTACAAAAATAGGCAGTAACTGACTAGGGTTAGGGTCAGCCAAGCCTCGCCTTAAGGATGTTGGCTGACTGCCATGCAAACAGTCATCTCTTTACTGCTCTGAGCAGAAGTGCAAGGTGTAGTGACCTTCCTGGGGGAGGCAACCATCCAGAATAACAGGTTAGAGGAGGAAGGGACCTCCAGGAGGAGGAGCGAGACCCAACTACTCATCTTAAAGATGAAGGACACAACCGGCAATTGTAGCTTAGAATGTGAATGGGATGAATTTACCCATGAAATCTAAACTGAGATCAGATTAAAAATATGAATTCAACAATATGGTGCTTTCAGGAAAACAAGAAACATTATAAAAATCAGGGATATGCACAGAGATAAAATGAAAGTTTGGAGAAGAATTTATTATGTAAAGAAAGCAGGGGTAGAAATCATGATCTCAGACAAAATTAAAGCTAAAATAGATTTAATCAAAAGAGGAAAAATAGGGAAACTGCACCATGTGTCAGTAATGTTATTCAGTATTGTTTTAGACCATTTGAAATAACTAGACAGTAGAAAATGCCTGAGTATATACCTGCCAAAAAAGACACAGGAACTACACGAACATAAACACAAAACACTTTTTATACAAGCAAAGTCAGATTTAAATAATTGGAGTGATATTTATAGTTCATGGGTAGATAAAACCAGTATAATAAAATGACAATTTTGTTTAAGTCATCTATTTATTCAATGACATCCCAATTGAATTATTAAAAATTATTTTACTGAGTTAAAAAATAACAAAATTCATTTGGAAGAATAAAAGGTCAAGAATTTTGTAGAAACTAAGATAAAAATATAGAGGAAGCAGGTTGAGCAGCATCAGAACTTAAACCATGTTATAAGGCAAGAGTATTGTTGGAGTGTCAAGTGGATAATTTTGATTAAGTTAAAAATTTCTTGTATAAATAAAAGCGACGTAGCCAAGAGCAGAAGAGAAGCCGAAAACTCGGGGGAGAAACTTCCACGGACAATCTCTGGAATCGCATGTGGCTGTGTTGGAATGCTGCTTCGAGCTACGAAATAATGAGCTGGCTGATTTAAAAAAAACGGAAAGACTTGGACCCACGAAGGAAGATGCTCTCCACCCTCAGAGAAACAGAGGACTAATAGAAATATGCATAATGTGGCCTTAGATATATGTGTATGTGTGTCCATTTATGTGTATGTGTATATGTGTGTGAGAGTATATATCTGTGTGCATATGTGTGTGAGTGTGTGTGTCTGTGTGTGTGAATGTGTGTGTATATGTGTGTTTCTGTGTATGTGTATATGTGTATGTGTGTGCATACGTGTGTGTGTGAATGTGTGTGTACTATATCTGTGTTTAAGTGTAGCCATCTCTAGGGCGAATAGGGAAGTGGGGGAGAAGGGGAATAAAGGAAAAAGGGCTCAGCAGAGAACAAAACTAAACCAAGCAGAGAAAAGGAAACTCTGTAAACAATGTGTAGAGTTCATTGCACAGGTTTTCTTGAAATGGAAAATGATTAGCTCGTTTTGGACCCTCTCAGGCTTTGCCGTGTAAGTACACGGAAATGCTCTTTCTTTTCTTGTCTTATATTTAAGTTCAAAATGAATAAAAATCACACATTTAAAAAGTGCTAAAAAAAAAGCAAAGCAAGAAACAAGAACAAAGGGGGCTGGCTAGGCGGCACAGCGAATAGAGCAGCGCCCTAGAGTCAGAAGGACCGGAATGCAAATCCAGCCTCAGACACTTAACACTTACTAGCCATGTGACCTTGGGCAAGTCACCTAACTCCAATTGCCCTGCCTTCCCCCCTCAAAAAAAAAAACAAACCAAAAACAAAAAAGTGCTCATTTTACAAATTAAGAAAAAAACAGCTGAGGCAGCTGGGGGCAGACTGTCTTCCCTACGCCTGGGGTGACCTGCTATTGGGCTCTCCCAGTGGACAGCCAGGCCCCCTGGACTCTTCATCATCTCCCTGAGCTTCTGCCCCCTTCCTGGGTATGACACGGCACCCTGGAGCAGCCTCAGGACCACCTTCCTCGCCTCATCCACTGCCAGGATTGTGGCCCCACCAATGCCTCCGATGTTGGCCTCTTCCTCAGCCAGCACAGCTTAGGACACTCCTGCCTCTTCTGTTGACAGTTCCTGGGGTTCTCCAATCCCCCAGCGCTTCGACTCCCACTTACTAAGTTGTGTTCTGATGAAGGCAGGACCAAGGGAGCCTCCCCCCAAACCCACACACACCCCTCCCCCATCTCAATGACTATGAACCATCAGTGCAGGCACAGAGTTCTAAATGTAAAGGAGGTGACTCAGAACCTGTGGTTTCTTATGACATGTGAGCCTCTTTGGGATAAGGAGGGCTAACCAAACAATGCCTGGCGGGGGTGGAGCTGAGGAATTTCGACACTCAGTTTCTGGTTCACCAGTCAAGCTGTAAATCTGAGCTGGGGCAAAGTCTTTGGCCTCAGGTGGGGAGCAGGAGGGGAGCATCTCCTTTCCCCCATATTGACTCTGTCATTGGAAAGACTGAACCAGTAGATGAACCAGGAGCAAGCAGTCTCAAAGGGCACAAGGCTGAAAAAGAAGGGCAGCTACAAACTAGTCCAGGGAGTTCTGGGAGTCAGCTGGATTTTTTCTCCTGTGTGTCCTTCACATGTGCAATGACAATCTAAGGTGGATCCCTGCTCTTACTGTGAGGTTTCAGTGTATCTGTGAGAAGGCACCCCGGGGTTCTGGAGGGAACAGTTCATGTTAACTTCTTAACATAACATCTTACTAAATGCCTTCTCTAAAAACAAACTGTGTTCACAGCAATGAGGGGTATGCTGGTGAGGGCTCGTGAACCACATGTCCTCAGAACTCCTTGATTGAACCTTGAGGAGCATCAGTTCTCTGCTCTCTGGGGGCCTGGCCCCCAGCATAAGTGGGAGTTGGGAGAGGATCCCACAAAGAGATGCTATGCTGGGGGGGTGATCCAGGATTTCACTAGAGGTCCAGAGGTGAATTTCCTCAGTCCCCTCACCAGAGGCCCCCAAAAATGTCCCAAAGAATCCCCACCGATGCACTGGGGCGATCCACATGGAGTTACTAATTAGCCCCTCCCTAGGATAAAGAGATTATTTTAAAAGAAAAACAAATTCAGAAAAGCCCCAAAGAGGTGGCGTTTTCCTGGCTTTAAACATTGGAAATTAGTGACTCGGGCTTCCAGGTCAAGACCCACAGAAACAAGGCTCTCAGCCAGGCACCTGGCCTCCCGTTGGGGCGTTTGTGAACTCTCAGAGCACTATTCAGACAAGCTGCTGGCCATAATCAGTCATTCAACACACAGTTCTTAAGTGCTTATTATGGGCCAACATTGAGGTCCTGGGGATCCAAAAGGGCAGGAACAGTCCCTGCCCTCAGGAAGCTCCCAGTCTAATGGGAGAGACAACCTGCAGACGTATACATAAGAGAATTACGGTGTCAGGGGAGGGTGAGCATTTCTAGAATTAATCAGGACAGGAGGTGAACAAAAGAAATCAGAGCTGGCCACAGAGCCCAGAAAAGGGATTTCCCATCTTCAAACTTTTAAATATTCATGCAGAAGTCTTTGTCGCCCACCCAGAGGCCATCAACCCAGGGTACAAACTGGCCCCTGCTATCTCCCAAGCAATTCAGCTCAATTCTCCACATGCTTCTGGATCCCAGAATCCTATTAGGAGTCACACTACCCATCCAGTGTGGCCTATACCTTAAGAAGAGCCCTCCTTTCTAAGGAGAAAAGTGGCTCTTGCCTGCAGACCAGTAGGGAGGGGATGGTGCATGTCACTTTGGGAGGGCTGGGGTGCTCAGGCTGGGCGCTTCTGACCTCAAGCCCCCATTGGATGGTTTGCAACTTCTCCCCACTCTCTTTGCCCCTGGCACCAAGGTAGATTCACCTGATGCCTCTTCTTCCCTATACCTTCAGAGACCTGGAACGAGTTAATGTGGCCTCTCCTAAGTTTCTTCCGGGTTAAATGTCCTCAGTTCTGGAAAATGGCCCCTATGAGTGGGTCCAGTCTCCCTCCCCTTGGCACTCTCCTGTGGACACTCTCCATGGCCCCCAGGACTGAGCCCCCAGCTCTGGACGTGGCTTGGGCAGATTTCTGCAAAACCAGCTGCTCTGGGTCCTGGGCCAGACCATATGCCTCTCTTCATGTTCCCTCCCCTTTTTGCCTGATTTCAGAGTTGGCTCCTACCAAGCTCTAATTCACAGAAAACTCCAGGCCTCTTTTCAGACAAACTGTTATGTCATTCTCTGCCCTTCCCTCCCTTTGTCCTTGGTGAAGTCAATGTTGTCAGCCTTTAACCCTATAATGTGTTCACCTTTAACCCTATTCAGTTTCATCATTTATCTCCATTAAATTGGAACTTGAAGGGATGGGAAGGGCCCAACTGTCCTTGGTGGAGGGAGCCTCCTCACCCAGAGTTCCCTTTGCCCATGAGATCGGAACTCAGTGTCCATCTCTACCCTTAATTTTCACCTTTGAGAGGAAGTGTGGAGTGACAGCGAGAGCTAACTTTGGCTTCATGGTGGGGGGGGGGGGGGGTGATCAGCCACGAGAACCCAGAGAGGGCACTTCAGCTCCCAAGGCTCCGGGAGCGCCTTCCCTGGGAGCTCCCCAGAGGCCCAGGCCCAGACACCCCTCCTCTCCCCTCCAGTCTCATCCTTCTCAACCCGACCCAGCATGCCAGTGTGAAGGTTCCTTTGGAACCGGGATCACTCGATGTGCAATGAAACATTCCTCTGCTGCAAGAAACCCAGGCTGTAATGAATTAAGGGAAACCCAGAAGAAGTGAGCTGGAGGTTCCACAGCCAGGAAAACACCAGAAGCCACAGGGCTGCCTCTTGTCAACGGTGTGGGAGCCAGAGCAGGGCAGGCTGGAGCCTCGGAGGGTGAGCAGGTCTTACCTGCCAAGGGTGTGAGCATGTGAGTGTGGGAGGTGGGTCAGCCAGCTTGGCCCAGGCTCAAGAATTTCTTGTTACTTTCTGTTATGCCCAATGTAGTGGGTGGGACTTTCTAGCTCCAATTTTACTGCCACCACAGGAGAAGAAGGCCATGATCCAAAGACTTGTTACACAAAACAGCTGCTTGGGGCGGCTAGGTGAGTAGAGCGCTGGCGCTGGAGTCAGAAGGACCTGAGTTCAGATCCAGCCTCAGACACTTAACCCACACAAAACAAAAACCTAGCCGTGTGACCTTGGGCAAGTTACTTAACCCCAATTGCCCTCCAAAAAAATAAACAAACAAAAAAACAAAAAAACAGCTGCTTGATGAAACACCTAAGAAAAGCCTCCGGTCATCCCCTTCAACGGACTGACAGATGGACAGATGGATGGCTTTAACCACATTTATGGAGTTTCTGAATCTTTTCCTGGACCAGTCACTCAAAATCACTTGGATGAACGTCCTTATAGAGTTAAGCCTCACACTCAATATTCTCAAACCCAGAAAGTCTCCCAAAGATAATTGATTGTCCCTGGTCTTGAAAGGTATCGTCTTAGGAAGGGCAAGCAGCAGGCAATAATTCCTCAGAGCATTGGGAGAAAGGAGGGAGCCCCCTTCCACATGGTCCAGCCCATTCTCCAGCACGATGAGGTCCATTGGCTGAAAAGCTTTGGGGGTCTTTATGTTCTGCACACACACACACCATCATCGTCATCATCTAACCTTCCCTCTATGTCCCTCCACCTTCTCTTCCCAAAGAGCCATCCCTCATAATTTTTAAGAGGAAGAAAAACAATCAGCAAAAACTATGCCTAGAAAACAACCTGTCTGTCTGCAGAGCATCCTAGTCCCAGGAGTTGGGGAGGGGCTTCCTGTGTCTCTTCTCCTGATCATGCTTGTTCTTTGCAATTTTGAAGCCCTCAGAGCCTGGGGTACTGGAGCCAGTTTGAGTTGGAAAGCTGGTTGTTAAATTTTCAGCCTAGGCATTTACACCTCAGAAATCAGCATATGCCACAAATCAGGGATTGATTTCTTGTTCTGTTGATTGTCTGGACTTAAGAAAATAATGGAGAAGATGTTAAAAATAGATATTAAGCATAAAAGTGAGTATATATATTTTTCCAGAGAGCCAGGTGTTAAACATTTGCCAGAGCACCCCTGTGCAAAGCCTACATTCTGAGGCCTCTATGGGTAAAGGTGCAGGAGTTCATTGGTGGGAGGCTATTTGCTCTCATTCAGGCATGAGAACCTCAGTGCCCCTGTGGATAGGACCCTCCCCAAACTCCTCCTCTAGATCACCCCTAGATTCCTCCCACAACCTTTCTGTATCTAAGACCCCATCTTGCCTCCATGTGGTGTGAGAGCACCATACAATTTTCTAGTGCAGACTCACTCTGTGTCTGATTATTCTGGCCCGCTTGTCCAGTACAGCGTCACAGATACCAAGATACCAAGGCTTCTTAAGAGTCTACCCAATATGGCAAACTTTTAATAAACTTTGCTTTTCTTTGGCTGAGAAAAGACTTGAGTCGAATTCATTCAGCAGGACCCAGCGTGTTGGTATTTTGGGGTCTTGAGCATCCTTAACCCTATACCTCATCATTTTATGGTGACCCTCTTCATTTTTATGGTTCCCTGATACCAGGAAACACAGCTAATCTCAAAACTCTTCTTCGGCCAGGACTGGAAGGTACTTAAGCCTGTCTCTCCCCTATTTGTTTTGTTTTTTGGGGGGTCTAGTTTTGTAATGTTGGAAGACATGGACCTGGACTCAGCTTCTGAAGAATGGAGGACAAGGACAGACACCCCATCCAGAAGTGTAAGCCAGATTCTTTCAATTGTCTTGGCGCTAGGGAACTGGGAAAACTTCAGGTACTTTTTTGTAGGTTTTTTATCTTGTTTTGTTCTGTTTTTACTCCCAAACCTTGCTTTATGGAGGAAGGGACTTCCAGGCCCTATGCCTATATTGGTCGGTCTTTTTTAGCTCCCAAAAGTTCACCTTTGGGTTGTCTTTTACAACATTGGGAAAACTTTAGTTTCTCTAAAGAACTTGAAAAGAAAAAGTTGGTGTATTTTTGCAACACTGTCTGGCCTCAGTATCACCTAGAGGACCATGAATTATGGCCTATTTTGGGGACTTTAAAAGATAATACTTTCTTGTAGTTAGAATTATACTGTCATGGAGAAGGAAGATGGATAGAAGTTGCCTACTTAATGGCCTTTGTTGAGCTTTCTCAGAACACAGTTCTCAGGAAAGATTGTGAGATGCTTGAAGCTAGAGCCCCTCCACAAAGGAGCAATGGGGACCAATTAAATGACCTCCTTCCTATAGACCCCAGGGCTTTGGCCCAGCCCTTCCCCGCTCAGTGACTCCTGCTCAGGTCCCAGTCACAGGTCTCACCAATTGCAGCTCCCCCAGCCCCTCCTGCTCCCCAACCCTTTCTCTCATAGTTTCCCTTCTGTTTTCCTCTAGCCCCAAACCCCTCATTTCCTGCCTCCTACACCATCCATATCTCCTACCCTGTGTCTCCCACCATGACCCCTCCCCCCTCAGGGACCCCTGCTCAGGTCACAGCCACTGGTCTTGCTGAGGTACCTCCCTCTGTGGCCCCTTGCCCTGAGGAGACACCCGCTCAGGCCTCAGGCCCTACCCCCATAGTAGTCATAGAGGTATCTCCCTTTCTCACCCCTTCCACTCCTCAGGTGTGGCTGACCTTCCCCCCTTGCCAGCCAGATCCCACAGTCTCTCAGTCTGATCCAGTTCAGCCAGCACCCCCCCACCCCAGTCATTTCCTCACAGGAAGTGGGACTTCCTATCTCCCTTCCCAAGCCCGTCCCCACAGCCCCTTCAGGGCTTTTTCCCCTAAGGGAAGTGGTTCTCTCCTCTCATGAGACAACTAGAGTGCATGTCCCGTTCTCCATTTTGGATCTCAATCAAGTTAAAGAAAAATGGGGGAAGTTCTCTGAAAATCCAACAAAGTTAACTGAAGGCCTTCAGGCTATAGCCCTACGATTCAAACTTTCTTGGGGTGATTTGCACATCCTCTTCTCTACCTGGTGTTCCACTGAGGAGAAGAGGAGGATCTGGGAACAAGCCCCCAAATCGGGGGGGGGGGGGGGTCATCGGACTAGCAACAACCCCAGAAAACACCCCCCAGGAAGAGCTGCTGTCCCCACTAGTGACCCAGGATGGGGTTACCAAACCCGAGAGGAGAGGGGGAAAAGAGACCCTTCAGTACTTTATCTGTTAGAAGGCCTAAGAACTGCATTTCAAAAGCAAGTAAATTATCAGAAAATTAGGGAATTTACTCAGATAGATAAAGAAAACCCTGCCCTTTTCCTACATAGACTTGTAGAAGCTATTAAAAGGTACACAAATTTAGATCCTGACTCTATAGAAAGGGAAGCAATCCTTAAAACATATTTCATTAATCAGTCTGCCCCAGATATTAGGCGGAAACTGCAGAAATAGGCAATGCGACCCCAAACACCTCAGGCCCAATTACTGGAGACAGCCTTTGGAGTCTTTATAACAGAAACCTGGTGGTAGCATAGAAGAAAGGATGCAGGGAACAAGCCAGAGACAGATAACATGCTTGATTCTTGGCTGGCCAGGAAAAGCCCCTCCAGGGGCCCCACTTGGAGGAAGCCCAGTCACTTGGGCAAGGGGAAAACCTGCTTTCCATGCCACAAGGAGGGTCACTGGTCCAAGGAGTGCCCCTCCAGGGCACCTCCCCAGAGGGAGTCCCAGGAGCCAATGCCTCTAGAACTGTGCCCATCTGACCAGGAGGGACATTGGAGGAAGGATTGTCACTGAGATTGGAAAAGTGGTAGAGCCACCTCCCACTACCCTGTACTCCAGTCTTCTCAAGATTTGGAATGATGGGGAAGCCTGGGGCTTGGCAGTGCTCCCACCTTCTCCATTTCTCTTGCTGAGCCCTGGGCAAGCATCAAGGCTGAAGGTAAGGTTACCCACTTTATTACGGCTAAATTCTCTGTTCTAAGCAATTGGTTCTACCTTCCCCTTGACCAGTCAGGTCAGGGGCATGGAAGAGGAAACTAAGGGATGTGTCCAGACATAGCCAGGCCCCTGCCTACTTGAAGATCTGTTGTTTGAACACTCTTTCCTTATGCTTTCCTCTTATCCTGTCCCCTTGTTGGGAAGGGACCTGCTGGTGAAATCAGGAAGCCAGTTTTCTCTAGCTAAGCCTCCCAGATCTCCCCATGTTCCCTCAGAAGTGTGGGAGATAGTTTAGTCTTGTTTGGGATCAGGAAATTCCTATGTGAGCTATTTCTGCCATCCCAGCATTTGTTTTTGACTCCTAGGTCCTAAAGTGTCTATATCCAATTAAACCCAAGGCCTGGGAGGGATTGCAACCATTAATTGCTACTCAAGACCCTGTCTCACTGTCCAAGAGTTGGGTCCAGAACAGGTGAAAGTTTTTGAGACTTTGAAGACTAAATTGACCAACACTCCAGCTTTACCCAATCTAGGAAAAACTTTTTACTCTCTATGATGATGGAAGGAGATGTCTGGGGGGAAGTGAAAACTTCTCGGAACTTCCCTCTCCTCTCCCCAACCCCTCCAGTTCTGCTGTCAATCAGCAGCAAGCCCTTTTAGGAGGCTTTCTGATTTCCTGCCTCTGTGGGCTCCTCCTCCCAGCCAGTGGGGGTCAAAGACAGCCCTAGCTCACTCCTCCCCCATCGCTTTGGGACCCTTCCCCCTTTCTCTAGCTGTCAATCAGCATCCTTGTTCTTTGTAAGCCATAGTGGAGGGCTTCTCTGATGTTTGCCATTGGGGAAGATTTTCACACAGAGACTTGAGCCCACCTCTTAGCAAGTGGGAGAAGGGATAGCTGGATGAAGGGATTTGACTGCATTAGGGAATGAAGTCTTGCTCTGCCTTTTGTAACAATCCTCTTAAGATCAGTCATGGGGAAGACCACCCTCTTCTCCAGGGAAGAGAATAAATTCCTGCTCTTATCCTAAGAGATCTCTGTGTTCTTGATTAAATGTTGGATGAACTTTTTCATCCCAAACAGAGAGAACAGCCTTTGGAGTTACTGCCTGTTTTTGAAAACTATTATGTTCTGTGACTGCTATTGCTTTCCATGTGTTAAAGGTCCATGGAGCAATTTGGAAAGGAAAGGGATATCTGGCAGTGCTTTGGCCATGCCATAGTCATGTTTAATTCCTACCAGGGAAATTGTCCTCTCTATTTTTTTGGTGCCTGTTTGGTCTTTGTTTGCTTAACCTCCTTGCCAGGTTTGTCTCCCCCAGGGTTCAAGCCATCAACCTCTGGATGACCACTCAGGCTATACCATCCTCTGACTGAATCCAAGCTCTCCAGCCCACTGGACCTGGCATCAGGCATGTTCTAGAGTCTATGACCCCTTGAATGTGAAGTCTGACCCCCTTGAATAGGACCCAGAGAGGCAGGGACAACTCTGTGCCCCTTGCCAGCAGGAAGCACTTTCAGAAGCTGAGACCTTTGTCCTTTACCCCAAAGGAATTTCAGTCATTTGTTTGAGGGGGAATGATGAGGTCTGGGCTCTGGGAGCTCCCTTGGGCTCTCCTTGAATCTTCCCACCTAGAGCATTTGCATGAGGCCATAAGCTTTTCATAGTGGTTCTGCCTAAACCTTTGTTACTAGATTGGCCCTCCATTATCCAGCTAGCTCTCACCCTTGATCCTCCCAAACCCACCATTGTCTATCATCTCCAGGTAGCCTCCAGCAACTTCCCACCCTTAATCACTCTTTACTGGAGTCTGACCTCAGTGACTCCTCCTGAAGACCCTCCCCAAACTCCTCCTCTAGACCACCCCTAGATTCCTCTCACAAACTTTCTGTATAACAGACCCCATCTGGCCTCCATGAGAGGATGATTCTGGCCTGCTTATCCAATACAAGCCTTACAGATACAGAGGCTCCTTAAGGTCTACCCAACAGTTTTGAGTAGTGATGAAGTCAAGATGGCAGAGTAGAAACAGGACTTCTGCATTCCTCTCGCTTCCACCCCCTCAAATTCATGTAAAAGGTGACTCTAAACAAACTTTGGAGCTACAGAACCCACAAAGTGACACAGAGAATCTAACTTCCCACTGAGGACAGCCAGGCAGCCCGGCAGGGAGCGGCCAGCACAGCTCTCTGGGAGCTGACCCCAGCCCCACAAGAGCCAGAGGTTTTAGCCTCAGGGTGGCCTGAGCAGCTGATGTCTGGAGGGACTTCAGATCACCAGCAGCTGCAGCATTCCGAGTTATCAACCCATAGATGCTGACGATAAAGTGAGAGGTCAGTGCAGTGAACCAGGAGTCTGGTTAGGCCTTTATCCTGTGAAGGGAGAAGCAGCTGAAGTGCTGCAGCTATGCAGCTGCCACCACACGGCAGCTTCAGCTCCTGATCTGCAGAGTGTAGGGGGACCAAGTGACCAGTCTAAGGGGTAATCACTCTTGCTTTAACTTGCTTGGATCTAGATTGCAGTCTAGGGTGGAGGTCCTGGCGTGTGAGATCAGCTCGCCAGAGTGTGTGGAGGCTTCAGAGGGGCAGCCAACTAATAGCTCTAGAAGCTTCGAAAACCCCAGCAGTTTGGGACAAAGCTCCCCGCTCTGGTGGCAGAGTTCTACTGTGGCAAAAAGCTCAAAAGTCAAGTAATTGAGTGGCAACATGAGCAAAGGAGGGAAGCAAGGCAAGCACAGTGGTCCAACTCTGGATTCCTTTTTGGGGGACAAAAAGGATCAGAGCATGGAACAGGAGAAAAACAGCAAAGTCAGAACTCCTGTACTAAAAGCTTCCAAGAAAAGAATAAGCTGCTTACAGGCCAGAGAGGCCCTTAAGAAGGATTTTGAAAACCAAATAAGAGAAGTGGAGGAAAAATTGGGAAGAGAAATGAGAAGGATGCAGGAAAAGTATGAAATGAGGGTCAACAGCCTGACTGAAGAAAATAACCTTAAAAATAGACTAACCCAGACATACATACTAAATGGGATATCTCAACCTGCAGCAGGATAGGGGGAAGGGGGATGGGAGGAGGGATGATGGATGGGAGGGCATCCTTGGGGGGAGGGGAGGTTGGAAGTACCCACTATAAAAGAGGGACAGGATCATGTAGGGAATGGACCAGGTGGGGGGTGGGATGAGTGGGAGGGAATTGTAAGCAGCCTTGTACAATATATCTACCATGATAATGTTTTGCATAGCTAGACATGTACAACATATACTGAATTACTTATCTCCCAAGAAGGAATGGGTGACAAGGGAGGAAGGAAATGGATCTGAAATTCGAGGTCGTAACATTAAATGTTTCAAATATATATAAATACTATTATTAATACTCTTTTGCTTGTAATAGGGAGATAAGATGTGCAGGCCTTGGGACACAAAGATTCACCTTCCTCTAATGGAAAAGTCAAAGGGGGTATGGGAGAAGGTATGGGAGAGAGCAGATTGGAGGAACCGATATCTTGTGGGACTGCTATTCTGGGAGGTTGGGTAGGGGAATAATGGGGAGAAAATGATTGTAACTCAAAATCTGGTGGAAATGAATGATGTAAAACAGAAGTTAATAAAGCATTTGTTTAAAAATAAAAAAATAAAATAAAAAAATAGACTAACCCAAATGGCAAAAGAGGCTCAAAAAGGAAGAGAAGAATGCCTTAAAAAGCTGAACTTGTCTGATGGAAAAAGAATCTCAAAAGCTCACTGAGGAGATTCATTCCCTCAGAATTAGATTGGAGCAAATGGAAGCTAGTGACTTTATGAGAAATCAAAATACTGTCAAACAGATCCAAACAAATGAAAAAATAGAAGGCAATGTGAAATATCTCACTGGAAAAACCACTGACCTGGAAAACAGATCCAGGAGAGAGAATTTTAAAATTATTAGACTGTCTGAAAGCCAAGATTAAAAAAAAAAGAGCCTAGAAATCATCCTAAAAGAAATTCTCAAGGAAAATTGCCCTGATATTCTAGAACCAGAGGGCAAAATAGAAACTGAAAGAATTCACTGATCACTTCTTGAAAAAGATCCCAAAAAGAAAACTCCTAGAAACATCGTAGCCAAATTCCAGAGCTCCCAGGTCAAAGAGAAAATATTACAAGCAGACAAGAAGAAACAATCTGAATATTGTGGAAACACAATCAGGATAACACAAGATCTAGCAGCTTCTATATTAAGGGATTGAAGGGCTTAAAATATGATATTCCAGAGGTCAAAGGAGCTAGTATTAAAACCAAGAATCACCTACCCAGCAAAACTGAATATCATAATTCAGGGGGAAATATGGCCATTCAATGGAATAGAGGATTTTCAAGCATTCTTGATGAAAAAACCAGAGTTGAATAGAAAATTTGACATTCAAATACAAGAAGCAAGAGAAGCATGAGAAGGTAAACAGGGAAAAGGAACTATAAGGAACTTATTGAGTTGAATTACTTACATTCCTACATGGAAAAATGATAAAAAAAAAAAAAACTTTTCTCAGTATGAGAATAGTTGAAGGGAATAGAAAGGTATATATGTGTCTTTGTGTGTGTGTGTGTATACATACATATATGTCTATATAGGAGGGTATATGGGTGTATGGATACATATGTGAGTATGTATATATGTGTATAGGTATACATAGACAGAGGGTACAGGACCAGTTGAATAGGAAGGGATGATACCTAAAAGGTAAAATTAAGAGGTGAGAGAGGAATATAATGAGAGGAGATGGGGAGAGACAGAATAGGGTAAATTATATCATGTAGAAGAGGCAAGGGAGGACTATTACAATGGAAGGGAAGAACAGGGAGGCAAAAGAGAATAAGTCAACCTTATTCTCAATGAATTTGGCTTAGGGAAGGAATGACATATACACTAAATAGGGTATCTCGCCCTATAGGAGAGTAGGGGGGTGTTGGGGGCGGGGATAGGCTTTGCTTTTACTGTGCTAATTTCCATATGAGGGCATGGTTTAATGTATATAAGATGCTGTATGAGGAAGCATCTCTCTCTCGGGATGTGACCAGCTGTGAATAAACAACCCCTGAAACCTCGGGTGCTCTGTCTGGGTTAATTCCTCTTCGGAGGCCGGTGACGACCGAAGGCTCGCCATGGGGATAGGTGAGTAGAGAGGACGGGGATATAATAGTTACAGATCAACCCGCCGCCGGTGCCGTAGATAAGGCCCCTGGCAAGTGGCGCCTGAACAGGGATTGAGATCTGTAGGGACCGTCTGAGTCCGCTGGACGGACTCCCCCCAGACAGCCTCATCTCATAAGAAGGACGAGATGGGAGGATTGAATAGCATACCTGAATTTCGACCCAAGGAGAAGGGGGTTGTAGCCGCCCAGCTGTATAAGCTGTGCGCTAAGAGGGGGTATAAAATCCCCCTAAAAACCTGCCGAGCATTCATAGAAGGGTCGGGTGAAGAGGAGGAAAGTCACGGTGTGGGGCCACAAGAGGAGGATGAAGGGGAGGATGGGGGGGAGAATGAGGGCCCCCCTCCCGTGTACCCCTAGGAAGAGTTAAGGAGGGCTAGAGGGGAAAGCCGCGAAAAAGATGGAGGAGACACGACACTTCCGCATTCTTCATGGGACACAGACCGGAAGGATAGTGGGTGTGACGCAGCTCAGATGCCGAGCGGGCCTAGACAGGAAAAGACAGGAGGATGGGGCGGGGCCTCTTCTAGACACCCGGAGGCCTGGGGCGGAGTTTCCCCGAGTTGCCCAGAAGCTTGGCTAGCCGCCCCAACGGCCAAGGCTGAGCCTCCCCCATGCAGATTGGCAGCATTCAGGGACGGGGGGAGAGGACCCAGACCAGGGGCAACAGGTCTGGTCGCAGCCAGTGCCATCCGAGCCTTTGAGCAGGGGGAGACAGTAGACTGGGATGACTGGGGGATATATCCGCTGCTTGCTGATCCCCTCACGGGACAGCGGCAGTACGCCCCAGTGCCATTTAAGATGTTGAAGGAGCTGAAGGAGGCCGTGTCCAAGTAAGGCGCCAGCTCCCCTTATGTAAAAAGATTGCTGAAAAACATAGTAGCCACCAATCCTTGGACTCCGTCAGACTTTGACGAAGTCTGTTCTGCTTGTTTTGACCCCGCCGGCTATATGGCTTTCAAAGCCCAGGCTCGCCGAGAGGCCTTACAGTTCGCAAGAACTAAAGGATACGGCCCAGTTGAGCAGGTGGTGGATCTCCTGTGCAGCACGGGGATAAATGCTGACCCAAGAGTGCAGGCACAGTACAGCCAGGTAGAACTGGAAGCAGTAGAGGAAGTGCACCTGAGAGCATGGGATAAGGTGGGAACTACGAAAGGAGGGAAGGCTCCGGCTAAGCTAATTGGGCTCAAACAGCGAGCCAATCAAGACCCATTAAGTTTCGTTAATGAAGTTAAGGAGACTGTGTCACGTGTTATGGGTGATGTGCCTGGCTCTGACCTACGCACAAAACAAATTGTGAGGGAGGGACTCCGACCTCGCCCCGCTGCCGCTGTGGCCACTTTACCTAGTGATGCCTCCTTAGAAGACATGGTAGACAAACTAATGGATATGCCAGGAGAGGACTCCATGCAAGCCCTTGTGGCGGCCATGGAAAGCAGAGAGAATTCACTGGTGGCCGCCCTAGAGAAAATGAGCATGGGGGCCGGCAAGAGATCAGCTTGCTTCAAGTGTGGCAAACTTGGCCACTTCAAAGCACAATGCAAGGCATCTACTCAGACCCCTCGATGCTACTGCTGCGGCAAGCAGGGACACATAGCTAAATTTTGCAGAAACAAGGGGAAGCAGGGAAACGGCCGGAGGGGGGGCCCAGCCGCAAGGCACCCCCACGGTCCATCAGCGGCAAACATACACCAGTGAGGGCCTGGGCAGTAGAAGGACAGGGACAGGTCGCCTACCAGATGGCCCGGTGGGAGACCATGGCTGTTCCATCTCTAACACAGACTTGTCCGGCCTTAATCACAGGCCCTGAGGGCTACACTGAATTTATAACCCATACTCAAATTGTGGAAGACCCTGAATCACCCATTGTTTTGACTAACCCTCACCCCTACTCCATAATGATAAATAAGAACCAAGTAATTGGGAAAGCCATCCCATTGCAAGGCTCCCCATTTATTCATTCAGGGAGAGCCCAGACCATAAACTGGGTACAACCAGTGACCCCCGACCGGCCTACTCTGATTGTGTTGGTCGAAGGGAGCTCAGTAGAGGGAATCATGGATACTGGGGCGGATTGCTCCGTGATAAATAGAGGCCAGTGGAAGCCTGAATGGCCACTGTCGGCGGGAGGGCAGCCAGTAATGGGGGTAGGAGGGAGACAGACTGCCCCTAAGGCAGCAAGGGCCCTGAAGTGGGCCATGAAAGGCAAGACAGGACTGTTTAAACCTCTCTTCCTACCAGGGCTCCCATACGCCCTCTGGGGGAGTGATCTCCTCTCCCAATTGAATCTTTCTTTGGCCACTCCAGACAGTCTGCTGGGAAATTAGTGGGGGCCACTGCCGAAGGGAGCTTCTCCCCGCAGATCACTTGGATTGATAAGAAACCAATATGGGTAGAACAGTGGCCCCTGTCCCAAGAGAAGCTCACAGCGCTTAGGATGATTGTAGATACTTTATTATTAGAGGCGAAAATAGAGAAATCTCTTAGTCCCTTTAATTCCCCAGTATTTGTCATCAAAAAGAAAAATGGAAAATGGAGGATGCTAGTTGACCTCAGAGCAGTTAACGCTGCCATGTTACCAATGGGAGCCCTCCAACCTGGACTACCCACGCCGGCAGCCATCCCAAGGAATTGGGAGATGATAGTGATTGATATTAAGGATTGTTTTTACAGTATCCCTCTTCACCCAAATGATAAAGAGAAGTTTGCCTTTTCTGTTCCCAGCGTTAACTTCCAGGCACCTTCTGAGAGATATCAGTTTAGGGTTTTGCCCCAGGGAATGGCAAATAGCCCAACCTTGTGTCAGTTATATGTGGCAGAGTTGTTAAGGCCAGCTAGGGAAAAATATAACAGTCTTATGATTATACATTATATGGATGATATATTGATCGCTGCACCACAGCTGCAGCTGGCAGAGAGTTGTTTGGCCCTAATAACCGAGTTGTTGCAAGGTAAAGGATTGCTGCTAGCCCCTAAGAAGGTGCAAAAGTCATATCCTTATGAATATTTAGGTCAAAAGGTTCTTCCCGAACAGGTTGTTAAAGATATTCCTGGCATTGATAAGTCCCAATATAGGACATTGAATGATTTTCAAAGGTTGGTGGGAGCAATTCAGTGGATTCACTCGGCAATCCCTATACCACAGTCACTTATGCAGCCATTATATGAGATTCTAAAAGGGGCGTCACAGTTGACCTCCCCTAGGACATGGACCCCCAAGGCAGAACAGGCACTGGAACAGATTTTGCAAAAAGCCTCTGTTTTGAGTCGCCAAGCCCCAGATGAACCTATATATTTTCAAATATTAAGAGATACAGGGCGATTTTGGGGATGCCTCTTTCAAAGACATGGATGTTTAGAATGGTTATATCCAAAAATTCCAAAAAAGATTATACAAGATAAATGGGAGACCCTAGCTTGGTTTTGTTTGCAAGCCTCTGAGCGCTGTCAACGCGCATTTGGGAGCAAACCTTTTCTTAACTTAGATCTATCAGGAGAGCTCAGTCATACACTTGCAGAAAATTCCCTGCTGTGGGCCACGGTGTTGACTAGTATGAATATTGCGAAAGTCACACCTCCCCCAGTGGTCCGGATGTATAGTGAATTCATTCTCAAACGCCACACGCCTGTAGTGGTCTCCGATCCAGTGGCCGGACCAAATATATTTACAGATGCCACTAAGAATGGCCGTGCTGTAGTTCGCAACCCGTCACAACCAGCCACGTGGGTATTGGATACCCCATATACCTCCACCCAGAAGAATGAGTTATTTGCCATTATTAAAGCTGTAGAGTTGTTTGATACTATACCCATAAATTTAATTACAGATAGTATGTATTGTGCACTAATGCTTCCCCGCTTGGAACATGCCTATGTGTCTCCAGGATCCACCATAGCCGATCTTTTATTACAACTTCAACATAGAATAAAGGGTAGGAGACATTCCATTTATGTCCTACATGTGCGGTCCCATATATCTATCTCGGGACCTATTTTTCAAGGCAATGATGAAGCCGATAGTGCCCTATATATAGCCCACCAAGATCCTGATCCGGCCCAGCAGGCACACGGTAAGTATCATATTTCAGCTAGATCCCTCAGACACCTCTATGGCATTCCTAAGATAGAAGCACGCTCCATTGTACGCTCATGCACCGCTTGCGCACCCTTCTGGCCGCGCCCCCAGCCAGAAGGCATCAATCCCAGGGGCAATTTGCCTAATGCCCTCTGGCAAATGGATGTTACACATTTAGGACAGAAACATATACATGTATCAGTAGATACCTTTTCTTCCTTTACCTTTGCTACGTTGCAACCCGGTGAGACTGTAAGACATGTAATATCACATTTGTACACTCAAATGGCCACCTTAGGTGTGCCAGAAGCCCTAAAGACTGATAATGGGCCAGCATATACCTCTAGGGCCTTTACAGAATTCTGCCTAGAATTTTCTATCAATCATACTACGGGTATCCCCTATAACCCCACAGGCCAAGCCATGGTGGAGCGAGCAAATCACAACCTGAAAACAACCCTCTATAAACAAAAAGGGGGAGTATGCAGGGGAATAACCCAAAAGGAATTGGCACAAGCCGTTTTTACCATGAACTTTCTCCAATTTAGAGATGATGGCACCTCGGCCGCACAGAGATTTTTTGGAAAAACTTCGACCAAACACATAGAGTTGCCACCCCCCACAAGGGCCCTACCAGGAACTAAGATAATGTGGAGGGATGAAGAAGGAAAGTGGCATGGGCCGGTCACAGTGGTTGCAAGGAGACCAGGCCATTTATCCTTTTATCCAAATGAGAATTCTAGTGTCCCCAAAAAATGGATACCTGTACATAGAGCTAGAGATCTTGAATGAACCCAACCCGATTATCGGGATGAGGAGTTCCCTCTCTTTTCCTTTGCAGGGACATGGCCCACCATCCTGGGAATCCTGATGTGTGGAATGGCGATAGAACACCCCACCCCCGGACTCACGACGCCTCGATGGGGGCCTCTTGGGGTGGGTTGGGTGCCTCTCTGGGTCTCCTCTTATTACTTATTGGGCTTTTATTTTGGTGCATATGCCGTGCATCCACCCGGCATAAGGGCTATATGTTACTTACCCAACAAGCCATCTTTGCTATAAGAGAAGGACAAGATCCTTCAGTTTGGCTCGCCGCCATGGAAGAGATGTAACACCTTGGGGTAAGACGGGGCAAGCCCCACGACGGGCAACTTCTCCCACCCAGCCACCTAAGACAGGGCCCGAAGGTGTTGGGTCCCTAGGACGGGTAAGGTTTCAGGGATTGAGGAGACGACCCAAGCCAGGGCACCCCGCTCCCGGCGAAGCCATAAGCTTAGATGATGCGTAATGTTTAGCAAGGCTGCACTGGGCGCCACAGCCCTGATAAAACAAAAAGGGGGAGATGTTGGGGGCGGGGATAGGCTTTGCTTTTACTGTGCTAATTTCCATATGAGGGCGTGGTTTAATGTATATAAGATGCTGTACGAGGAAGCATCTCTCTCTCGGGATGTGACCAGCCATGAATAAACAACCCCTGAAACCTCGGGTGCTCTGTCTGGGTTAATTCCTCTTCAGAGGCCGGTGATGACCGAAGGCTCGCCATGGGGATAGGTGAGTAGAGAGGACGGGGATATAATAGTTACAGATCAACCCACCGCCGGTGCCGTAGATAAGGCCCCCGGCAGGGGGGTAGGGGATGAGAGGGGGGATGATGGAAGGGAGGGCAGGCTGGGGGTGAGGGAAGTTGGAAGCACTACCTTTTGAAAAGGGACAAGATCAAAGTAGAGAATAGAACACGTGGGGGGTGGGATAGGATGGAGGGAAATATGGTCAGTCTTTTACAATATATCCACTATGGAAATGTTTCGCATAGCTACACATGTACAACCTATATTGAATTGCTTATCTTCCCAGGAAGGGTGGGTGAAGAGGGAGGCAGGGAAAGAATCTGGAATTCAAAGGTTTAAAATCAAATGTTTAAATATATATATAATTTTTTATTATTATTTTACATGTAACTGGGAAGTAAGATATACAGACACTGGGGCTTAGAGATCCACTGTGCCCTACTGGAAAGTCGGAGGGAGGATGGGGGAATATATAGGAGAGAGCAGATTGGGGGAGGGGATATTCAGTGTAATTGCTGTTTTGGAGTGGTGGGTAGGGAAAAATGGGGAGAAAATTTGTAATTCAAAATCTTGTGGAAATGAGTGGTGTAAACTAAAAATTTTTTAAAATAAACTAAAAAAAAAAAGTTTACCCCATATAGCAAACTTTTAATAAACTTTGCTTTTCTTTGACTGAGAGAAGACTTGAGTTGAATTCATTCGGCAGGACCTGGCTTGGTGGTATTTTGGGGTCTCGCACACCCCTAACCCTATACTGCATCATTTTTATGGTAACCTCTTCAAGACCATGCCTGCTTCTCCTGGGGCTCCATCAGGTTCTCACACCACCTGGAGCCAGGTGTCTGTGCCATTTCTGCAGAGCTGAGCAGTTGTGGCCATGAGCAGGGCACATAGATAGACACATGGGACACAGGGTGACCCTCAGGCGATGAGGTTGATGTTAAAAGGTTTCAAGTTCCTTATTATTCTACTGTAGCTATGAAACCTGGGAAGCACTTGGGATGATGTCTCCAATTAGATGGAGAAAGCTCTCTAATGGTAGGGTTGGGGTGGGGTCCGAGACTTGAGCTAGGGCAGGTCACTGTCCCCACCTGGCTCCTGGAGCTGTCCAACACTCTCTAGCCTCCTAGAGCAGGACACCAGGAAACTCAAGGACAATGGTAGTGACAGACATTATGAGAAGGAAGGTGCCATCTCCAGGTGCTGGCCTTCAAAGAACAAAAGGACTGCATTAGGCCTCAGCATCTGTCTGTGGCACCCCACTGAAGGAAGGCAGGGAACAAGCTGCTTCCTCATGCCTTCTGTCCTCTGTGTGCTCCTGTGCTCTAGCCACTGGAGTGAGCACCTGAGATTTAATTTAAAAAAAAAAGCCAGTGGCTCCCATGGCTTTGGGGGTCTCACCTAGAGGTTTTGGTTTGGAAGGGAGTCGTGGATGCTGCTGCCCCTGGCCCAGAGTATGCTGGGGGAATGTCCCTCCACCTTACCCCCCCTCTACCTCCCTGCTTTCCTCTCCTGCCCTCCCCTGCCCTCCCTTAAGACCCACCGGGGTGTGCCCTGCACAAGAACAGCCTCCAAGAGCCCAGGGCTACCTGTGTGTCTGTCAGCAGAGGAGAACTTCAGTTGACTTGAACAGTACCAGAGCAAAAGTATATGCCTCCAACTCCTTGCCTGAGACCAACAAGTAAAAATAAAGGTGGTTCTTGGCTGGAGATAGGGGAGGGGCGCCCTCTTGGCTCAGGCCCTGCCCCTCCAAAGGCCCACCTATCATCCCGTTATCTCCTGCTTCTTTCTCTGGGGGCCCAGCCTGGCTCTCCACCCCAGCCAATCCTCATCAATCCCCACTTTGTTTGGCCTTAGAGTAGCACATTCCAGTGGTGGTGATGAGGGACTGCAGAACTTTGGACATAGCTGACTTTGTTTGGGGGGGGGTTGGAGCATTTTGTAAGGACTCAATTGTCTCCACCAACTCTTCCTAGGCAGTGGGGGTGGCCTGTGGGAGGAGAAGGGGGAGGGAGAAGCTGGGATGCCTGAGCCTGAGAATGTGGGGTCCACCAGGCAAGGGAGGGCCCATCCCATTATAAGTCACGCATTTAAAGTATTGGCCTAGGGCAAGAGCTCTTTGACCTAAAGAAGCTACTGCAGTCACTGGAATGGAAAAATGAGCCACAGGGGCCCAATTGGTATGTTTGGAGCAACAATCCAGCTCCTGTAGGGCAGCAGGAGGCTCCCTGCATGAACAGGCCCTGTGTGGAAAGAGCAGAGCTAGCCCACAGAGAGGTCAGCCATTCCCAACCACCTTGGTGTAAGATGTTTGTTACTGATGGGCAGACCATCTGACCAGTGCCCTCCCTCGTGGGTCAGGAGCCCTGGAGGGAAAAAGCCAAAAGACATGGGCTGGACTGAACAAGGAGAAGGTAAATTGGGGAAGTTGGCTAAGGGGGTGCTGCTTGGACCAAATAGGAGGGTGCCAGCCATTTGTGATCCTCCTCTTACCCTGACAGGCACGGCCACCCAGAGAAGGGGGCAAACCCTATCCAGCAATCAGTCAGCCAACTAACCAATCAGCAACTAGCCATGAGGTGCCTTCGCTATGCTCAGCACTGGGGACAGACAGCTCCTTCCCTCAAGGAACTTACAGTCTAATGGGGGACACAACATGCCAACACATACACACAGAGCAAGCTCTATGCAGGATAAATAGTAAATAATGAAAAGAGTAAATGAATGAATGGAGAGAGGCTGAGGAAGGCTTCCTGTCTGCCTGGTGCTGCCCAGCGACAGCTGTGCAGAGACAGAGCCCAAGAGAGGGCCAGACAGACAGACACACACACACACACTCACACACAAACACTCACTCACACACATTCATACACACTCACACACATACACAGAGGGAGAGAGACAGAGACAGACCAAACCCTGCTTCTCCCACCAGCTGGCGTATCTCAATGTCTTGAGTCACCACAACTGAGCAGATGCAGGACAGCCTGAACTCTTGGGTTTGGGGCTTTCCAGGGGGGTGACTGACTGATCTGGGAAAAGCTCATGGGTTAGGAGGAGATCCCTGACATATATATCATTTAGCCAGGAATGTGGAGAGGCTAGACATGGCTCCAAGAACAGGGACCTCTGACACCAGAAAAGTCTACAGATTCAAGAGAAAACAGCCACAGCAATCACAAATCAGGTTTTAGAGAAGCCCCTAGAGCAGCTGGTCCAGAAATGGTGCCACCGCCGGCCCCCAGGGAGATGGTAGAGAAGACTCCACAGAAGAGAGAGGATTGAAGTTCCAAATTCTCCCCCTTCCCCTGCTTCTCCCCCAACCACAGAGAAGGCAAGCAGAATGATATTGATTAGACATGTAGTTGGACACAACTCCACCTCCCCTTCCCCTAATTGATCTGTAAGCAGACAACTCCACCCTTCCCTCCCCCAACTGATCAGTAAGCAGGAATTTCAGGCTAGGGTAAATTCTCCATCATCCCTAGTCCCCTGCCCCCCTCCTAATCACCTGATCTGGATGTCCTTGGAGCCCCTCATAATTATCACCTGATCTTGATATGTCTCCATCCCTTGGCCCTCCTAATCACCCCATCCTAGGCTTCCTGTCCCTCAGCCTAGGGTGAACTTCTAGCCAGCGGGAAATTCAAATGTACACTGACCGATCACTGATTGTACTTTCGGCTGTTGAGTCTCATTAAAAACCATCACACAGTCTGTGCCAACCCACTGTCTGATTTAGGTGTTGCCTCGCCAGTCCCTCGGTAATAAATCCACTTCCAAATTTCAATCTTGGGGATCTTCTGTCTCTGTCATTTGGGCACAACAATGTGAAGCCAAGGAAATTAGTATGATGCAAAAACATAAACAAAAAAGGCCAGAAACCTAAAGTGGAAAAAGCACTCCTCCATCTGCATTCAGTGTTCATGGGTAGAACAGAGTTTTTAACCTGGTGAAGCCCATGGCCCCTGCTTAGGATAATGTTTTCATTATGCTAATGAAAATAAAACAAAATAGTGAAGATTGTGAAGGAAATCTGTTATGCTCAAGTTGTCAAGATGTTTTTTTTTAAAGTTCCCATTTTTGGATGTGACCACTGTGGGGACATGGAGGTACAAGACCTGGCTTCCCTCAGGGCTCTGCCACTTTATCCCTGTGCCAAGGACACAGAAATTATGAGATAATGAGATAACAAAGCCCCAGGGTTCAGGAAGAGGGACCAGAGTCAGGTCTCCTGATTCTGAGGGAGGGAAGTCCAGCCTGTCATATATCCATGCTTTCTCATTCTACAGATGAGTAAACTGAGGCCCAGATGGGGAGTGGCATGCTCTGAAACACACAGATGGTAAGTGGTAGAATCAGGATTCAGACCAAGTTCAATGACCTTCCCAGAGCCTCCTAGAGTGGTGGGCTACAAAGAGCTGGATTCTTCTATCTTGGGGCACATCTGATAAGAAGGCAAAAGCCATGGGGGGGTGGGGTGCTGCAAATCCCCAAAGATTCCCCAGTCCCTTCCAAGCCCTCTTACACTCCAGACTGCCTCAGCCTTGGCCTCCTAACTCAAAGGGGAGGATGCCAGAGGTTGTTGGTGGGTGGATGGGTGGGTGGGTGGGTGGAAGAGTTTTCCTTCCTCCCAGCTTCCAAGTCTGGGGAGGCCACACTATCTCCTTTTTTTTTTTCTCCCTAGGGAGAGCTATTTACATGTTGAATAACACTAATAATAACAAATGATAACCTTGCCTTTTACCCTGCCCCAGAACGGTGGTATCAATTTCTTACAATAAGACCCTTCCTCTCCCCATTATTCCCCCTGGGCTGAGGATGTTTCTATCTAATCTCCATCAACCCAGTGGGGTACCACACCAAGGGACTAAGACAAATATCCTTAGGCCCCAGAGACAATGTGAGCAGGCTGTGGGCCTCCCCACCCAGAGGAAGAAAGGCTGAGAGCACCACACCCAAAAGTCTTGGGAGTTCCCAGGAAGCCACTGCAGAGGGCTGGGAACTCTGAGTGAGGCTACAGACAGCCCTAGGTGGGGAGCCCATGAGGAAGAGCCTCCAGGGCCTCAGATCTTCCCTGCCCCTGCTGTGGGCTATCTGGGAGCCTTAAGGGGAAAGACCTGGTATTCCAAGTTGTTAGTCCTTCCTTTTTAGAGGACCACTGCATCAGGGAGGCCCTGCCCTGCCAGTGAATTGGGTTTAAGTGAGGAAGGGCTATGCAGTCACCAGCCTCACTTTCTCCTCCCAGCCATCTGGGTCCAGTAGTCAGATATAAATCTGGACAACTAGAGATGGCCCTGGGATGCAATGGGAGACCCTGGCCTTTTCAAGCTAAGGTCTTTAACAGGTCTCAGTTTGACTGAGACAACACCCATTCAGTGATCCAGGCTAGGTAAGGAATAAGGCTGAGACCAGCTTCTTTTACCTAGTCAAACAAACAAACAAACAGAAATAACCACAATCTGGGAGGGGAAGACCCCCAGGTTTTCTGGCCAAAACAGAAACAACTGCTCTGAGCCAGTCAGGGCACTAACTATGACCAAGTGCAGAAATGAGCTGAGTAAGACTATGGAAAAAACACAATTCTAAACATTCCTCTAGTGGTGTGAGGGAAACTGGAAGGCCTAGTCCTGATTGACCCACTGACTAGCAGGGTGGCATGGGCCAGTCAAACCAGGCCCTGGGCCTGTTTCTGCATCTTGGATTGACCAGGATGAGCTGGTGGCCAAGGTCCTTCCAGCTCAGGCAGTCGGCGCTTTTAGAGAGATCAGGGAAGCATAAAGTGTAGAGGTGTAGGGTTAGGGGTGCTCAAAACCCCAAAATAACAACATGCCAGGTCCTGTTGAATGAATTCCACTCAAGTCTTCTCTCAGCCAAAGTACAGCAAAGTTTATTCAAAGTTTGCCATATTGGGTAGACTCTTAAGGAGCCTCTGTATCTGTGACTCCTGTACTGGACAAGCAGGCCAGAATAATCAGACACAGAGTGAGTCTGCACTAGGTCATTCTATGGGGCTCTCACAGACATGGAGGCAAGATGGGGTCTTGTATACAGAGGTTGTGGGGGGAATCTAGGGGTGGTCTAGGGGAGGAGTTTGGGGAAGAGTCAATGAGGTCAGCTGGAGGCTACCTGGGGATGAAACAAAGGAACTGATTTGGGCTTAGATAGTTAGGGTAGGGGGCTAGCTGGAGAGTGGAGGGCTAGGCTAGTAATGGAGATTTGGGCGGAGCTATAATGCAAGGCTCGGCCTCAGGCAAATGCTACATCAAATGGGAAGATTCAATCAGAGTTCAAGGGGGTTCCCAGAGTCTGCACCTCAACACTTTTATGGGGCATTTTCAGCATTTTCAACAATAATCATTAATCTTCCTTTTTGGTGGGAGCTGAGCCTTAACCAGGAATCAATTGCACTAAACATTCATTACTCATTTGTTGTGTGTAAGGTGTTGTGAGGGGGTTCTCTGGGATCTGGAATCAGAGAATCCCAGAGGGAGAAGGGATCTTTCCAGCTGGTTATTCTGCCTCTAAACTCTGTTGTTTCTAGATGCTGAAGGATTACAAGTGGGGTTATGGGGGGTGGGATTCAATCTGAACCCCTAAAAGGAAAAGACCATGTCCTTGAAATCAAGCAGTCCCTGAATTTTCCCATACTTTTCAATGATCCAGACTGATGGGGTACAGGCTCTGGTAAACCCCTTGAACTCTGATTGAATCTTCCCACTGGATGATGTGTTTGCCTGAGGCCATAAGCCTTTCATTATCCTAGACCCAAATCTCTGTTACTCTTAACCTAGCCCAGTTCTCCATTGTTTGTCATCTCCAGGCAGCCTTCAGCTATTTCCCACCCTTTAATCCCATTACTAGACTCTGACCTCAGTTCCTCAGGATCCTCCCCAAACTCCTCCTCTAGACCACCCCTAGACCCTCCTAGGGTCTTTCTGTATATAAGATCCATCTTGCCTCCATGAGGGGGCTGAGATTAACGTAGTGCAGACTTCCACTGTGCCGTTATTCTGTCCCCCCAGTCCAGTACAAGCCTCACAGATACTTGGCTCCTTAAGAGTCTATCCATTATGGCCAATCTTTAATAAACTTTGCTTTACTTTGACTGGGAGAAGACTTGAGTCAAAGTCATCGGACAGGACCTGGCGTGTTAGTATTTTGGGGTCTAAACCCCAACACAGATCACTGGTGCCATTGCCCAAGGCACCTGGTCTACCTCAGCCCACCTCGATGACTTAGTTTACTTCCCACTCCTCAATCCCATCCAAATCTTCCCACATTCTCTTTCCCTACAAAACAACATTCTTGCCTCTATCAAACACCACAGTAGCACCCAGAACCCCAAACCACTGCAGGGTTAGAGCCCTCCAAACTTAGCACCCTCAGGCAAAAGGCCAGCCATGGGGCCCTAACTTCTCCTTAATTCAGATTTGAGACTACAATGGCCCCTCCCTGCAATAATTCTCTGCCCCTTTGTGGTCACCTGCTTGGCTTTTGCTGAAGCCAAACCCCATTCTTATGGTTTCTTGGAGGTAGAGGTGAAAGCTGAGATTGATGCTTCTCCTAGCAGGCAGAATGAGTGGGGGAGAGGAGGCTGCTGCCATTTGGTATTTGGGGAGAGACTCAGGGATGTAGTCATCCTAAGGCAACTTGCTTTAAAGCCTATGATTCTCTTCCAATTCTTGGATGCTTCTGGCATTTTTGTTGTTCTCTTATGTCAGGCTGACTCTTATTGTCCCCATTTGGGGTTTTCTTGGCAGAGATCCTTTGCCTTTCTTTCACCAGATCAATTTACAGATGGGGAAACTGAGGCAAACTGGGTGAAGTGACTTACCTGGGGTCACACAGTTAGTAAGTGTCTGAGGATGGATTTGAACTCAGGGAGATGAGTCTTCCTGCCTGTAGTCCTGGTATCTAAGCCACTGGCCTACCTAGCTACTTGTATTGGTCCAAGATTATTTCATCTGTATTAAATGGGATTGGGTTTCTCCCCCTCTCCCCACAGGATGCTTCAGATACTGCAAACCCTAAAGCCCAGTGGTCAACAGAACAAATATATGGGCCAGCTGACCCCATTTCTGGCCCTGGCCTTAGGGCATGATTTCCCTGAATGGAGCCAGCCTGTGCTGGGCTCCAGGTTGCAATCCTAATCTCATTAACATGTTGTAGTCAATTGACTGACCCAAGAATTCAGAGTATGTGGGGCCTGGCTCCTGGACACCTTTTCCTACAACAATCCACAAACCTTGTGAAATGCTGACTTCTTATAGCCCTCTAGCTTGAGCCTGGGCATGGGTGAGATCAGGTGATCCAAAGCTTTCCTGGAAACTTGAAGCCCAGAGAAGGGAAGCCAGGGAAGGTGTCAAGGGGCCCGGATTAAACCTCAGGTCTGATGACTTCCTCCAGCAGTGTCCAGCAGTTTGGAAGTAGAGCTGGAGAGGGTGATTGGGGGAAGTACCCCACACTTGACATTTGGCAAGGCATGAGGAGGGGGAAGGGCTTCAAAGGAAGAAGGCAGGGCATAATTAACTTGATGGGGTTGTCCTTTCTTGAAGAGGACCAAACTGACATCATAATGTCAGGGTCAAGGTAAAGTGTCCGACTGTGGCTAATCAGACCAATGTGAGCTCGGAATGCTCTGCCACTGGGCACAAGTAGTCCCTGTGAACATTTGAGGTGGATTCTCCAAATTTGCACATCTAATGTTTCCTTTGAACCATGCTGGGTGACCTGGGCCAGTGTCTCCCATGTCACACAATGAATCCCAAAGTTCTCAAGAGTGACCATGGGAGTGTCCCCGAATTGATTCTTCTGACCACCATGTGAGGGTTTGCCCTGTGTGAGTTCTTCATAAAATGGTCTTATTGGCAAGCATTTGTTTGTCATTTAAACAAATGGCCAGCCCATTGGAGCTGGGCTCTCATAGTAAGAGTCTGAATGCTGGGCAAAGAACCTCTGTGTCCACTGCCTTATCTTGCCAGGTGATCTTAAGAATTGATTGAGGACCATCTGTGGAGAGCTCTAGCGAGGGGTTCAGCCCATCTCTCCAGGACCATGTTCTCATCACTCATCAATGTGGCTCCAGCAATACTGAGTAGCTGAGATGCTCCACAGATCTGCAGCCCATAAATAATCTTTAGGGTGTCAGAAAAGCCTTAGGATGGTTATGATCAGCACGAAACAGAATTCATCTGCCTTCTCACGGAGCCAAAATCCTGTATCTCCAAGATTCACTTGCATTTTATTTTGCATGGAGGTAAATGCTGCCTTAACTGCTAGGTACAAGAGAAAACTGAAGTATGAGTGTGTGTGTGTGGTGTGGGGGGGGGGGGAGGCCCAGGGAGAATAGAAAGACTAAAGGATGAAAGTAGGACTTGATCTGGGCCTTGGGGAAAACAGAGAAGCAGGCGTGACGTGGAGGTGAAGAGGAAGGTTGAGGACAGACACAGAGGTGATGAATCAGATCTGGGGGGAAGGTATGAACTTCAGAGGAGAAGAGGCAGCTGAGTGATGGACCAGGGAATGGATCTCCTGGCTGTGTGGCCTGAGGCTCTGACCCTGCTTCTCACTGAGAGAATGATTCCTGCATCCTGCCTCCTGTGTTCAGTGTTATTCCAGCCTTTCGATGGCTGGAAGGTCTACTTCCCTCAAAGTCCACCATGTGGTTTAAGGAAGTGGGACCAGTTCAGTTTCGGGAGCACAGGACTGCTGGTTGGCGAACCTGGGTTGTCTCCTTGGGTCTGCCACAGACCCTGGCTGTGTTCCCTGACCATTCTGGACTCAAGGTCTTCATCAGCAAGTTTAGAAAGTGATCAGGGGGTCCCAGACTTTTTGTGAGAAGGGGCTGGCTTTAATTTCTCTAAATGCTTATGGTCATAAGTCACTAGTGAAACCTCTAAATAAGGGTGGAGGAGGAGGGAGAGTTTAGAGTTAAATCCATGAGTGGCTTAGGTGGAGGAGAGGGGGCTACTCCCTGCTCTGTTCTCTTCTGGCCACTGGGAGGGCAAGGCTCTTTTTGGAAGGGAGATTTGGGGGGAGAGAGGCCAGTTTGAAGACCTGCTAGTGAGCACCCATTTACTAGCCTCTTGGTTAGATGTACCCCAAAGGTCTCTTCTGGCTTGAGGACTTTCATTCTGTCTCTGAAGGACGTGAGTGCAAAAGAGAAGGGGAGAGGAGGTGGCAGAAATAGTTGTAGTAAGAGAACATGGGTGGGGCCATGAACACTCAGAAAATCTCTAAACTGGCAACAAGCCTCAGAGGTATTCTGTTACAAGCCAGTCTGATGGTTACAAATGCACATGCAGCTTGGTGCAAGCCAGCCCACAGCATGGCATCTCCCTTACTCCTTCTCTGCCTTCCACACCCCTACGCCCACCCAGGGACACACACTCTTTCTCCACGACTCATTCTCCACCCAGAAGCATGGTGACTGCTCTACTTTAGGTCTTAGAGCTAACCCTTATGGGTGACCTTGCCTACTGATCCTATAGCTCATGAGCCCCCACTAGCATGCTTCCTACTAATAAATCAGCCACTAATATTCAGATAACATTAACCAAAATATTCACTCAAATGCAAAGTAAATACATAATACTTAGGTGACATTCCACTCATAAACCTGAATTATATTCTCTCACCAATGCACATAGTGTCCATATTCTTTAAATCTCAGGGTAATAAGGTGCACATTTTAGGAACACATACACCCCGGGCAACTTGCAACTGTGGAACTGTAGGCCTCCATATTTTCTTCCTGGTTCAGGGATTATCCATTAAAGCTCTTTGATCAGCATATAATCTAGGAGAACAAAAGTTTCTCTTGTTTAAACTGAGCTGATCTGCCCTATGTGGGACTAGCACCTCCCTGGCTGTGGCACCAGAGTGGGATAAATTGTTCTGCGGGGGGCTTCTCTCTTCTTCCTCCTCCCCTTCCCCCTCCCCTTCCCCTCCCCCACCTCCTTTTTTTTTCTTTAATATAAATCTGTTTGATACCTTTTTAGCATCACCCAGCCTTGCCCAGTGTCTTTCTTTCTCCCAGTCAGTCATTCCATGTAGCACATTTTTAAAGGAAACGAGAGGAGAAAAAATTCAGCAAAATTGATCAATATGTGAGAAGACCTGAAAATAGCTACATGTCACCCCTATGGATAGAGGTGTCTCCTCATTTCTTTTGGGGATCAGGTTTGTCCTTTGTGATTTTGTAACATTCGTGTAACATGTGTATCGTTGTTGTGTGCTTGTTCTTTGCATTTGGATTGTTTTGATCGTTGTGTAGGTTGTGGCGGGGGTTGGCTCTGTTTACTTCACTTTGCATCAGATCATGTAAAGCTTTTCATATTAATTTTTTCTTATAATTCAGTAACATTTTATTATATTCAGATACCACAATTTGCTCATTCTCCATTTGATGGTCCACCTACTTTGTTTCCAATTCTTTCCTGCCACAAAAAGTGCTGCTATAAATATTCTGGGGAATCTCGGGGAGTATAAGTCTATTAGTGGAGTCTCTGGATCAAAGGGTATGGACATTTTAGTTACTTCATTTGCATAACTCCAAATTGCTTTCAAAATAGTTATAATTTACTCAAGGGCCAGTCAACAAGTACTATGTCCCAAGCACTGTGCTAACTGCTAACATAAGCAAATACTAACATAAACAAAAGAAAGACAATCCCCGCCCTCAAGGAGCTTACATTCTAAGGAGGAAGAAAATACATAAAAAGAAACCAAAAGAGAAGTGAGGAGAGAAGGTTGGGAACTTGTGAATATGAAGGAAAAATTCAGAAGAATGTAGCCTGGTGGGAAATGGAGTGGTATCTGAGGTGGGTACTTTCCTTACATGGAGGTTCTGGAAAGAGCCTTCACCCTCCAATCAGAGGGAAGGGGACATAGGGGCAGAGAGTATCTCTGGGATGAGAGTTCTAAGGCTAAACCCATCTTATAGAGTGAAGAACTCTGTGTGTGTGTCTATCTTTCTAAAATCCTTCTAACATTGACTATTACCACTATTGACTATTTTTTTTTAAACAAATGCTTTATTAACCTCTGTTTTACATCATTCATTTCTGCCGGATTTTGAGTTACAATTATTTTTCCCCCCTGTTTTTCCCCTACCCACTCTCCCAGAACAGCAGTCCCACAAAATATCGCTTCCTCCAATCTGCTCTCTCCTATATCTTCTCCCATACCCCCATCGACTTTTCCATTAGAGGAAGGTGAATCTTTGTGTCCCAATGCCTGCACATCTAATCTCCCAATTACAAGCAAAAGAGCATTAATAATAGTATTTATATATATTTGAAACATTTAATTTTAAGACCTCAAATTTCAGATCCATTCCCTTCCTCCCTTGTCACCCATTCCCTCTGGGAAGATAAGTAATTCAGTATATGTTGTACATGTCTAGCTATGCAAAACATTGTCATAGTAGATATATTGTACAAGGCTGCTTACAATTCCCTCCCACTCATCCCACCCCCCACCTGGTTCATTCCCCACATGATCCTGTCCCTCTTCTATAGTGGGTACTTCCAACCACCCCTCCCCCCAAGGATGCCCTCCCATCCATCTTCCCTCCTCTCATCCCCCTTCCCCCTATTCTGCTGCAGGTTGAAATATCCCATTTAGTATGTATGTCATTCTCTCCCTGAACCAAATTCAATGAGAATGTGGTTTTGCCTTTTTGCCTTCCTATTCTTCCCCTCCCTTGCAGCCTCTTCCCCTTGCTTCTTCCACATGAGATAGTTTACCCTACCCTGTCTCTCCCCATCTCCTCTTGCCACTTTCCTCTCTCACCTCATAATTTCACCCCTTGAGTATTCTCCCTTCCCAACAAATTCAACATATGCCCTCTATCCATATATAACTGTAACCATATACACACACATTCACATATGTATTCATATGACCACACACCCTTCTTCCATTATTTTCATAGTGAGAAAGATATCATCACTCACAGTTATTGCTTTTCCATATAGGAATGTAAATAGTTCAACTTTGATAAGTTCCTTTTGATTTCTTTTCCTGATTACCTTCTCAGGCATCTCTTGCTTCTTGTGTCTGGATGTCAAATTTTCTATTCAACTCTGGTTTTTCCTCAAGAATGCTTGAAAGTCCTCTATTCCACTGAATGACCATATTTTCCCCTGAAACAAAATACTCAGTTTTGCTGGGTAGGTGACCCTTGGGTTCAGTCCTAGCTCTTTTGCCCTCTGGAATATCATATTCCATGCCCTTCTTTACATGCAGAATCAGAGTTGGAGGGGATCTCAAAGATGATCTCATCTGTCTTGACACAAACAAGAGCATGCTCTGATTAATCAGCAAGTTGTTCAGAGAGTATTTCTCACAGCTGAGCAGCTTAAGAATTCCAGAAGAATCCAAATGTAGCAATGGCCACTCCAGATATATTTATACAATCCGGAAATCAAGGCAACTGTGTCATGAAGGAGCGAAGGATAGCAGGTGGGCCTTAATGAGATCAGAATCAGGAAGAGGAGAGGAGTCAAAGATACATTTAGTGATCTTATCAAAGTCTACAATTCTGGGAAACTGAGGAAGAGGAGTGGATTTGGGATGAAATCATACCGTATAGTTCTTCACTCAAGATAAGAACATTAGTGAGCCTGAGTAATAAAGGAGAGTTATTCATGTTGAAAGGCATCATTGATAGGAATCAAGGAAGAGATAGGGGCCTTAGGGATCAGAAAACCACCAGAAAAACAAGGAACTATTCCTCTTTCTTCAAAAAACAGGTCAAATTGATCCTCTCTTGTTTCTAACTCAGAAAACATCTTTGTGGGGCAGCTAGTGGCGCAGTGAATAGAGCACCAGCCCTGGAGTCAGGAGGACCTGAGTTCTAATCCAGCCTCCAACACTTAACACTTACTAGCTGTTCGACCTTGGGCAAGTCACTTAACCCCAATTGCCCTGCCTTTCCCCCTCCAAAATAAAATAAAATAAAATAAAATAAAATGAAGTAAGATTAAAAAAATAAAACATCTTTGTATATTGAGTTAGACAATGGTCAGGTTATAAGACATAAAACAGTAAAGAAAATGGGAAAGCAGGTCAGATGACAAACTAGATAGATAGATAGATAGATAGATAGATAGATAGATAGATAGATAGAACTTTTATTAAGCAATTACTGTAGGTCAGGCATTGTGCTAAGTGCCAAGGATATGAACCCAACGAGACAGTCCCTTGTCTCCAGGACTTCACAGCCTAAAGGGAAAGCCCAAATACCCAGGAGGGCTGGAAAGGGGAGAGGGAAGGTTGATGAAAAGGTGGAGCAGGCCAGAGTGTAGGTTCAGCTGGGCATGAAGAGGCCCTCAAGAAATGACAATCCTGGCCAGACACTCACCCATCAGGCAGCAGGTCCCAGAGCTGTAAGATAAAATTTAGATGTAGGTAAAATCATTTTTCCCCCAAGTCTAACCCACAATTGAACAGGAATTTCTCTACAATTCACATTTTAAGTAATCATTGTGCCTTTGCTTGGAGACTTTCAATGAGGTCGATAGTCTTGAAAGGCAGCTCACCCCACTTTGGGGCAGCTCTAATTGTTGGGAAGTTCTCCTTTCCATTAAGCTGACAGTAGTCTCTGGTAACTTGGTGAGGTGTGAGGTGGCCACTGAGCTCCTTTCCAATTCTCAGATTCTGTGATGCTATGGCTTTTGGTCTTGCTCTCAAGGTGATTAGACTCTAATTGAGGAAAAGGGCATATACACTGACCCTATGACTCCAGAGAGGATGAAATCAATGCAAAAGAGAGATCTGGACAAAGAACAAGGAGAGAAGTGTAGACAAGGGATCCCTGTCACTTGGGGGTAGAGGGAGCTCAGAAAAGGTGAGATCTCATTTGGGGTTTGAAGGAAGGGAGAGACTTCACCACCAAATGGGAGTGGGGGAGTATGAGGGAGATAGGAAAGGATGGGGTGAGCGCCACTGCTAGAGCTCAGTTTGGCTGGAAAGCTCCATGTGCACATTAGGGAAGCAGGACTCAGAGGAAATCACCCAAAGTCTAGTTTTCAATGAACCCAAGGGAAAGAACTACTGGGTGGCAGAAATTAGGCTTCTAGCCCCACAGCAAGCTCCAAACCCACCTACAACCTGACCAGAGAATTCGAGAACGGAAAAAGGGATTCAGGACTGGGAGATTTCTTATACAATCAGAGATACAGATGGCCAGCAATGATAAAACTGAGAATTTTGATTACATAAAATCAACAGGCTTTTGCATGAACAAAATCAGTGCCCCTAGGAAATAGGACAAGTTGTAGAGTGAGGAAAAAAATGACTTTGCAGCAAATATCTTAGATAGGAGACTGACAGCCAAGCTGCATAGGGAACCGAAACACATGTGAGCCCAAGAGTCATCCCCCAGCAACCACGGGGCCAAAGGGTCCCAAAAGGCCATTTTCAAAAGGAGAAATGAAAATGAAAGACTGTTCCAAATGACTAATAGTAAGAATTGCAAATTAAAAGACTCCATACCTATCAAAAGATAGTGATTGTTGGTGGAACTGTGGGAAGATAGGCTCATTAATGAGCTGCTGCTGGTACAGCCAGGAATTGGTTCAATCATTTCATAAAAGAATTTGTAGCTATTCTCTTGGACTCATTGGTAACCTTTCTGGATCTCTTTGTCTCTCTCTGTATGGGAATGTGTGTGTATCTATCTAGATAGATACATACACATACATATACATATGCATATACACATACACATACATACATCTCCCAGATTCAAGATAGTGGAAGAGATTTATGTTCAAAAAGATCTCAATCAGCACTTTTTGGAGGAACCAAGGTCTGAAAGCCAAGTAGTTCCCCATGAAATGAAAGATGGTTGAGGAAAATGTGGGAAATGGGTGGAATGGAATATGATTGTCCCAAAAGAAGCAATGACTGAAGCTTTCAGAAAAACTTGGGAAGCCTTGTATAAGGCTATGAAAAGTGAAGCAGCAGAGCCAAGGAAAGAAACTGTCTTCAGAGTGACTGCCATAAGTACAGGGAAAGTGATCTTGAAAGGCTGAAAGACCCAAGAATTCTGATGAAAGGCCACAGTGACCACTGGTGACTTGGGGGAGTGGGCAGGGAAAGTGAAGGCAACCTCTCTCTGTCCTCCTTTCAGCAGAGAAGCGATGATGGTCTCTGGGCAGGTGGAACCCAATGCCATCTGTTGCCAGATGGAGCCAGTTTGCTTTGCTCGTTTAGACTTCTTTGCTATAAGGGAGGGTATGGGAGGTGGTGTTGGGGGCATGAAGAAGGAACAAAATTGTTGTTTAAAGGGCATTGATGTGTTAAATAAATAAACTGGAGTATGGAGGCCTAAGAGCTGTGGGAGACAATGCTGGAAAGGAAGAACCTTGAATGCCAGGACCAGGAGCCTGGAATTCTTAATCTTGCACACAGTGAAGAGCTGCTGAAGGCTTTTGGTCATAATACACGTGGTAGTTCAGTGGATAGAGGACTGGACTCAGGTCAAATCCTGCCACAGACACTGGGCAAGTCATTGAATGTCTGGGCCACTGATTGGATGTGAGAGAAAGGAGATGCCCAGCAGACACCTGGCTGGGGATGGAGCTCCAGGTGAAGGAAACTGAGGCAGAGCTAACTGAGGAGAGGAGAAGAGAGGGGAAGGGAGTGGAGAGCAGGAGAAGAGGGGAGGAGGGGAGGGAAGGGGAGGGAAGAGCCTCTAGGGAAGCACAGGGTGGCTTCCCCTAGAACGCCCATGAGGCATTTCAGGAATTTATGGATTCCCTAAGGCCTCAAGACACTGTACAATGGGACTGATTTCCTACAGACCAGACCTTTCAGCAGAGAATCCAGACTTCAGGAGGGTGAGATGCAGGCATCTTCTTGTTGATTTTTTTTCTTCTTTGGTTTGTACATTTAATTGATGCCATATGTTTTTATGTTGCAATCATTTCTAGGTATTAATATCCCCACCATCATCATCATCCAGGAATCGAACCATCCCTTATGAGGAGGGAAGACAACAGACACAGGGTCAACACCGAACAGAGTATGCACTGTTCTACCCTGGTATTCCCCCACCTCTCTGCCATGAAGAGAGAACCCTGCTTCCCTTATCTCCTTTCCAGGACTGTTATAGGGTTTTCAGTTGCTCAGACTTTAACTTCCTTCTTGGGTCATTGGGGATTTTCCAGTTCTACCTTTCTATCTCTGCGTCTGCTTGTACAATTCCTGCCACGTTCCTCAGAATCCCTCACAGTAAGGTCATTTCATTCAGTTACACTCCAGTGCATTCATACACAGCTAAGGGAAGCAGAAGATAGAAGCCTGGGCCTGGAGTCGGGACGACCTGAGTTCCAATCCAACCTCAGACACTTCCTAGAGGTAGGGCCTTGTGCCAGTCCCTTCCCTTTTGTCTGTTTCCTTTTTCTTTGTAAGATGAAGATCAGTACCTAGGCCTAGGGCTGTGGGTTGGGGGGGGGGGGGGGGCGGGTCAGATGAGATCATCTTTGTAAAGTGCTTAGCCTAACTCCTGGAACCTGTACCTTGTAGGTGCTATATGGATGCTTTTCCCCTTCCCTTCATAGACCACAACTTGCTGTAACATCTTCAGTCAATGAGAACCCATTTAATTTCCAGGTCTTTGCCGTTGCAAGTGTCCCTGTGACTCTTGTGGCCTCTGTCGTTGCCCTCCCAGAGCACAGGGCCAATGGCGTGATCCCTGGGTCAAAGGATGTGAGCAGCTTTCTTGCAGATTTCCAACCTGGGACCCACAAGAGTGGACCTCGGGGTCACACAGCCTTTGCCATGACAGATGGAACAGCTTCATTCTGAGAGGACTCCAGAGCCCCTTGGACTGTTCTCCATGGGCCTCCCAACCCATTCATCCTTCCCCCTCAGGCATGTGGCAGTCTCTGCTGCCCTGGGGTGCCCTGGCCAGTCTGAGAGAAGGAAGACAGGTCAATGCCACAGAGCTTCGGGGCTCCAGCACAGCTGATGGGTCACATGTGATGTCTTGCTGGCAGTATCTATGTCCATGTTGGAGTTCCCACACACATAAGGCTGGTGTCATCTAAACATACCTGCCAAGCACAGACCTTGGCACAGAATAATAATAATACAATTTTATTTTAGTGACCTGGTCCCCCTGGCTGGCACTTGTGGGCCTGATTCTACTGTTACTCCAGGCCAATTTGCTTCCCTTTGGGCACTGGGTAGTCCCCTGCTCCTTGGGGTTCATATTTGGTGCCAGGCTTAAGTGCTGGCAACCCAACTAAATCCTCCTGTAGCTCAGAACTCCTGAGCTCTGGTGATCCACCAGCCTCAGCCTCCCAGAGAGCAGGGCTTCTAGGCAAGTCCAACAGGCATGGCTGTTTAACATACTATGGTAAAGATTAAATTGAGTTAAATTTCTCCCTCCCCCCAAAATGCCACCCAATATCTTAAATGCAGCTCCCCAAACTTTGGTCCCCCCAGGGGGCTTGGCCATCCAGGGTGGGTGCCCTTCCACAGAAGCGTGGTCTGCTTAGACATTGCTTTGGGGGTGCCATTCACTTGCAGGCTTAAAGGCCCACGACGGGACTCAGGATCGCCATCCCTACAGTGTCAGAGGTGGAAGAAGGGACCTTTGTTTCTAGTCTCTCCCATCCCACCCCACTCCCCTCATTTTACAGAGGGTCTAGAGAGTGGGAGGCTGTCCAGGGAGACAAGGAGAAGTGTCAGATCTAGGACTCGAATGGGTCGAGCCCCACATCCAAGTGATGGTGCTGCCCCAAGAAGAGCACTCCTCTGCCTTTGGCCCTTCTGATGGCATTTTTTGGTCTGTCTTCCTAGGTACTTCCTGATGGATTATCTCCCTTGGGACAATGGCAGCTCCACAAGGCAGGCACTGCTTGTCCCCAGACAGTGCCTGGCGCATTGTGGATGAGGAAGAGCTCAGTAACTGTGTGTGGACAAGCACGTGGGCATCCAAGTGCAAATCTGCCTTCCCAGCTCTCTTTCCTGAGCAGGGCAAGACCCTCTACATTTCTGTGCGCTCAGAAAAGGCAACATCAGGTTCCTTGGGAGGCTGTTTCTTTTCTCAGAAGCAACTGAATTGTATCTCCGGAAAGGGTCATTGTACTCGGGGACCCTATCTTATCAGCCGAGGAGGCTGAGGGGCTCAGGGCACACAAAGGGAAATGGCCTTTGACAGATTGGTTTGACCTGGGTGGAGGGCAAACACAGGATCTCAAGCTTCTCTCTACCGGGGCTCCTTCAGCTTGACCGGGCTATTGTCTGAGGTTTGAGTATTCAGCCAAGCCTCGGGTCCTGTCAGAGGTTAGAGGGCATGAGAATGTGGGAGAGGCCTGGCTCTCGGCTGGCAGCCCACGCTGATCTCTAGCTGGGGATGGAGGAGAAAGGACCCTGAGTTCTTTATCATCAGCCTGCAACCCTGGCCAGTGACGGACGTCACTGGGAGCTGAGGTCTCCTGGGATGCCATCTGGAGCCTGGCCCAGGCCTTCCAGGCACAGGCAGCTGGCTGGCCCCCATCCTCTGAGAAGACAGGAGTGTTGTGTTACCTTTCCCAGAAGGAAGCCTGGAGAGGCAGAGCTCCAGTCTGACGTTAGCGGGAAAGGCCGCAAACCCTGTTGTTCCTAGAGTTGCCAAGGGAGGGAGGGGCAGGGGTCCTGGCGACTTCCCTGGGGCCCGTTCTCTGGCTCCCTGTGCTCTGCCTCATGGCCTCAAAGAAGGGGAGAAGGTGAACCCTTGCCATCATCCACAGCTCATTCAGTCATCTGTCTGGTATGCTGGTAGGGGTGGGCCAAGGGAGGGAGTGTCCGGTCAGCACAGAAAGGATGAGTGAGGTCACCCTCCGTCCCCCTGGCCCCCATTGTCCTGGAGTGTACATTCCAGGTGCTTTGGCTCCATCCGTCATGGGTGACTCAGCCATTGGGCCTCATAATGCTTCCTTTGGGAAATCTTTTTCATGGTCTCTAGGAGGGGTGGAGGGAGTGCCAGGCCACAGGTCTCTGAAGGGAGGATTGGGAAGCAGCCCCAGCTGCTCCAGCCTAGGATGTGATCAGGTGGTCACAAAGGTCCCACCCGTCCATCATTCTTCTTGGTGCCATGATCTCTCTATGATGTGGACATGTGGGTAGCAAGTGGGGACTGGACACAGTCACTGGGCAGCCCATCAATAGTCCTCTGAGACTTTTGGTGGCTGGCCTATCAGCTGTCCTCACCCAGCTCACTGCCCTTCCCTCCAGGCAGGTGGGGCTTCCCTAGAAACCCAGGCTCCTCCAGGTGGTAAACTGGTCCAGCCAGCAAACAAAATGGTGCCAAGGCTTGCTCAGGCTCTCTTTCATGGGCTCCTACCAGGAGGGCTCAGTTGTCTCTAGAATGGGGAAGCCAGCTCCCCTCTGCCCTTTTTGTCCCTAGGCCTGAAGAAGAAGTGGTTTCCAGTTCCAGGAAACCACTGTGGGGTTGGCACCAGGGGAGGCTTTGCCCAGGTTAGCTGCATGGCTTTGTCACATTTAAGAGGCTGAATACACAAAGCATACCGTGGGCTGGGAAAGCTACAAGGACCAAAGGTCCTAGGTTGGGCACCAGCTCCAACTTCTACTTCATCCTAGGTTTGCCCCCTTTGGTTTCAGGCAGAATCACAGTCTGGGCACCCCACCCCCTTCTTCCTGCTGCCCAGGACAGAGTCCTGGGGGGCACCCACAGGCAGGGAGAAGGGCACAGAAGATCCAATGAAGGAGACAGAGGAGGGCCAGGAAAGAGTTGGGTGAGGTATCCTCCACAGTGTCCACGGCTGCCGGAAGGCCAGGGAAAATGGGGGTAGGGAAGAGACCATTGGATTGACTAAGCGGTCATTGCTCACTCTGGAGAGAAGCTTCAGTAGTATGATAGGGTCAGAAGCCAGATGAGTCTGTAGGAGGTTAAGAAGAGGCGCCTTTCCAGGAATTTGGCCACAAAAGGCAAATGAGATATAGGATCATAGAGGGACAGAAGGCTCGAGGGATGGGGGAGACTTGGGCATGTTTGTGGGCAGGAGAGAAGGAACCAGCATCATGGAGGAAGCGAGGAAAGAATCACAGCCAACTTTTCTAGAGCTTGGGACCACCTTATCTCCTTTGCCCCTTTGTGTGAACTTGATGCTAATATTAGCGCCACTTAACCATGGAACAGGCTGAGAATGGTGAGTGGCTGACTTGGGTCACACAGCTAGTCACTAAGGCAAGATTCAAACTCAGGTCTTTGTGTTTCCAAGTGCAGTTGTCCATCCCTGGGGCCTAGAGAGGTGGGAGGGAGGGGTCTATGGGACTTGGCCTAAGGTCATTGCCTCTTGGGGTGCCCTGATCACGCACTCTGCAGGATGTGAGGGTGGGCCTGGGCCTTCCTTACTCCTTAGTTCAGTAGGGAGAGATCCTTCAGGACAGAACCCCAGCCAGCTGCCTGGATCTCACCCTTGTATGTGGTGCTGAGCCCTCAGAGGGCTGGGGGGGGGGGTGGGCTCCTCAGCCCTGCCCCAGAATAGCTGGAGCTCAAGGTCCCCTTTACAAGCCAACATCCCAGCAGACTAACAACAAAGGAGAATGGCATTCATATAGATTTGCAAAGCCCTTTGCAAATGTTTTATCAGTTGGTCCTTACAGTAACCCTGGGAGGAAGGTGCTGCTATCATTATACCCATTTCACAGATGAGAAAATGGAGGCCCAGAGCTAGTCTAGGGTGAGGCTGATTGGGATTCAGCTCTTCTTGACTCCAGCCCCAGGCTCTATCCACCTCGCCTAGAACAGAGACTGGTACACAGTAGGTGCTTAATAGACACTAGAGATGCACACACTTGTGCTCCCCAGGAAGCTGCCCCCACACAGACTCCAGAGACTGGGGTCTCCCACAGCCTCAGAGTGGAGGGAAGTGGAGGCTGGATAAATGTGAAGTAGAACACCACCCCCACCTCCCCCTCCCACCTTCCCACTCCCCCATCTCCTCACCCTTCCCCCTCCCCACCTCCTCCCCCTCTCCCCTTACCTCCTCTCCTATCCCCCCCTCACCCCCTCCCTCCAATGCCAAATATGCCCCTGGAACTCTAGGCTCTGACAAGTGAGTGAGACACACTAGCCGCCATCTCTACCCAAGGCTCTGGGTCACCGTAGAGCTACAAGAGACCTCAGAGGTCACCAGAGGAGGAATGGAGACCCAGGGTGGGAAAGTATGTGCCTAAGGTTAGTCAGTCAGTCAACACACATGTATTAAGTGCCTGCTATGCCCTAAGCCCTGTTAAACACTGGAGATTCAAACAAAGGCCAAGACACTGGAGACCCTTGAGGGGTCTCTGCCTTCAAGGAATGTGCACTCTACTGAGAGAACACGTGGACAGCCAGACATAGACAGGATGGCTACCGTCTAGACCCAGGGTATCTGAAAGGGAAAGTGACCAGGCTGGGGTTTGAGCCCCAGACTTTTCATTGTGTGCCCAGTGCTGAAGGCAGCTGGAAAAGAACTCCCGAGGAGAGGGGCAAGATCTGGGAGCTGCAGGTTCCATAACAACTGGGAGGAAGGAGGAGGTGGGAGGTGGGGCCGGCTGGGCAGTGCCCAGGCTGGTCAGGAAGCCACCTCGCTCCTGGCGTGCAGCCGCGTGGCTTCTGTCTCCAGCGGTTTTGATTGCACCCCCACCCCCTTCCAGCTTGCCCACACAGTGAGGTTTCTTTTCTTATTCATAAAGCCTTCGCCCCCACTTGTGTACGAATGTTCAGTGCAATGTAAGACCTACACAAAACAGAATTCTAAAACAGGAGGAAAAGATGACTATTGTGGAAAACTGTATTTATTCACAGCACAAAAGCATTTTTGCTCTCACTAAAATGTCCTGAACTAAACTGATCAGTCACGGCATTGTGAGAGCCACATAGGTGTTTTGGATGACCTTGCTCCAACCCTGCTGAGACAGCAGTTCAGTGACAGCCTAAGTGGGTCATTTGGGGGCAGCCAGAGCTCATGAAGAGTAGGCCCTAGGGCTGGGGGAAGCCTCTCCCTGCTGGCTGAGCCACACCCATTTCTCAATCCTATCCACCAAACATGCATAGGTAGGTCTTTGTGAGAATTCAGTAGGCACTCTTCAGTCTCCCTCAGTGCTGTTCTTGCAAACTCCTTGGAAGGCATTGCATTTTTATTTTTTTTTATAAACAAAAGGGATTTTTTTTTTCTTTTTGGAGGGCAATTGGGGCTAAGTAACTTGCCCAAGGTCACATGGCAAAAGGGATTTTTTAAATGAGTTCAAAGTCCATGAAAATGTTCCTTTGGAACATTTTAAAATAGGTTAGAACCTTAGTATGGGGAACTTGCTCCTGGAGAAGGCGGCTCTCATGTCCAAGGGGCTATGCCTGGTCTGTGACTGATGGCTTCTCTTCAGGACTGTCCTGAGAGCGAGCCCTTACCCAGGGCCCCCAGCCAGGAGTTCCAGGTCTCCCTCTAAGGCTAGTTGTCTCCCTGCTACCACAATGGCTGCCTCCATGTACCTAGGAACATTGTTATGGGAAACAAATCGTCTGGAGTAGCCCAGAAAGGAGGGAACATAATGGACAGCATCCAAGGGAACTCAGGAAGGATGAAGACTTAGGAGACCAACCAAACCAGGGGACCTGGCATTAAGGGCTCATGGGTGACTTCAGAGAGCGGTTTCAGCTAAATAGAATGAGGAAGTTCAGGAGACAGGAGAGCTTGGGGGAAACATAATGCCAGGGGATCTGCAATGTCTCCTAAACTCACCCACTCACTCCTTCCCACCAAAACATGTGGGGAGCAAGAAGCAGGGGGAATCTTCCTGCCCCAGAGTGGAGAGCACAGCTGTGTAGGCAGGGTGAGGGCACGACCACTCCAAGGCACCAAGCTGGGCCATTGGTGGCGCATGTTGAGCTATCAAGGCTGGAAGCAAGCCCGGTAGGAGAGCCACTGGCTGGCTGGGCCCTAGAAGAGGGCAGGTGCAGGAGCAGCCTCCCTTCCTTCCCTCTGCCTCAGCTTGGCAGAACTTGAATCCACCTCTCAGATGAAGGACAGGCTGCTACAGTAATGAGAAGGTTCCCTTTATTGGCAGTCTTCAGCTGGACTCAGGGAAGGCCAGCCTGTTGTGCTCAGTTAACCCTTGGGTCACCAATCCCAGCCCCTTAACACCCTACCCTGAATTTCAAACACGCTTAAAATTCCATCAGGTAAAAATCTGGACAGTGGCCCCTCCTGCCCTGGCTCCTGTGGCCAGACGATGCCCAGGTGCAGAGAGGGGGCTGACCAGGTCACTTCTAGAAGTTCCATGGGAGTCAGAGGACAGCTTCAGGGCCCGCTAGACCTTGTCAGTAATGGTGAAATGACCTCGTCTAGACCATGTAGGGACTGCTGTAGCCTCCCTCCTCAAGCACTGAAGTATCCTCTTTCTACCTTCATGTGTCCATCCCTGCAGGCCCTGGCCTGGGCCTGGTGGTTAGCTCTGGCAGGCACCTGATACATGCTGCTGGACGGACAGATGGATGGAAAGACGGATAGACGGACGAATGGATGGATGGATGGACAGATGGATGGATGGGAGAGCGGGAGGAGGGAGGCTGGGGTTCCAGTAAGAGCCAGGGACAATGACGAAGCCTATAGCAATGGTCAGGTGGCCCAAGGCTTTGCTGACACCCTCTACTAGGACTGAAGGTCCCAGCCTGCGAGACTGTCCCAGCTCGTAACAGGCTGTGGAATTAATTACAGTTTTTTTTTTCTTTTTGGAGGGCAATTGGGGTTAAGTAACTTGCCCAAGGTCACACGGCTAGGTTTTTGTTTGTGTGTGTTAAGTGTCTGAGGCCAGATCCGAACTCAGGTCCTTCTGACTCCAGGGCTGACGCTCTACTCACTGCGCCACCTAGCCGCCCCTAATTACAGTTATTTTGAAGGAAGGAAGGAAGGAAGGAAAGATAAAAAACCGAACCCTGAGAAGGGGCCTGGCTCGGTTCTGGTGGGCCACTGCACGGCCATGCTGTCCTGGTGTCCTGCTCCCCAGACACATCCTGTGCTTCGCCCTCTTGGATGGGGGCACAGCCAAGGTGTTCCCCATCAGAGAGTCTCTACCTCAGCTATTCCTGCCCTCTCCTGACAGCCTCAGGACATTGGGAAGTCTGGGGAAGGCCATGCCTAGCTGTGTGTGTGGAGCACCCCAAGGGCATGACCCCCAGAGGGCCTGACCCCCTGACTCCCAGAGGGTCTCACCCCAGAGGCCCTGACTCCCGAGGGACTGACCCCTGAGGGCCTGACCTCCAAGGGCCTAACCCCCTGACTCCCAGAGGGTCTCACCCCAGAGGCCCTGACCCCCAGAGGGTCTGACAAGGTACTTCCTATCGAGCCTCCCCAGTCGGGCCAGCCCCCAGGCTGCACTGAGGATCAGTTGTTGGGTGCGCTTGTCTGCCTGGACCCTCCTGGGCCAGAGCCCTGGACATCTCCATGCCACCTTTGTTCCACGGCAGATTCACGTCTTCGGAATCCCACTACAGACAGAGGGTAGAGAGCCGTCAGGCATCTGCCCCCTCCTCACTTGTGCTCCCCTGCAGTCGCCCCCAGGGACCCTGGACAGAGCCCAGCCCCAAGCCAAGGCCCAGGGGACAGAGCCGGGGCTGCAGCTCTGCCTGTGCCACCCAAAGTCACAAGCCAGTCATCCAAGCCTCCTAGACCTGGGCCTGGAAGGGACACTCCCATTCCACAGAGGAGACTGAGGCCCAGGGACAGAACTGACCCACTCACAGTGATGCAGGACTGAGACAAAGGAGGAGCTGGGCTGGCAGGGAGTGGGTCTGGACCTGCAGTGATTGCCCAGGGAACTCCCAGATGGGGAATTCCCTCCACGATTGCAAGCCAGCGCTTTTTCTGAAGCACAGGGCTAGAAATCCTCCCAAGAGGTTCAATGACTTGTCCAAGGTCATGCAGTCTGTGTCAGAAGCAGGACTTGAGCCCAGGCTCAGGGTCTAAGCGTGTTTGAATGAGGGGTGCTGCTCCCCATCTTCCTCCATACTTCTCTTTCTCCAAATTTCTACTTCAAGCCAGGCTCAACTCCTGGCTCTTCCCCTGACCACACTATTTTCTCCCACCTCCATGCATTTACCTAGGGCAGCCACTCCTGCCTGGAATGCCTTCCCTTCTGCATCTTGCCCTGATGACTCCCATCTTCAGTCGCCCCTCCCACCATGATGCCTTCCATGCACTCTGTGCCTGCTGGGGTCCAGCTGCCTCCTCCTTAGGCTGTGAGCTCCTTTGAGGTGGCCCCCAGACTTTTACCTTTCTTGGGGTCCCCAGCATGAAGCCCTGGTGTGCCCATGTGGTGTGTTTGTGGAGCGGCTGAGCAGATCTTTTCCTCCCAGGCCCAGCTCAGGTCCCCCTCCTCCAGGGAGCCTTCCTGGTGCTTCCCAAGTGGGCTCACTTCTTGGGCTGGAGCTGGTCCCTCAGCCCAGACAGAATCACCGGACAAAGCCTGGAGCATCCTCCCAGAGCAGGTGGGTCAGGCTTGGCCCAGATCATCTCAGAACTCCACAGAGGAAGAAACTAAGGTTCAGAAAGCTTCGGACCTTACACAGACCCAGTAAGGGTCAGAGGCAGGGTTTGAGCCCAGGCTCTCAGTCCTCTTCCCTGTCAGGCTGCTTTGTCTTTCCTCCCCCAGGACTTTGAAGAATTGAGAATTTTTTTTTTTTTTTTGCTCTTTGGAGGGCAATTGGGTTTAAGTAACTTGCCCAAGGTCACACAGCTAGGTTTTTGTTTGTGTGTGCATTGTCTGAGGCTGAATCCGAACTCAGGTCCTTCTGACTCCAGGGCTGGTGCTCTACTCACTGCGCCACCCAGCCACCCCAAGAATTGAGAATTTTTAAAGACTAAATTGGGGGGCTGCTAGGTGGTGCGGTGAATAGAGCACCGGCCCTGGAATCAGGAGGACCCCAGTTCAAATCTGACCTCATACACTTGACACAATTACTAGCCATGTGACTTTGGGCAAGTCACTTAACCCCAATTGCCCTCCAAAAAAAAAAAAAAAGACTAAATTGGAACATCTATCAAAGTTTCTCCATGATGCACCCGTCCATGGGCATGACTGCCCAGTGTGACTGGGACCCCAGAAATGGCCTCAGAAGGGCATAACACAGCTTGTGGGCAGCAAGTCCAGCCCTCCCTGCCCCATGCCAGGCTGCCTCTGCAGCCCCTGACCCGGCTCACACAAATGACCTCACCTCCTAGGCCAATGGGCAGCCTCTGGGCAGCAGAAGGATGGACCAGAAGGATGGTCTACTGGAGGTAAGGCAGCCACCCTTTCCCTGCACATCTTCGCCAACCTGTCTGGAGCTCCATCCTTGTCAGGCCCTGTCTGGGCACTGTCAGGAGGAGCTCGGGATCATACCCACTGCCCCATGGGGCAGGAGGGAGGGTGGCTGCAGAAGGCAGTGGGAGGCCAGATAACTGAGCGTCCCAGAGTGGGAAGGGCGGCCCATAGAACACATTGCAGCAGGCTAGATGGCCCTTGGTTGGCCCTAGGGGGCGGGTCCTCCTTCAATCCCAGTTAGATCTAAATTACCCGGGCTTAGGGGAGAGACACAGCCCGAAGACAAGAAGGGCTTTACAGGAGCGCCTCCTTGGCCAGTGCTTATGGTGTCCAGCCCACCTCCCCTAAGAGTGCAGCCCGGACTGAGCTCAAATCTGGCCGCAGACACCTAGCAGATGTGTGACCCTGGGCAAGTCACCTCCTCAGCGTCTGCCTATTTCCTCCTCTGTAAAGCACTGCCCTCTCAGGGCTGCTGTGATAAGATGGATGGAGTTAGCAGCCAGTGGACGCTCAGTGAATGCAGGTTGTATCCTGTGACCCTTATCCCATGGTGGGGCCCTTTACCCAGGGCAGTCTTATTGAGTCTGGGGTCCTAGGATGCTGGGAGCCACCTCAGAATGGCCAAAGGCCTGAGGCACCCACCCTGGGAGCAGTTCAGCTCAGTGGACAGGGCACTGGGCCCACCTTCAGGAAGACTGGCTGGCTGTGTGAACCTGGACAAGCGACCTCACTTAGGGGACCCGAATCTGAGACCTCAAGGTTAGATAAGTAGCTGACCCAGGTTGGTGGAGGGACTTTCCTCACCAGGATGTCCCTCACCCCAAATTAAGTCGAGGTCAGGACCAAACTACTTCCACGGGTTCCCAGAGGGCCCCAAGGGGAGGCCAACGCTCTCCCCACTTTGCCTGGAGGGATCTACAGGGAGGAGTCCACAGGCATGCCACGATTCATGGGCTGCTCTCTGGGGGCGTGGACCCTTCCTACAAGGGTCCCAGACCCCACTGACTGATGTGACCTCCCCCAGCCCCTTCTGCCCAGGGTCAGATCTGCTGGGAGGCAGCCACTGGAGGAGAGGGAAGGGACAAGTCTCCATACCTGCTCCGAGTTCAGGGCCTCCCAGTACTTCTGCTGTAGAAGGAAGAGAGATGGAGAAGAGGGTTAGACCAGTTTGACCACCACTAGGCAGAGGGGAGTGGGGGAGAGGGGGCAGGGAGGCCCAAGGATGGCCAGCACCAGAGAATTGTGACCATCAGCCTGTGGCCAGAGGAGGAGCCATAAAATCATGAGCATCCTGGTTATTAATAGTGGGCCTAAGCCCCTAAAATTAGAAAACAGAGCTGGCAAAAAGGAAAAAAAAAGCTGAAAAGCCCACCCAGGAAGGCGGGGCTTTCCAGCACCCAGGAGCTCTGCTTACCACAAAGGAGGCTGTAGGCCAAGCTCCCAAAGTGCCTGCGGCCAGCAAAGATGGAGAACCCCAAGCCCGGGGCTCCACTGTCTGTTCGAGGACCTGCCCTCACCCCCAGGAGGCCCATCTGGAGGCTCTCAGCTACGGCATCAGAGCTGATCTAGATCACATGAACATGTAAGTACCTACTGTGCGCCAGAGTAAATGAAAACCAGAGCCTGCTCCCTAGGTGTTTCCATTGCACTCCATGTCGAGCTGAATGGGGGCCCCCAGAAGCAAACCGAGGTCCTTGGGGCCCATGTTCAGGACCCCTGGCCCTGGGCTGCACCAAAAACCACATGGCTGAGGCTGGGGGCTCCTTCAACTCCAAGCCCTCTCCAAAGGCTAGAAAGGAAGGAGCAAAGGGATGAAGAAAACAGATGAACCACCCCAAGAAAGCAGGGAGAATCCAGAGAGGGGAATCTTGGCCAGTCAAGCACCAGGGCCACCTGCAGCCTGGAGGAGCCTGGGAAATGCATCTGCCAAGGGCCCCAGGGGATCGAAGCCCAGTGAGGCTGGTGGGGATGGCCAGGGCCAGAGAGCCCAGGGTTGGTGACCCCACGGCCAGTGATGAGGAGCTGAGAGGCCCTTCCCTCACCCAGTTCAGCCAGTCTTTGGCAAACCTGACCCAGCACAAGTCCCCATTTCCTTCGTTGTTTCTCTCACAAGAAGCACCATAATTTCTATGGGGAAAGACTAACTGACCTCTTCCCCCTCAGGGGCCTTGAAGGGCCCGGTCACGCCTGGCATGTTAGGGCTCTAATGTCAGGGTAGGATTGGAACTTGGGTCTTGGGATTCCCAGCTTGGCACTTTACCAAGTGTCTCCCCCACCCCCCAGCAGCAGCTGGCCTTCATTCAGAGCTTCCCAGGGGGACATCCAGAAAGGGCACTCGGCCAGGGGGTGGGAGGTCCTCCCATCTCAGATGGCTGAGGCTTCTGTGAAGGGAGGCTGAGGGAAGGGGCCAGCCTGCCTGCTTCCTTGTGCCCAGCTGGAGACTTCTCCTCTGAGCCACTCGGATGAGACCCCTGGGCAAAGGGGCCTGCAGGCTCCTCGGGGTTTCCCCAGCACCTGCCAATGGTGGGATTTATACCAAAGAGGTGACCTCACACCAATGACCCTCTGCCCCTCCATGGGTGGTAATGCTTAGCTGTCTGTCTCCCAAACTCTGAGATCATTTCTTAGGCTATAAAATTCTTCAGGGCAAGGACCAAAGGTAGTGCTGATCCTTTGGAACCAGCCCCTGATCCTGTTCCAGCTGACAGTTCTAGCTACAGAGGTCCTTTGGGACAGGGCCAAGTGAGCTTGGGGAGGGCAGGGTCAAGGGCCTGGGCCTTGGCTCTGGTGAAACCCAAGGCAGCCTCTGGGCCAGCACTACCAACATATGCCAGAAGAGAGTGGCCTGTGGAGGCCTGGACAAGCCCCTCTGGGTCTCACTTTCCTCATCTACAGACCAGGTAGCCTTGAAAGTCACTCCAGGTCAAGGTTGCTAAATTCTGGGCAAAGCATCGGTCTTGGACCTGATTTTGTCCATGGCCCTGACATGGCCCAATCAATACTTGGAAACCCATAGATGGCATCCATGGTATCACCTGAGCCTTGGGTGGGTGGCTGGTCCCCACCCTTCCCATGAGGGGTCAGTTGCCCCCAGCCTGAAGTGCACAGAGGGGGCCCCCACCATGCCAAAGTCTTCTGGGAAAGTGCCACCTCAGACCCCAGGAGGAAAGGGAGCTCCTGCCCCCTTCACACAGTGACTGAGTGGCTGCCTTTCTGCCCCTAGCCCAGCTGCTGTTTAAGCCATGGTCAGCAGAAAGTCGGCCCTGCCCTTAACACAGGGGACATGACAACAGGAGGCTTCTGAGCCCCCTTCTAACCAAAGGGCTGGATTTCTGCTGAGCCTGCCACAACCCTGCAGGATCTGCTCCCAGGGACCAGCAGCTGTGGCTTTGACGCTGGATGACCCCCAGCAGGGACCATGTCCCAGGCTCTAGTCCTGCCCACACAGAGCTCACAGGACTGACCAGTTCAGCAATGGCTAGACATAAGGGCAAAGCTTGCCCCGGGGCTGGAGGCCAGCAGGCCCTGCATTTGTTTGACCCATCTCCATTCTGCTCACAATCTCACAGCCATCTCAGGCTCCTGGGCTAGTTTAGGAGCGTGTGGGGGCCAGCCAGCCCACCCAGGGCTCCTGGAAGGGCCCCAGGAGCAGTGGTGACGCTGAGATCACACCTGGGGCCACCTGGTCACCTCTGGTCCTCCCCTTCAGGAACGCCGGGGTGGGGGGCACCTGTCCTCTGCTCATCTGTGCACACATCCTATGGAACAGTCATTGTCCCCAGGGTCCCCCCCCGCCGCACCCAGTCCCGAGATGTGCATTGTGACTGTTTAGCTCCTGTTATCACTGGGTGGGGATGGGGCCAGTCTCCTCCCCTGGGAGGCAGGTCTGAGGGAGAACAGGATCGGCTGCAGTCCGGAAGGTCACCCAGAGCTGAAGGAGCTCTCCTGCATTTCAGGGAGGGGGCCCTGGGCCCTAAGACCAATTAACAAGGGCAGGAGCCCAAGAATGCTTCCCCCCGCCCCAAGTCCCCCTTGGTCACCTGCCTACCTCCAGCTCAGAGCTGATGGAGGACACTTCTGATGAGCTGGTCGAAGACAGCTTGGCGTGAATGACCTGGATGGGGGGGTGTGCGGGGGGCTCGAGCAGGGAAGGGGGGTCTGCCGGTAACCTGGATGTACTGCAGCCTACCTGTGCAAAGCACGAACACACAGAGCGTTGGCTGGGCCAGCTTTCCCCTCCGTGGCTCCTGGGGGGCCACGGGAGGATGGTCATTGTGGGGCTGGTGATGAGCTGGATGGACCCCAACCTTCTCACTTTACAGAGGAGGAAACTGAGGCCCAGAGTCCTACAGCTGGTAAATGACAGGGCCAAGATTTGAACTCAGGCTCTATTTCGCCCAGTCCTGGGCCCTTTCTACTACACAGCACTCCCTCTTCCTCCCCCTCCCCTTCCTTCTCCCCTCCTCCCCATCACCCCCCTCCTCTTTCCCTTGGCCCTGGGCAGCTCATGTGACAAGGCAGCTGAGGGCAGCAGGAAGTAGCCATGCCAAGCCAGCTCTCCCAGGGTGCACGAGGCACCTGAAAGCTGAGCCGGGCTGGCCCCAGGGCACAGTGCTGACTCGGAAAGCTGAGCCGGGCCTGGGAAGTCGACTCAGCCACTACGGGGGCTCCGTTACCAGCTCGTGTTCTGGCAGCCACCTACACCCCGCCTGGTGTCAGAGTGGCTTTCAAGGTCACAAGGCTGCTGCCCACCCTGATGGGATCTTCCAGACTGAGCCTGCCCAGGGTCACCTCTGCTCTGCCAACACCCAGGCTGCGGACCAACCTGTCCCTGGGTTCTGTCCCCTTTGGGCCTGGCCTTGGTAGACTCTGGAGGTCCTTCTGACCTTGTCATTCATAAATCCTGCCTCTGCTATGCTGATCTAGACATCCTCTTTGACCTGGTCATGAGGTGGGGTGGAGCAGTGGGCCTCGGCCCCGCCCTTCTGGGCCCTCCCTCCACAGGCTGGCGGCTCGCCCCAAAGGGCATTTGGCAAGCCCGCCCCACCGCCGTCCACGCCTGTGCCATCTGGATTGTCAGCACTAACCCGGCGTCCTGGTGGATCGGGTGCTGCCAGTGGACCTGGGCATGGGGGGGCCTCGGAGGTCAGGGGACAAGCACCTACTGTGCGCAGGCCTTGGCCTCAGCGCGCCACAGCTGTGACCTCATCTGATTCTCGGGGGACGTACTATTATTCTCATTTTACAATGGAGAAGACTGAGACAGACAGGGGTTAAGTGACTTGCCCAGGGTCACACTGCCCTCCCTCTCATCTCAGAAAGAAAAGGAAAATTCTTTTCCTAATAACATCTTGGGTGTTCAAAGGTCTTAACTTCCCTGTGCCCCAGGGTCTGCTCAGGCCTGTTCAAGTCGCCCTGGACCTGGCACCTTGGACAGTCCCCGAGGGATGAACAAGGACACATCTGTAGTCTGAGGGACCCATGAGAGCAAGGAAGCACCAGAAGCTTGGCCATGCTCCATGCTGGACTGACCCTGCTTCAGGGCCCTGGGGCTGAGCCCTTCCAATACCAACAACTCTCAGCAGGGGAAACAAGGTCAGTAGGTCTAGCCACCAGAGCCAGAACCAGCAGGGGCCAAGCTGGGCTCTGCCCCAGGTGCCACCCCCTGGCACATGATCAGCACCTGACAGAGCCGGGGAGGCTCTGGCTGCCATGGCCACCTCCTGGGGTTGACTCCCCCTCAGGGCAAACTGCCCTAAAGTGCCCAGCACTGGCCAGGGCCCCTGGGGGCCCCCCTCCCCCCCTAGTCAAGCCAGCCCTCATCTAGACCTGTCCCCTGCTGATCTGGCCTCTGGCTCCCATGGACTCAGGGCAAGATGAGAATTCTCAGCCCTGCTTCTCGGGCTCTCCCAGCCAGGCATCAGCTCTCTGAGCTGGGCCCCTCAGAAAGACATCCTGCAGACATCTTAACATGGCCAGATCTGGACTCATCTCCTCCTCTTCCTGACTTCCCCATTCCGTCCACCTCAGCTCTCGGCTCCAGCGTCACTGCCGACTCTCTCTCACTGGCCCCACATCCAAACTGCTGCCAAGGCCACTTCTCTCCTGGTTCTGCCACCTCCTGTTCTGTGCCCTCATCACCTCCTACCTGGACTATGTCAGTCGCTGCTGGGGCGAGGGGTGGGTCTGCCTGCCTCAGTTTCCCCTTCCTCCAGCCCATCCTCCACTCAGCTGCCAAAGTGATCTTCCTGAAGCACCGGTCTGAGCATGTCACCCCCTGATTCAGTGAACCCTAGAGGTTCTCTAACTCTTGTCTTCTGACATCCTTCACAACCTGGTCCCTCCCCACCTCTCCAGCCTTTACACCTCCCATCCTTCCGTGTACTCTTAGATCCTCTGACCCCAGCCTTCAGGTTGTTCCTCCATCAAAACCCTCCATCTCCCAACTCTAGGCTGTGCCCCAAGCCTGGAGTCTTCCTCTTTTTTTGTCCCAGTTTCCCAAGAATCTCAGCTAAAATCCCAGCTTTTACAGGAATCTTTGCCCAAACCTCCTTGACGTTGGTGCTGCCCCCTGAGAATGCCCCCACTTTATCCCGTGGCTGGCTGGCTGTCCCATCAGATCAGGGGCTCCCTGAGGGCAGGGACCACTCCTGCCTTTCTCTGTACCCCAGTGTTAGTATAGTTCCTGAAGCACTCTGGAGCTGAGCGGTCATTGACTGACCATTGCCCTCCCACTCCAGGGTTCCCTTCAAGTCAAGTCCCTCCCTCCCCTCCATCTCCTTTCCAGTTGGCTCCCCCATAGGCAGACCTTACCATCCATGGCTCCCTGTCTCCCCTCCTCACCCCCACCCCCAGCCCACCCTGGCTGCACCCTGCGTCCCTCTGGGCCCTCACCTCCTGTACGTGCTCGATGGTCAGCTCCATGTAGCGCCCGATGGCCGCCACCTTCTGCAGATATTTGGCGTGGGGGAGCATGTGCAGGGGGACCCAGCTGGAGTCCTGGAAAGGGAAAAGAGGAACACAGAGGGAGGCGCTCCGGGAGGCCGCCTAATAGCACAGGCTTTGGTTTTCTGAAATCAATCACACTGTCCTTGACCAGCCCCAGTTTCTGCCTTGGCTGCTCTGTGGTTTTTCCAGCTGCGTCTGACGCCCTCTGACCCCATCTGGGGTTTTCTGGGCAGAGATGCAGGAGCTGCTGGCCATCTCCTCCAGCTCATTTGACAGCTGAGGAAATTGTGGCACAGGGTGAAGTGACTTGCCCAGGGTCACACAGCTGGTACGTGTCTCAAGCCACATTTGAACTCAGGAGGAGGTCTTCTGACCCCAGGCCTGGCGTTCTGTGCACTGTGGCGCCACCTAGTGGCCCGAATTTCATCCTACAGAATGCTAAGTTGGGCATTACAAAGCCTCCCCCACTGGGGCAGCTTGGCAGCCCAGCTCCCTCCCTCCCCCCAGAGCCGCCCCCCTGCTGCTTGGCTCTCCAGAATGAACAAGTCTCCTCCCATCTCATGCCCTTCCCTTTCTCCTCTCTTGCATCTGGAACCCCACTTTCTGCTGCTAATACAGCAGCCTGTGCCCCCTTCCAGGGCTGGTGACATTGTCCCATGCCCCGTGAGCATGTGTGAGTGTGTGCGCTTGTATGTGAATGAGTGTGAGTGTGTCTGTGAGTGATTGTGAGCCTCTGTGTGTGATTGTGTGTGTGAACGAGTGTGTGTGTCTGTGAGTGATTGTGTGCCTGTGCGTGGTCCCCTATTCCTGCTCCTCCTGGGCATGTCTGGGTTCTCCCTCGGCCATCCCTCAGTCATTCCTCCCTCTCTCAGGGTCTCACCCACCCAGTCCTCAATGTCTCACCAATCCGAACCCTGGGAGCCATCATTTACCAGCCACCAGGACCTCACCAGTATGATGCCTGGCTCAACCCAACCCCTGCCCTGATGCTGGCGACTTCAGCAAAGATCCCATCACCCCTTCACATGTCCTACGTTCCTGTGCCACCGACTGACTTCTGGATCTTTAGAATGGGTAGGTCCCAGAGGCCCCGCAAATCCAACATGCCCCATGTGGAACTGGGGGTCTCTTCCCGAGACCTTCCCCTCTTCTGAACCTGGCCATTCCTGTCCATGGCATCAGTGCTATCCTTGACTTCTCCTCGCTCCACCTATGAGCCAAGTCTGTTGGCAAATGCCCTTCTTCCCACCTTCACGGCATCCTCACTGCCGGCCCCCTTCTCCCCACTCATGCGGTGTCCAGCCTGGTTCAGGGTCTGGTCATTCTTAGATGACTACAAGGCCTCCCAGGCCAGTGATCGCCTGCCTCCAGCCCCTGCCCTCTCCAATCCAGCTTCCACTCCACAGCCCAGGTCTCCCTGCTCAGGAAACTCCAGCGGCTTCCTGTCACCTCCAGGGTCAAACAGAAAACCCTCACTTGGACTTTGAAAGCCCATTAGCTTTTGAGGCAGTGAGGTAGCAAAGGGGAGAGCTGGGCTTGGAGGCAGGAAGCCCTGAGTTCAAATCCAGCCAGAGACACTCACTTGCTGTGTGACAAGTCACGCCATCTGTTTGCCTCGGTTTCCTCAATAGTAAAATGGGGATAACAGCCCCTTCCTCCCAAGGTTGTGGTAAGGATCAAATGGGGCCATGATTGGGAAGCTCTTAGCACAGGGACAGGTGCTTGGAAGGTGCCGTCTGAATGCACATCCCTTCCCCACTGTTCCGCCCCCCTCTGCACACTGTACATCTGGCCTCAAACATACCACAGTCCACCTTCCCCCATGTCCCCACCCATGCAGCCCTCACCTTCTACAGGAGGTCTGTCCTGGTCCCTCCCCACCACTGAACCCCCAGCTCAGGCCTTCTCCTTTCAGATTGCCTCTCATTTGTACATCCTGTAGGCACACAGCTCCCTCCTTGGGAGGCCCGTGCTTGAGAGGAGGGACACACTGCCTGGCATACAGTAAGTGCCTGATGGTGCTCGTGGACTGAGGGGAAGGGCTGAACAGAGGCTCACTTGGGGGTCAGATCCCCGTGAGGGTCAGCAGGCCTCCAGCCACCCCAGAGTCCGAGCAGGCACCAGAGAAGAGGACCAGGACCTGCCCAGCTTCCTCCTCTGTAAAGTGCTCTGCAGACCTTAGCCCTGGAGGCCAGTGGTGACCCCCTGGCCAGGGAGCAGCTCAAAGTGCTGACATCTACCCCCAAGGGGGTCCTAAGGCTCGGAGAGGGCAGTGACTGTGCTGGCCACACAGCCAGGGGCGGAGGCAAAGGACACCCCCTCTCCCGCCACCCTGAACCCCAGGGGAGGAGTGAGACCTTGTCCTCCTCCACCTCCTCCTGTCTGTCATCTTCTTCCCTTTCAGCCAATGGCAGGAGGGCTTGTGTGTCGGGGCTCTCTGTGGCCTCAATGGAAAATCCCAGCACTGGCCTCACTTTGCTTTGCATCACACAAGAGAGGAAAACAAGCTGCGATTTCAGAAGTTAAGGACGCCTGGCTCCCGCAGAACTTGAAAACAGACAGCGCAGCCTGGCCACATCACTCAGTTATTCAACTTCAGACCCTGCTGCTGGGAGGTTTGCTGAAGATGCGCCCACTGGGAGGACTGTGGGGAGGAGGAAGATGGGAAGAGGAAATCCTCGGCAGATGTGAAAGGAGGGAGGGCAGTGGGGGGAGAAAGAGAGAGGGAGGAAGAAAGGGGAGAGAGACACAGAAAGAGTAGGGGAGAGAGAGACAGAGACAGAGAGAGAGACAGAGAGAGAGAGAGACAGAGACAGAGAGAGAGACAGAGAGAGACAGAGACAGAGAGAGAGAGACAGAGAGAGAGAGACAGAGAGGGAGACAGAGAGAGACAGAGAGAGAGACAGAGACAGAGAGAGACAGAGACAGAGAGAGACAGAGACAGAGACAGACAGAGAGAGACAGAGAGACAGAGAGAGAGAGACAGAGAGAGACGGGGGGGGGGAAGAGACAAATAGAGAAGAGAAAGCAATAAAGGAGAAACAAAAACAGGAGAGGGAGAGAAAAGAGAGAGGAGAGGGAAAAGGGAGAGAGAGACAGAGAAAGGAGATGAAAGAAACAGGAGAGAGATGGAGAAGAAAGAAGCAGAGAGAGATACAAAGAGAGAGAAAAAGAGGGAGAGGAGGGGAGAGAGAGTGAAGGAATGTAGAGAGGAAGACAGGATAGAAGAGGAAAGCCAACAATGGAGGTAAAAGGGGACTAAGACAAAGGGGAGGGAGAGGGAGAGGGCAAGATAAGCAGTGGGGACAGGGAGACATATCCACGTGCCACTGCCATGGAGAAAGGACTGACTCACTCGGTCCTGACACACACCTCACCTGGGCCATCCTCACAAGCCCCAGGCGTTCTTTGTGTCACTGGGCAGTGCCACTGGCAGATGGGGCTGGCAGGTAATGACTTCTCCATTAGCTCTTGGACCCCAGGGTGAGTCTGGGGAGGGCGGTGCAGCATCAGTGACTCTTGGCCTCAGGGAGGGGTCAGTGGATGACCAAGGGGGATCCCCAACCTGCTGCTGCCAGTGGCCCCAGCCAAGGGTGGAGATGGGAGGGAACTGTCCAGACCACGGCTGTGGATCCTTGTTTGTTTGAACAGAGCCCCCAGATCCCCCAGGAGGGCGTGCATCAGGGCTGCCCTGCCAGCCCTGGCCCCTCTGTGGGAACACAACTCTGCCCTGTACTGGGGCAAGGTAGCAGACTGGGCCAGGAGGGCTCAGCTAGGGAAAGGATACAGCAAGGTCAAGTGTGGAGGCCCCCAGGGAGATGAGGAACCAGGGAACAGCTCGGATCAGGTATTCTGGTTGTCGATCATGAGCCAAAATGGCAGAGGTGTAGAGGAAACCAGCCAGGGCGGAGAAGCCCCTGGCCCACAGGTGGAGACATGGAAAGGCTTTCCCTTGGTGCTGGGGAAATGAGGAGAGGGTTAGTGCAGAACCCCTGGGAGCTCTCAGGCACTTCATTACAGATCCTTGGGGAAGAGGGGGTCAGGACCTGGTCTGCTCACCCCATGTTGAGTGTCCACCCCCACCCCCCACACTGTGTTCCTTCCCCAAGCTGGACCACTGGCTCTCTGCGCCCTGGCTGGTCCGTAGCTCCTTTGGGTCAGGGCTGTGTAGGGCAGACACGTGGCTCACAGAAGTAACTTTTATTTTCCTTTTTTTTTTTTGAGAGGGGAAGGCAAGGCAATTGGGGTTAAATGACTTGTCCAAGGTCACACAGCTAGTAAGTGTTAAGTGTCCGAGGTCAGACTTGAACTCAGGTCCTCCTGACTCCAGCACCAGTACTCTATTCACTGTGTTGCCTAGCTGCCCCTCAGAAGTTTTGCTGAGCACTCCTGATGAGGGGCCGCTAGCCTCTACCACCCTGGCCAAAGAGATTCTGTCTCCCTGGAGAGACGCCCCCCCAAGATGCGGCCCACCAAGCAGCCTTACTTACTATTTTAGAGAATGAAGGGATCCGGGAAGTCCAAGAGATAATCAGGCCAACCCCCCCCAGCAGGTAGCCAAGAGCTTCTGGATTCTCCTGGGGAACAAAACCAAAACGAACCAAACATCTCAGCAAACACATTCTGGAGGTAACCATGTCAGGAATGCTCATTCTGGGGGGACATGTCAAGGGCTCCCATTGTGGGGGGACATATCAGGGGTTCCCATTCTGGGGGAGACATATCAGGGGTTCCCATTCTTGGGGGGACATGTCAGAGGCTCCCATTCTGGGAGGGACATGTCAGGGGCTCCCTTTCTGGGGGGATGTATCAGGGGCTCCCATTGTGGGAGGGACATGTCAGAAGCTCCCATTTTGGGGGGGGGACAGTATGTAAGGAGCTCACATCCAGAGGCTGGGGGGGGAGAGACAACTTGCAAACATCTGAGTGCCTGGAAGATATAACCAGAGCCAGTGAAGACAATTAGGAAGGGGAAGGCATTCCTAGGGGAAGGCCCTAGGAAAGGTCTCCTGCAGGAGGGGGCATCTGAGTTGAATCCTGAAGGAAGTTCAGGAGCCAGGAGGCAAAGGAGAGGAAAGGGACCTCCAGGAAGGGGGCACAGGCAGTACAAAGGCAGAGGGAACACCAAGAAAGCAAGTTCAGCTGCATTATTGGGTCCATGGAAGGGAACAAAGAATAAAAAGGTTAGATGAGTGGCAGGAAGCCAGCTGTGTGGGGCGTCCAGAGCCACACAGAAAAGCTCACGCTGGGTCCTTGGGGAGACAGATTCCCCTGGTATTCATTGAGCAGGGCCAACGTGGGGAGATCCTTTCATTGGCTGATTGGAGGGGAGGGGAATGAGGGGGGCCAACCCCCTGCCAGGCCTTTGGCATTCTCAGTACCTGCAGCACGCTTCCCAGAAGTCTTCTCTGCGCTCCGTGGAATTCTGGGGCAGCTGGCACCTGGGGAGCCAGGACGAGCCAGCCAGCACCCACCCCCAGGGGCACAAGGAGGACAAACATGCGGGCCCCAAGTTTCCTCCTCGTCCTCTCCTGAGAGCAGCGGCCTGCAGCAAACACCCAAACCCCATTTTACTTCTGGAAAATGTCCCTGAGAAGTCATGGCCCTTGGAATGCAAGGGCTGCATTCTCTGAGTCGAAGGGGTCTCTGAAGGTACCTTGTCTATCTCATCCCCAAGAAAACAGCCTTTCTGTACTGTCCTGCCCAAGGACCCTTGAGCCTCTGCCTGAAGACTTCCAGGGACGGGGAACTCACTAACTCCCGAGGCAGCCGAGGGAGTCCCTTTGGGATAGCTCCCCCCACTAGGAAATTTCCCCTGATCTCTAGCCTAAATCTGCCTTTGTAACAGCCCCATCGCTCTGTCTCCTAGGGCCAAGCAGAATAAAGCTAGCCCTGACTCCCTGCCCAGCCTCCAGAGAAGATGCAGGTTTGCGCAGAGGAGGCGCCGCTGGGGCTGCAAATGTCCTTGGTCCCTCATGGGCAGAGACTCCAGTTTCCTCAAAGCCCTGGTTACCCTTCTCTGCGTCTACTTCCAGTGCCCTGGAGTGAATCCTATGCTGCCAGCGGGACCAGCCCAGGGTAGGAGACAGTGGGGCTGGCCTCACATCCCCAAAGTTTCCTTGGCTTGCAGTCCACCAACATCCCCAGATCTTTTTCAGATTCCTCATCCATCTTGTATGGTGAAGTCCATTTTTTTTTTTTGACCCAGTAAGAAGCTGAACAGGAAGCAGGGATGTCTTTAATTCTGTACATTGGATGCCAGTCTGGTCAACAGGAAGGAGGGTGCTCAACCCAACCCTAAATTCAGTCAGCAGGAGCTGACTTTTAACACACACCCTCCCCCACAGCTCATTTTGGAAAGATGGAGAGTTAATGAGGTGTCTCTCTCAATACTGGGCCAGTAACAAGTCAGAAGAAATGATGCCTCTCATTGAGTCTGACATTTTGACTTAGGGAATGCCTTTCCTTTCCTCTCTTGGTCTCACTTTCTATTTGGCCAAGCTCCAAATCCCGGGCCTGCCCTGCTTCTCTCCCAGCTGTTCTCAAGACTTCTTCCCTCCCACCTCTCATGCTCTGCTTTCTGCCTTCACAAATTTCTTGCCATTGTTGTTGGGTCACGTCGGGCTCTTTTTGACCCCACGGACCATACCCTCCATGCAGTTTTCTGGGCATTTCTTTCTTTCTGTAGATTAAGGCATGCAAAGGTTAGGTAACTTGCCCAGGGTCACACAGCTAATAATTCTTCTTCACTCCAGGCTTAGTGCCCTCTCCACCAAACCACCCAGCTGCCTCTTCCTTCATGAAGGCCCTCGCTTGTGAATTGATTCAACCTTTCTGGAGGACAGTTTGGAACTCTGGAATATCTGCCCAGAGGGCTACAAAATTGTGCATGCCCTGTGACCCAGCCCTACCACTGCTAGCTCTGTATCCCAAAGAGATCATCAAAAAGGGAAAAGGACCCATGCATAGAAAAATATTTATAGCAGTTCTTCTTGTGGTGGCTAAGAACTGGGAATTGGAGGGATGGCCATGCATTGGGGAATGGCTGAACAACTTGGGGTATATAATTTTAATGGAAATGAGGAGGAAGGTGTTTTCAGAAAAACCTGGACTTTTATGAATTGATGCAGAGAGAAGTGAGTAGAACCAGGAGAACATTGTACACAAACATAGCAACATTGTACAGTGAAGGACTGTGACTTAGCTCTTCTCTGCAATATGATGATCCAAGACGATCCCAAGATTCAGGATGAAAACGCTCCCCATCTCCAGAGAAAGAACTGACGGGGTCTGGATACAGACTAAATCACTCTTTCTTCTTCCCCCCCCTTTTTTTTGCACAAAATGACTCACATGGAAATGTTTTACATGACTGCACATGTACAACCTGTACTAGATTGCTTATTGTCGGGGAAACTAGGTGGTGTAGTAAATAGAGCACCAGCCCTGGAGTCAGAAGGACCTGAGTTCAAATCCAGCCTCAGACACTTGACACTACTAGCTGTATGACCTTGGGCAAATCACTTAACCCCAATTGCCCTGCCTTCCCCTCTCCAAAAAAAGATCACTTTACTGTCTCAGGAAGCAGGGAGGGGAGGGAGGCAGAGAATTTGGCAGAGGATCCCTGAATATGGACATGGCATAAGTTTGTCTTACGAGATTTTGTCTAGTTGCGATTGCTGAAAATAAAAGATGTTTCTTTTCTAGCATGTAACTGTATGATTTCTAGCATGTTTAAGGGAGAATTATCAAAAAGACCAATTGTTCTAAAACTAATCAATTTATATAGTAGCAGAGACTCATTCCCCTTGTGAACACTTTCTAAGTCCTTTTTTATATCTCAATAGCAACATTGCCTTTCTAAAAGGTGGGAGTGGATTGCAGCTTGGAGGTACTCCGAACACACTTGTGTAAACTGAGTCCCCCTTGGCCCTAGTAGGAGCTGGCCTTTCTGTGGGCTTGTTAGGGCCCCTTAAGACTCTACCCAAACTCTGAGAACCTACAGAAAACTCAGGCAAAGGACAGAGCAACTCAAGCAGGGTTGGAGGCACCTGGGCGTTTATTCTCCCCCGTGATTTTGGGGGTATTGAGTATGCACTGCTAACAGGGGAGCACTCCCCAGCTATGAGAAGCTTGTTACTGCTGAGGCACGTGGGAGAACAGAGTCGGGGGAGGGGAAAGGAGCTAAAAGGAAGGAGGCAAGGTGAAAGGGGGAGGAGAGAGAGACACCAAGATGGAATGTCTTGCCGTTTAATCTCTTTCTCGTTTACAATCACCTCATCTCTCTCTCCTCCTGCAAGCGGCCCATGGAGCATCTTCTCTGCCTGGCAAGTCATCTTACAGACTGTCCTCCATGAAACCTTAGCTGTTCCTCCAAGAATCAGGGCCCTTGCCGCCCTTAGAGCTCAGAGTCATGGCTACCTCAAGGTCTTCCTTGAGGCAGATCTTCCTCTCCCTGAAACCAGTACCCAGGAATGGCCAGGGAACCCCCCTCACCTGCAGAGGTGACAGCCACACAGACTCACCCAGCTTGGGCTTGATCTTGGAGCCACAGATGGGGAAGAGAAGCAGCAGCAGGTTGACCACCTCTATGGATGCCAGGTAAATGCCAGTGAAGACCTGTGGGAGAAAGATTTCTCAGTGCTCCCCGTGCACAGCTAGGCTTTGTAGTGGTTACAGACCTTTCGTCAAGACTTCTAGCACTGCGACATACTAAGCCAGCCCCTGCACAGTCCCATTGCTTCTGCAGGTGTTGCAGTGACTCTATGGAAGGGTACCAGAAGGGAGCAGGCCTTTCTTTGCTTCTGGGGATGGGGGGCCTGGGGACAGAAGAGGGTCTTTTCTACATGTCGGCACTATTGATGAATAGATCAGACTCTCTCTGCAACTCCATGCCACTCCTCTGGCTTTAGGGGATGCCACCCCCACCCCCCAACACACACCCTCCTCAGAGAGACACCCAGACATATTATACACCCCCTCTATACCTCATGTCATACACATGGACACACACTCACGTGTAACATGTACATGATACAATACACCCATACACACATGTGCACACACAACACATGTACCCACAAAAACTCCAAAGGAGGTTTTACAGCAAAGATTTGCTCCAATGCCTGGACTGTGTCTCTGCACCTGGGGGCCCAACCTGAGGCAGCTCTCTCTAAACTGAATTAAGTCGATATCCGAGCAATATGAGGGCGGAGTCAGAGATCCAGAGCTGGTGGGACCTCTGAGGTCATTTATCCCCACCCCTACTTTACAGATACAGAAATCAAGGCCCAGAGAGGTAGAGTGGTAAGGTGGGCAGAGCCTTGGATTAGAATCCCACCTGAGACACCTCCTAGCTATGTGACCTTGGGAAAAGCACAATTTCCCAAGCCCTCAGTTTACTGGTCTGTAAAATGGATTGTCCCAGCAGAAGTGTCAGACTCAGCCCGGAGAGACTTTGGAGGGAATGGGTTTGGGTGAGGACTGAGGTCAGACGCCAGATTGTGCAGCTGAGAAAGTGAGGGGAGGAGAAAGAGCAAAGCTCCCCCCAGGAGTCTGCCTTCAGGGAGAGGAAGACCAGAGGAGCAGAAAGAGCTTGGCAGGGCCGGGTCAAAATATTTGTTTAAAGATGAAAGAGATTTGAATGTGTTTGTGAGCCACAGGAAAGGCCCTGAGGACAAGGAAGGACTGGAACAGAGAAGGGGAGGGAGGTGGGAATGGGTTGGCTGAGTCCACAGTAATTCAATTCCATTACTTTCAACTAAGCATTTGTTTGACAGAACTTGTCTGGAGCACCTAGAAGTGCTACAGGAGGTACCCGGGGAGAAGGACCCTAAGTGTAGCAGCTCCTGCCCTCGGGGAGCTTACATCCTCTACGGGAAAACAGCAAACACATAGGTCCATATCAAAGGCATTTCCGGGTGGAGAAGCTGCTGCAGGTGGGGAGCAGGAAAGGCCTCTTGAAGGAGGGGCAGTCGGAGATTTCTAGAGGCTGAGGTGAGGGATGCATTCTAGGTGGGGGGCAGGGTGTGAAGTGAGCACAAAAGCATGGGGGTGAGAAATGAGGGAGAGCAAAGGGTAGGTCAGCTGTGTGGAACAAAGCACACGTCTGTCAAGCTGGGCCAGAGTCCAATTCCAAAGGGCTTTAAAAACCAGACCAAAGCATTCAAACATCCCACAACTTTCCTTTCAGCATTTTAAACTGGAAAAAGGAAGGAAGGGGCACCAGTCCCAGCTGAAGACTCAGTAAGGTGGCCCCGGGATGGAAAATGGTGGGGGGCTGGAGAGCGGCTGCCCTTCTGACATCCCTCTGCCTCCCCTCTTCCAACGTCCCCCGATTCCAGCCCTGTCTCTCACTCTGTCCCCTCTCCGGTGGCTCTGGCTTCCTCCAGCTAAAGCCAGTGTTTACACTACGATGCTTTGTATGTTTGCAAAGTATTTTACAAATGTCTCGTTTGCTCCTCAGAAGAACCCTGGGAGGCAGAGGCTATTATTCCCTTTTTTTAAAATGGGGAAACTGAGGCAGGTAGTGATTAGGCCATTTGCCCAATTCCCTGGGGCTAGTGTCCGAGGGGGGATTTGACCGCAGGTTTCTCCCTGACACCCGGCAGAACACTAGTTGATGTTACTGGAGCTGCCAAGGTTGGTGTGGAAAGAGCTCGAGCCATAGGCTCAGCTGATCTGAGGTCAAACCCCAGCAGCAGTACTCAGCGGTCCACATGTGACCAGTGTCCCAATATGTCACATGGGGATAACACACAGAGCTCAAAGGATCCCCAAGGAGCCATTTTTAAAGCACTTTGAACTCGGAAAGCATCATGGAAGCATTCTCGGAGATGTTCAGCCATGTTAAAATAGATGGGATCCTGGGTTCAAGGCCCACTGGGGGAACACACTGATTTATGTAGCTTGGGAAACTCCTCTCATAGTCCCCAGGGTCTCCATACTGCTGAGCAGGTGCTGGGTGGGGGGGGACTTCCGCACATGGAATGGGGGAGGAGCCGAGGGGGGCTCCCTACACGGAGCAGGCACAGGTGCTGGGGGTGGGGCTCCTTTCACAGAGCAGGCACAGGTGCTGGGTGGGGGGGCTCCCTACATGGAACAGGCACAGGTGCTTGGGGGTTCCCTACATGGAGCAGGTATAGGGGCTGGTGGGAGGCTCCTTTCACAGAGCAGGCACAGGTGCTGGGGGTAGGGGACTCTTTTCAAAGAGCAGGCACAGGTCAGATCCAGAACACTAGCTCTTACTCCATGGCTCCCTCCTGGGAGGCACCAGGTGAGGACCTGGGCAGGCTGGGCTCTTGCTGCCACCCCTCTGATTGGGAGCAGAGCCAAGGGTCCCTGAGCAGGGTTCAGGCAGGCAGGCAAGCAGGCAATGCTTCTGGGATAGCCTACGTCTGACCCCTGGTGGCCACTGTGGTGCTGACACAGGGCCCAGCAGAGCCTGGCCAGGTACCTGGGGCACAAAGGCACCTACCTGGATGGGCAGCTGCTTGGACAGCAGCGCCCCAAAGGCATCGCTCAGGCTGCCCACAAAACGGTAAATCACACACAGCACAGACTGGTCCCGGCTGGATTTCTTACAGCACCCCAAATAAAAACATCTGTAGAGAGAGGGGCAGACAGAACAGATGGGTGAGTGCTGGCATGTGGCCCTCAGGCTCTTGCCACTGATGTGCTGTGGGTTCTCAGAGCCAGATCTGGGGCTTGGAGGGGGTGTTCTGGGCAGTCAGGGGCCTTTCTCGTTTACAGACTGACAAAGAGAGGACCCCGAGGGGCACCAGGGCTCTCTTGAATCTCCCATTCCCCTCTCGCTGGGTCTGTGTCTGTCTCCCTCTGTGAGGCCAAGAATGGCTTGTCTTTGGATCAAGGCAGTGCGGTGATGCCACAAGGAGCAGGGCCTGGACCTGAGTTCAAATCCAGCCTCAGACATTGATTACCAGCATGACCCCAGGCAAGTCACTTGCAGTCTGTTGGTCTCAGTCTCCTCAACTGTAAAAGTGGTTGTGGGTCAGAGGGAGCCTGTTCCATAGATGCTACACACATCTTCCTTCCTGCCCAGAGCATAGTAGGTGCTTAGTCAATGCTCGTCAGGCTGTACCAGTGACTCTGCCTTGATTTCTTTTGCAAACTGTTCTCGGGTCCAGCTGGAGCCTTCGCCTTGTTCATTCCAGCTCCTGTCTCTCTCTGGGCATCTGAGGAGTGACCTTTGGGTCTGGGCTCCCCACAGCACTAGTTGGTCCCCTGGAGCAGAGCCCTGTTGGGGCTCCCAAATGGGCCTCCATGGTCTCATCTGTAAGTTCTCTTTAACAGACAGTCTGGGGTCACTAAGCACACCACTTACTGACTAATGTTAGTAATACGAATTAGCTGGCCTCAGCCCATCACTTCCCCTTAAGCCTGGTGCCTTCCCCTGTGGATTCTCTCTATCGTGAATGTAGCTTGTTGGTGCCTCCTGCCTCCCCCTGCCTGTGAGTTTCTTCAGGGTGGGGCCTGTCCTGCCTTTCCTTGTAACCCCAGCCCAGGAGGCCCTGACTCGTGGTAGGCCCTTCATGCACGGTTACTGACTAATGGATGCTTTCCCTATTTTTAATCTTGTTTTGATTTCTGTCACTTCATTTCTGAATCTATCTCTTGCAGAGAGCTGGTCCTTGTGAGCTAGACCAGTCAAGAGAGAATCTAAACACTGGCTACCTAAGGGGTTAGTGGAGGAGGCAGGAGGGTCAAGAGGAAGCAGCCAGTCCCCGTTCTGGCCAGAGCTCCTGCCCATCCCCAATCTGAATCAGTTCCTCCCAATCAGTCAGTCTGGCCCAGACGTAAGGACCTGGAAGGCCTTCATTGTGAGAAGAATCAGGCCCAGAGGGGAAAGGCAGTGTCCAGTCACACAGGGAGTGAGGAGCTCCTGGCCCCAATTCCAAACCCAGCCCACCCCCCTCCTTTTACAAATGAAGTGCACTGAGCTCATTAGAGCCAGGCCAGGCTGAGGTCCCAGGTCTCCCCCTAGCCTGTTCTGTCTGCTGATGCCTTGGGGCACTCTGCTCCTCTCTCCTGTGGCATTGGAAACCACAGCTAAAGACCTGTCAGAAATAGGGATACAGCATGTGTAGAGTCTGAGATCAGCTGGGCAGCAGGCACATTGACTGCCTGCCTCCAGAGCTGCCCTGCTCCCAGGCCTAGCAGGTGGAATCCATCAGACACTGGCAGCCCTGCAGGTCCCTGCCTTCTAGGGCCATTCATTCTACCTGCCTCTAGACCAAGTGGGCAAATGCAGGAACTATTTCTGGGGCCACCCGACACTTTGAGGTTATTTTAAGCCAGTTTCCCCTCAAGGGCTTCACATGTCCAAGGCTGGCTGGACAGGGAGAGCAGAACTGGGACAGATCCTAACCCTGTGGGTCTGGTTTGGTTCTCACCTCCTCTGTCTAAATCCCAAGCCCAGCCCTGGGGGTCCTGGCACTGCTATTCTCCAGCAGGGAGGCCTTGGCTAAGTCCTTTCCCATCTCTGGGTCTCAGTTTCCCGATCTGTAAAGTGATGGGGGTGGGAGGCATGTTGTACTTTAAGGTTCATTCCCTCTCACAATCAAGATTATCTCTAAAGGATGGATGGGGGGCAGGCCTAGGGGGTCCCCTTTCCTTTCCTTTCTTTCCCTTTGGTTTTCCAGTTGAATTTTCCCCACTGAAAACAGCGTCTCCAACAGAGGGATGAGGACGGTTCGCCTGTGCTTTTGAAGGTCCAGCATCAGAGGAAGAAGCTTGGGCCAAGGAAGTTACAGGGGATCCCCAAGGTCACAGAGGGCGGAAGCAGTAGGTCTGGTACTGGAACCCAGGGCCCTGGAGTGCAGATGCTGCCTGCACGGAGTCAGGAGGTCTCGTGGTTACCCCTCCCCCCCCCCACTCAGACCCCCCTCCTCTTCATTTTTTCCCTCTCTCGGCCTTCTAGGGAACTCAAGGCTGTTTTGGTACCAGGAGAGCCCAGTTTCCCGTTCCCACCCCTTGCAGCATCCGCTTTCTAGCTGGGAGAGCTGGCTTCCCCTCGCGTTAGGACCACAATCTGAAACCGGGTAGAGAACGCTCCTCCAAGAACCTTTAGACCACCCCCACCCCCCTTTCTCCGGAGAGAAAGAAGCCGGTGACTGGGTCTGACTTGCCCCGGGGTCGTCCAGGCCATAAGGGACAGACTCAGAATTCGAACCCAGGTCCTCTGACTTTGCCCCCGCCCACAAAGCTTCTGCTCCCTCCCAGAGGCAGCAGCCCTCCCTACCAGCCTCCACCCATGGGAGACCCGTGCCCCCTCCCCGCGGCGCCTCCACCCCGCTCCCTCTCTCCCCCAGCTCATTTACAATACGTGGGCGGCGATCCAGAGCAGGGAAGCCAGCAGCCACAGGCCAAAGGACAGGCACACACGGTCGTGGGCGAAGCAGCTGGCTAGGTAGTCCCAGTCCCCTAGGACAGGCGGCGGGGGCGGCGTGGGAGGTCCAGGGGCCATCCCAGCCGCTGCCAGGGGCGTTTCCGCAGCCCAGAGCCGCCTCCGCATGGCTGGGGTCCGAGGGCTCGGAGGAGGCGGGGGCAGCCGCAGCTCAACCTGGCAGCCTGGCTCAGCGCGCCGGGAGCACGGACTCGGCCATGTCCACGATCCACGGTCACGGCCACGCGAGGGCCGCCCCCGCCCCCAACTCGGGGGGCGCGGGGCGCTGGCCGGCTCTGCCTGGACAGCCTCAGAGCAGAGGGACCAAGCAGGACGCGAGCCTTTCCTGGCTTCCCTAATTCCAGAAGGACAGACGGCGGGACGGCCGGACAGCCGGGCGGGCGGACAGACCGCCAGGCAGCCAGCCAGGTTCGGGAATTCTCCGAGCCGGAGCAAGAGTTACTTTGTAACAATCGCTGCCTGCGGCTTCCCCTATTGTTTGGGATCTGGGCGGGCGCGGAGGCGGCGCCCTCTAGTGCGGAAACCCGGGAACGCCGGTGCCCTGAGGCCGCAGAGCCAAGGGATGGGAGGGGAGGGGGATGAACCAGGCAGTCTCTGGGGCATTTGTCTTCCAATCTCTCCAAGGTTACTCTCCCAAACTCGGGGGAAGCCTGGAACCGATGAGAAAGGCCTCGAGCAATGATGATGCAGGCACCATCGCTCATTCACCCCCAACGGGCTGGTACAAATTTGAGTGCTCCGCCGCCACTGGAGGGCTCTGGGCAGGAGGACCCAGCCGTCCCCTTCAAGGGCCTTCCTCCCTCCTGCCAGACGAGCAGCTCGGCCAGCCCTTAGCACAATGTCAGGCACACCATAGGTGCTTAAGAAATATGTGTGTTGACGACTCTGGCAAGGGAGGCTGTTGAGAGGTTGGGAAGGGCCTTAAAGGCCAAGCAGAGGAGTTTGTGTGTTGTCCTAGAGGCGACAGAGAGCCAGCAAAGCTTTCGAGTGAAGGAGCAGGGCGGCATCCCAGTGGAAGATGGAGGAGGAGGAGGGACTGGAGGCAGGAAGGCCATGGAGGTTATGGTAACACAGTCCAGGTGAGAAGGCGAGAGGGCTAAGACAAGGGTGGTGGCCATGTGAGTGGAGAGGTGGGGAATGAGCAAGGGAGTTGGGGGGGGGACATTTATTAGGAAGAGGGCAGTTGGGTGGTTAGAGCACCAGCCTCAAAAGTCAGTCCTGAGTTTTATTCTGGCCTCAGACACTCGTTGGTGTGGCCCTGGACAAGTCGCTTCACCCTGTTTGCCTCAGTTTCCTTATCTGTAAGATGATCTGGAGAAGGAAATGAATACCACTCCAGTATCTCTGCCAAGAAAACCCAAAATAGGGGGCAAAGGGAGTCAGCTGTGACTGGAGTGACAGCAGTGACCATAGGAAGAGGTTTCATAATTGTCCAGCCCATTAGATAATTTTAATTGAAACACCCTTCCAGCTCAACCTCCAGATTTCACTCCTGGGCTCCCTCCCCGCCCAGGCAGCAAACAGTCCTTCTCTCCAACACTCCCTTTCTTGCTTGTTTGAAAGGACCTGGTCAGAGCCACTGGATCACGAGGCTGCCTCCTGCTGGCCTGAGCACTGGGCAGGGTCAGGGGGTATCCTTTCTGTCAGCAGGGGGCTCTGATGCCCGGGGCTTGTGTATATTCTATACACGGGAAGCACCACAGGAAGAGACAAATCAGAGAAGCCCTGGGAAAAAACTGGCGTCAAAAGTGAAAATAAAAAAATTCTCCAGTCACGAGTGTCTGTTTCCTGGCTATGTTCTCCTCAGGACCATTGTCTTCTGGCGAATCAAGCCCGGATGAGGGAGACCAGCAGGCCTGAGCAGTGACCCAAGTCTCACTGTCGAACATGGCAACTCAGGCAATAAACATTTAGTAAGCACCTACTGCGTGCCAGGCCCTGTGCTAAGCGCTGGAGACAGAGAGATAATGGCCTAGCCCTTGACTTCCAGGAGCTCCCAGTATGAACAAGATAGCATGCAAACAAGTCATGGACAGGATACAGAGGCAAGGGATGGGGAAGGGCTTGTAGAGGGCATGACTTCAGCCAAGAGCCGGTGCTGAAGAGGGTGTGCCAGGCAGGGGGCACAGCCAGAGGATGTGTCAGGGGGCAGGAGATAGATTAGAGGAAGGGAGAGCAGTGTGGTTTGTGTCCCCTCAGTGCAGTGTGAGTGTGGCAAGGGAGAACTTTAAGAAGCCTGAGAGGACGGCATTTGATTCTGAGGCGATTGCTAGGAAGCCTGGTCTATTGGGGTGGTGCCAATGGCAGGAGGGAGCTTGTACTGGGGGAAAACAAACGTTAGCGACTAGAACTTTCTCGTTTAGCCTCCTGAGGGGCCACCAGAGGGATGCTGCCCAGACCTGTCTAGCATCTGTGACCACCTCCTCTCCAGGCAACAGTCATTTCCTGATGACAGGTTTTTTTTTTTTCCAGACATTCAACCTTAGTCTCCCTCCTATCCCTGAAAGCAGGGGCGGGGCACAGTAATCACCCTCCAGGAACTCTCTTGAAAAGACTGACTCTTGTGATGGAATACTACTGCTGTGCTATGAGAAATGAGGAGCTGGTTAGTTTTAGAAAAACACGTAAAGACTTGCAAGGAATAATGAGTGAAATGGGCAGAACCAAGATAACACTGTATACAGTAACAGCCAAATTCTTCTAAGAACTAAGCCATTCTGAGTATTAGAACTACTCAAATCCACTACAAAGGACCTAAAAAGGAAGATCCTCTGCAGCCAGAGGAAGAACTGACAAGACAAAAGAGAGACTCCGTAGTATGGTCGTGCCAACGGTAGCCTTCTTCAAGGGAGCACAGAAATGAAGAGCAGCTTTTATTAGGTTTGTTTTTTTTAAGTAAACAGTGTGAAATGGAAATTCATGGCTGTGTTGTGCTGTGTACATGGAAATGGCTTTTTTGGTCTGTGTTTAAGTTAAAAATGATTTTTTTTTTTAAATTAAAAAAAGACTGACACCACAAAGGAGGGAAACTCCTTTTTCTGGTCCTGCTGGTTGAACTGTTGTACACACCAGGCACTCTCCAAGATCCTCTCTGTAGGGACTCCCCCATTCCAAGATGCTTAAGTCACCTCAAAAGGCCAAATTCCATTGTTTTTAGTAGTAACCTTCCCATTCCAATCATTCTGAGACAGATTATACTGCAGGACAGCAACCTGGGCACCAGCCCCCTTGATGCCAGTGGTCCAGTCAAGCAGACTCACCTATTGCCCATGCCTAAGAGTCAGCTTGTAAGCTCTCCAGTTGTGCTTAGGGGTCCAAGACTCTCCTTTGGTGAGAGGCCTCCCTGCAAGGACAGCTGCATCTAACTTCCTACTGTCCCTGGGCAGTGTTTTGAAGCCAGCAGGTGCTCCATAATTAAGCATCAAATGTCTAAGGTGCAACACCTTCCTTAAAGAATAGTTAAGGGGAAAGTGAGAAAGAACTTTCTTAATCTCTAGTGGAGAATGAGGAATAGGAAATGTGCTTGAATAAAAACAACAGGCATTCTAAACTCTGCTCCAATTCCAGCAGCCACTGAGAGAATGCCCAATCAAGGAGGGGTGGGCAGCACATTGGGAGAGGAAGCAAGTTATGGGAAGAGCCCTGGACCAGGTCAACTGAGTCCAGAGGTGGGTTCAAGTCCTTCCTGCACATTCACACAGCAACGTTACGGGAATCCAATGAGACGACCTTTGTTAACAGGCTATGCTATTATCAGCGGTAACGGGGTACCTGCAGAGACCGGCCACTCCTGGAGACTGCCTGCAGCTCCAGGGGCCCCATTTCAGAAAGGGCATCGACAAACATCCAGAGTATCATCAGAAGGCTTCAAGTCTGTGCCAGGGGCATCAACTGGACACTGGAGATGCCCTGTTTCCAGGTATGTGAAAGGCTGTCAGACACTCGACCTTGGGGGACAGGGACAGTGCTGGATTTGGAGCCAACAGACCTGCTCCACCTAAGCATGGTGTTTTCTTCATCTGTAAAATGCAGGGTTGGGCGAGACCGTATCTACAGGCCCCTCTAGGCTCCAATGGGTGGAAGGCACAAAGGGACACCCTTAAGCTTGATGTTGGGAAACACTGACCAATGGCTGCCCAAATGGGGGTGGGCCACGTGAGCAAAGGCAGGGTTCTCTTTCTTGACACCAAATCTTCAAACCCAGGCTGGACTAGAAAGGCAGCCATTCTTCCTTCCAGCTCTGAGTGGACAGGGTGGCATGATCCCACAAGCCCTTGGGCCTCCTGCAGGCCCCAGGAATGGAAGCGTAGCTTTTGTTGTTCCTGACATCCCTATACTCAGCACACACAGGAAGCCTTCAGGACTGCCCCAGTCTCCCAAACAACCAGCCCAGCCACACCTGAGTGCTACTCCCCCCTTCCTCCCAGGTACCAGAGAGCAGGGCACACCTGAGGCTGCCATCCAACCTGGGAAAGAGGCTGGGTCTGCACTGGGGCCCTTCTGGGCCTTATTAGCGTCCTGGTCCAGAGCACTAACCCCTGGAGCCCCAGGTCTAAGAAGTCCTTGTTGACTGACCCTGGGAAAGAAAAGGCGTTCATCTTTTCTGTTCTTGCTGCAGCCACACCTTAGCTGGGGCTCCCATCCCCTTGCTCAAGCCCTCTCTCCTGCCTACTGCCAAACCAATCCCTCTAAAAGCACTCATTCCCAGGAATGCCCCCTAGTGGCAGCTTCAGAGGATCTGGCCTCAGAGAACCTGGGTTCAAGGACCAGTGCAGGTTGCCAGGGAACCTGGAGTGATAGCACTGGCCTTCCTGTGACTTCTCCAGGCTCTTCCAGACTGAAAAGTCACTCAGTTCCTCTTTAGAGACCCAGAGGCAAGTCATCGAGGATAACACATTTAGAGACTTATCTGGAATGAATTCGATCCCTTTATCTCCAGTGAGACACCTGAAAGGTGCCTGTCACTTCCCACTGACACCAGGACCCCCGGCTTTCCTGAGCCCTCCCCCTCCACCCCCAACACCCTTGCATTTCTGGCCACTCTCCCATCATCCTTTGCTTTTAATAGCAACAATGTCTCTGGTACCTGTCCAGTAAGCAGGGAAGTTACTACACTGAGGAGCCTTGAAAAGGGTCACCTGCCTGGGATGGGGGAAGCAGTCCCCAACCCCCTCTGAGCTGACCAGAGAGGGTGTCTTCCCTGCTTAGTCAAGCTAGAAGGAACAGCTTGGGCTTTATTAAGAATTGATGAGCTCAATGGGGCAAGGCACCAGTGTTACAGAGAGACAAGGCAGTCCTGGCCCTCAGGAAGCCATCATCCCCTGGGGGACCACAGGCCCAGAGAGTGGGTCAGAAAGGCCCATGCCAAGGCAAGGAGGGGGAGAAGACAGTCTCCAGTGACTTAGGAAGATTAGAGTCAGTCATAGGGCAAGATGTGAGGTACTCAGGTTCAGCTGGAGATGTTCAGAGGCCCCCCAGGCAGTGAGGGAGGAGGGCATTCCCTTCTGCCACCACACAGAGGAGCTGAGATCAGAGGGTAGAGCTTGGGGGGGGGAAGGCAGGAGATGGACGCTATGCCCACAAAGACCGAGAAGAGACAAATGGGCTGGATAATCACTTTACAGAAGAAGAATGCAAGCTCGGGAGGCCATGCATCAATGGTGTCCTGTCACCTGTCCGGTCTGGAGTCTCCCTTTCTGAAGCAGTGTGAGGCAGAGGGCCGTCCTCCAAGGAAGAGGACAGGGTGTGGCTGACTCCAGAAGAGCCCTGTAAATCAGGCTCCAGAATCCAAGCAGGTGAGAAGAGGGGGGGCCCCCTTGAGGAGGACAGAGCCCAGAGGGATGGGGGTGGAGGCCAGATCCAGGCCTGGTTCTGCTGGGAACTCCGCCCAAAAGGAGCAGCCTTTATCACATCTCTAAGGACATTTCTGTGGCTGACCACTGGCCAAACTGAGAGGCCTCTCCACGAGTGACCGTCCTTCATCTGGCTCAGGCTGCACTGTGAGAGCAGAGGGGTCTGCCATGCTTACAGCTCCTTGATGCCATTGCCTGGTGGGAGTGTGGACCAGGCCCTGGACCTTGGCATAGAGACTGTGCCTCTGTAGACACAGCTGAACATCCCTCACCTCACCTCCATCTCACCCACCCTGCCATTCATCCATCTGTCCATCCATAGGCTTGTTCACCAGGAGCCAGGGGGTGCAGCAGCCCCCGTCCTTCGTTGCAGGGTCACCAGCCAAGACTGGTCATCTGGGCCCAGGAGGCAGCACCCCTCACCCCATGGGCTGGGAGGGAGCACAGGGACGGTCTCGGTCTGTCCCTCCTTCTGGCAACCTGGTGAGATGTCTGAAGGCACCTCAGTCAGGCTTGAGGTCACGCATCCAAGTGCCCGGTGACCCTGCGAATCTTCTCCCTTTTGTTCCGGTTGCCGTGTTTCTTCCAAGGCTTGCCAGGGCCCCCGTTATGGCCAATAGCAGAAGGGCCTGGGGCACCACCTGGCCTGTGGCCCATTGTGGCCTGCACACCCCTGGTCAGTGCCCTCACATTCTCCTGGGGAACAAGAAGCCATGCCTGAGACATCAGAGATGCCAGAATGGGGAAGTGTGAGGGCACTGCCAAGGAGCCCGCTGGGTTCTTGGGGACACGGATGGGGGAACAGACTGCAGCAAATGGACAGAAAGGCCCACCCTGGAGCAACTTCTCATGTGTTCTGAAAAAAATGACCTTATTTCTCAAGGAAAAAGCCGCAATCTCCCCATGGGCCAGCCTGACCCCATACACGCCTAAGTTGTCTGGGTCTGTGGCCATGTCATTTTCCTCACAAGCCCCCACTCCCAATCCATGGCTAGCCTTGGCTTCCCAGCCCCCATCACCAGGAGGCCCACTTGAGATCTTACTTGGTGGAAAAACGCTCGGTCGACCACATTCTCGATCTGCTTGGCCTTGTGGTGCCTCTGCTGCGGCAGCTGTGTCTCTGCTTTGCCCGTGCCCTGCCTCAGTCTTTCGTGCTGTGGCTGAAAGTCCCCAGGCTCGATGCCAGGAGGAGGGTGGCAATATAGCAGTTTACCCTGGAACAATTGAATCAGGGTTGGCTCTGGGACTGACTGAGGTGGGGGCCCCAGGAGCAGAGCTGCCTTGCTGGCCAGCCCAGCCCCAACCTCACAAACCTAGGGCTCAGCATTTCACGTGATTACAGCCCAACCCATTTGAGAAGCGCAGCCCAAGGCCAGCGAAATCATGTGCCCTGCCTAGCCACCAAGGCCCAGCCAGAACAACCTCCTACCATCAGGCTCAGCCCGTCCAACTTTGCAGCCCCCAGGGTCCAGAGTACACCTCCCCTCTTAGGCCATCCCAGAAGCAGCTGGGAGCTGTGCCCAGCTCTGCAGGTGATGAAGGGGAGGTCATCACAGCGTCCTGGGCATCCAGACCCTCAGCCCCAGGAGGTGTGTGAGTAGGAGACCATGCCTACCCTGACGTAGTCCTTCAGGATGTACCGGGCAGCTCTAGGCTGGTCAGGCTGTCCGTGGGCGGTCATAAACCCTCTCATGCCTGAGACAAAGACCCCAGGGGATTAGGAGGAAGAGCCAGGGACAGAAACCCTCCCACAGGCCTCCCTCAGGCTCAGGTCCCCATCATTCCCTAAGCATCAGGGCACCAGGACAGCCCCAGTGGGGGCACAGAAAGCAGCCTGCTAGCTCCACAGCGAGCTCCCATGGCATGCCAAGCCCCTGAAGCCCACAGACTTGTTCTAAACACAGCCTAAAAGCTAAAGGTGAGGGGTGTGATGCGGGAAGGGTCTTATTCCCAGACTTCTATTTCTGCTTCCTATTAAGAGCTGACTTTAATCTTCATAGGAAAAAACCCAACAGCATTAAAAATCAAAGACTGAAAAATCTTCAGAGGGCTAGAGAAACAAGGCGCGTCCCCAATAAACGCTCCTTCACTATGCTGCTTGGCACCCTCTGCGACTGATGGCTGACAGGAGTTGTATGACCTGGAAGCCAGGGCCCAGGAGGCCAAAGGCTGTGTTTATGTCCCCGGGCCCTGCTTTGCTGCCCCCCAGCTGATCTGAAGCCCAGTGGTGGCTCTGAACGGCTCCTGTCCAATCCTGTGTGCACTCACTTCCATAAGCCATCAGCAGCTCCTCAGAGGTGGGCTGCCGATTGGGGTCTTCATCTTCTCGGGGCCGTATGATGTGAATCCCATAGGTAGTTTCTAGGACATGTCTTGGGATGTTCTGGCAAATGTAAGTTTGTAAAGGAAGCTAGCTGGACCTTTGTGGTTGTCCTGGACCCCTGCCCCCTAACTTGTCGTCCAAGGGAGACCCTGAGTGCCAGGCACCAGGGGAAGATCCCCCACAATCCCTCTGGTTGCACCTGACCCCTGGATAAAGAGCGGGGGTATGCCCCAAGAGCCCTGTCCACTCACTGCCCCGCAGACATGAAGGAGGTAGCCTTAAGGGCTGGCTTCACCCCTTGAGCTCTTGGCCCCCCAGGGCCCCAGGCCTCTCCCACCTCAGCAGACACAGGAACCTATGCCATTTTCCACTCCTGGGTGTTGGTAGTCAGACAGGACTCACCCTTGTCTAACACCTGAATTCCGCCCCCCAACAAAGAAAGGATATGAAAGAAATGGGGGGGACATGGTCTCTCATCTGGTCAATGGGCAGAATCCCACAGCAGATCATCTCAGCCTTGGTGGAGACAAAGGACGGCATCACTAGGCCGGGACAGTCGCACAGACACAGGCCGGGCTCCACGTAGAGGGTCTGAAAGAGGAGCCCGAGGTTGGCCCAGTTCCTGACCAAGAGAGAGCAGGGCTGAGGGCCCGCCATCACAGCCCCCTGGGAGTACCTGGAAGTGCTTGGTGTGCCCAGGCGTGGCCGACACAGATACCTTCTTGTTCCCAAAGATGGTGTTGATGGTCGAGCTCTTCCCGACGTTGGGGTAGCCAACCTGGAGGGGGGAGCCACCTGAGACAGAAGCCACGTGACACCCCGAGGCCCAGCACGGACCCTCGGCCTCTCTGTGCCCCTCAGGCAGGGCAGCCAGGAACACTGTGCTTGATACTGACTGATGTGCAAATATGGGAGTCTTGAGGGTGCCCGAGACATCAATCCTTTCACACTCCTGCACATCCATAGACCTGAGCCTGGCACCCATGGACCAGCTAAATGGAAGGCATGATACAAGCAAACATACCAACCACTGCCTGGGCTTCATAGGAAGGCCTGCCCCCCTCCATTCACCAACGCGCTATTCCCAGACTTGCATCCCAGCCCTACTTGACACAGATTTTTTTTTCACACATTCTTTGATGGGGTCAGCCTGGCCTTCTGGCCCCCTGCATCCCCCACAGCCCTTGGTCTAAGTGATCTCACGCCTCTGACATGCACAACCCCTTCTGAGGCCCTGGGGCTCAGCATCTGCAGCCTGCCAATACCAGGCAGTTTTTTTTTCTGTGGGGCTACATGTATATTTTATATGCTTGTGCATGCACAGAATGCCAATTCTCTGAGAGCAGGAGCAGTATGACTCTGGTCTGTATTGTCAGGGCCTGGCACAGACCGGGCACTGCTGCATGCTGGCTGGTGGCCTGGCGATGCCATTCTATGGGGTGTGCCCCCTCTGCCCTGCTGGGGGTGTCCTCCGCTCTCATCCCAATAGTCTGGGAAGACTCTTCTAACTGACCAACTCTCAGAACAAGACAGTTACCATGAGGTCAGGTCAGATAGCGAGGATGCTGGGTCTGAATCCCACCCTAGGCACTTACTCCTGGTGGGATGGGGATGGGCAGGTCAGAAACTGTAGGACCCCAGGGCCCAGATTTAGAGTGGAACCACAAGCCCAACTCTCCACTGCCCATTGGACAAACAAGGGACACTGAGGCACGGAGAAGTTCAGGGACTTGCACAGGGTCACAGTGTCTGAGGTAGGATTCAAGCCTGGTCTCCTTGGTTCCCAGGCCAGTCCTCCAGCTACTCTCCCATGCTGCCCCAGACAAGGGGTTGAGAGGGTGTTTGGCAAACCCTCAGCTAGAAACAGACTGCATTAGGAAGGCCCTTAGCTCACCCCATGTCCTGGGGCCACTTGGGAGCCAGACTGTGTGTACTGGGGAGGGAGAGAGGTGCCTTGCAGCAAGCAGGACCTTTGTGCAGCCGTATACCTGATGCCCACATCAAGTGGGCTCCCTGTCCTGGGACAGGCTCACCCTGCCACTCACCAGACCCACGGTGAGCTGCCCCTCCTTGACCTTCTTCCCAGAATGCGTCGCTCTAAAGAGGTCCAGCAGCTCCTGCCTTTCCACCAAGTGGCTGTCATTCTGCACATGGGTGTCCCTGGCCGGGCCCTGTGGTACCTGCTCCTGGCTGGAGGAATCTGCTTCCAGGTCGCTGCTGTCGTCCTCAGAGCATGTCTGCCAGAGGTCTGTGTCCTCCAGACAATCCTCATACTCACTGTTGCCTCCTTGGCTCATCCAGTCATCCTCAGGCCCACCCCCAACCTCGCTGGGGGACCGCTGATCGCCACCTTGGGCCTCCATGCTCTGCTCACCTTCAGCCCCCTCTGAACTCTCGGATTCTTGCTCCTAGTCAGATGAAAACCCCCCAAGAAACTGAGAAAAGGATTATGCGCAACACTCTCCACGTGAGCGGAAAGAAAATCAAACCTGCAAAACTCCACTAATCTAGACAAAGGACAAAGCAAAGTCCTGGCGACAACCAGAAAGGAGGGGGAACAAAGAAGGCACCGAATTCTTAAGCCAAGATGCTCAGAATCCTCCCAAAGGACCTGTTGAAGGAAGGCCTTACTCCCTCAATTACTGCCATCAGCAAACAACCACATCCAGGCTGTGAGACCACAGCACCTTGAGGCAGAGAAGGCCCAAGTGAATCCAAATCTATGAAGCTGTTCATTGTTCTGGCACCTGATCAGAGACCACCAAGCCTGGGCACCCCTTCAGGCATTTGTAACAGGGAAGGCTCTGAGTCCCTGGCCTGGGGAGAGGGACCCTTTGGACTTCCAAGGAAAGTGTTTCAGAGAGTTCAGAGAGCCAGAAACATAAAAGAAAGCCCTGCCCCGAACAAAACACCAGAGATGTTACAGAATGCAGCTGAGTCTAGCCATGGACAATCCTGAGGAGAAACGGGGGTGGGGGAACGAGAGGAGGAAGCTGTGAGGGCAGAGCAGAAGAGCTGAGTTTCAACATGCCTGTGAGAAGGAGGGATGCCAGGCCTGAGGGCACCCCCCCCCCACAAAGACCAGGGCTGTGCAGCCCTAAAGTCCAGGGGAGTCACAGGGCCTGGCAGCCAAACCCTCCTCCCTGCCCCCGCATACTCTGCCCAGGACCAAACATCCCCAGAACCCACTGCTCAGGTCTGGGGGATGGACCCCAAAGTGGGAGGCCTGGGAACCTGCCTCTGCCCAAATGTTCTGTGGAAGCAAATGGGGAAATTCAGCCTAGAGAAGAACTAGGCAAAATGTCAGAGAAGGTAGTGAAGCATGGGAGGGGAAGGCTTGGGAGTAATCAGAACAAGGTGAAAAGTATGGGGGGGAGTGTGTGTGTGTACATGTGTGTTTGTGTGTGTAGGAACATAAGGCCTGAGGTCACATTTGAACTCAGGCCCTCCCGACTCTATCCAATGCGCCACCTAGCTGCCCCATTTTGCTAAATATTTCTTTATTTGTAAAGCTAGGTCCAAAGAGCTCCTGACAAAGGATGGCCAGGTCACTGCCTTCAGTTACAGCCCTTTAACGGCCACCACAAGGCCATTTCACAACTTCCCACAAAGAATCACGGCTGTTATCCGTTTCTTTGTGGGCACAGAGATTGTGGCTGGCACCTTCCCTTTGCTGTGGGAGCCCTAAACTGAGACAGAAGCAGGCGCCACCCACGCGTGTCCTTCCCTGACAGTAGGGGGAGGCGCCCCAGCTACCTTCAATCCTGCGTTCAGTCGGTCACCTTCGGCCAGAGCAGACCAGAAAATCACTTTCACGTTTTCTTGCTCAAAGAATCTGGCCCAGGCTCCACGCTGCTCCTCGGTCAACAGGTCTGCCTTGTTGATCAAAATCACATTTTCCTTCTCTCTGCTGATTTCTTTAACGTAATGCTCCTGGGAAAACAAAGGTCACTCAGAGGAAGTAAGGCCAGGGAAGTACCCTCACTGAGGACTCCCAGGGAACGAGATGGACGCAGACCCCCCACATCACCATCATCACCTCCTCTCTGCCTGCATTGACCAGAGCCCTGTCTTCTAAAGCCTTAAAAAGAACTCTGCCCAATTATGCTCTAAACTGAGAGCCCAGGAGTGATGGGCAGCTGCCAACCAGCCAACATGAGAGAGCTAGGACCCGTGTGCCTGCAGGGACTGCCAGAGCCCAAAGGACTCTGTGCAAAGGAAGCTGTGAGACTCAAATCCAGCCCCACCAAGTCCCCTCACTAGGGCTGGCAGCAACTTTCTTGAACTCTGAAGACACCTGGGACCTTTGGGGCTCCTCCTAAAGATCCATCGCTATGTCCCTGCTAGGCCAGAGAGAGGCAGGTGCCAGGGGAGATGAATGGCCCTGGCTGTTCTGGGTCAAAGAGGGCAGAAGCAGCCCAGACAAAAAGCCTCGTGCCCACAGGTGGCCCTGCCCCCAAGTAGGCCCATGCTGCCTTTCCTTACTCTGAACACCACCTAGGCTGATGGAGAGAGCCCACTGCCCTAATACTGGCCACTGCCTTGTCCAGCCTGAGCCTGGGCCAGGGAAGTGGTCTTGGGGATAGGCCCAGAATACTATTTATCACTGGGAATTATGCTGGATGAGCAAGAAGGGTCCCCAGTCCCCACCAGAGCAAGCCCTTTACCCAGCGGCACTCACCAAGTCCTCACATCGAAAGAGGAGGGGATTGCGGGCATCCACTATCTGAACGACAACATCACTGGAGAACAAACAGAAAGACAGTGACATGAGGTAGCCAAGGGCATGTGGCTACCCTGGGGGGGGGGGGGGCAGAGGGGCCACTATCAGGGCATCTCAGCCCGCCAAATGCGGCCTTCACCTTCATGTTCAATACCCACTCTACACACTATCTCACCCCACGTGGTTCTTGAGAAGTCTTGAGAAAGCCTCCTGGGAGCTTACAGGAGATTTCCCACTTTATTTTTCCAACACTTCAATTTATTTATTTAGTTTTCAGCATTCACTTCCACCAGATTTTGAGTTCCAAATTTTCTCCCCATCTCTCTCCTCCCCCCTTTTCTTATTCCCTTCCTCTTCTATTTTCTTGTAGGGTAAGCTAGATTTCTATACCCCACTGCCTAAGTGTCTTAGGTCTCAGTTATACATAAAAGCAATTTTTTTTTTTTGGAGGGCAATTGGGGTTAAGTAACTTGCCCAAGGTCACACGGCTAGGTTTTTGTTTGTGTGTGCATTAAGTGTCTGAGGTCGGTTCCGAACCCAGGTCCTTCTGACTTCAGAGCCAACACTCTACTCACTGCGCCACCTAGCCTCCCCAATAAATGCAATTTTTGACATTCCCTTAAAACGTTAAGTTCCAAATTCCCTCCCTCTCTCCCCACTCACCTTCACTGAGGGAGCAAGTGATTCAATATGGGCTATACATGTGCAGTCATGCAAACCACATCCGTAATGGTCATATTGTTAAAGGCTCACTGAACCTCCCTCCATCCCATCCTGCTCTCTCCTTTCACCTTGCTCCCCCCCCCCCCTTTCCTGTAGAGTAAGACAGGTTTCCACACTCCACTGAGTCTGTGATTCCTTTCTCAGGCCAAATCTGACTGAGGTTCCCTCATCCTCTCACATTGCCCTTCCCTCCCCCCCCCCCCCCCCACCGTAAAAGCCTTTTCTCGCCTTTCATTTCATTTCATTCCATCCTAGCACTCCCTTTTTCCTTCCCTCAGTACATTCCTCTCATTCTTATTTTTGAGATATTCCTTCAAATGCAACTCACTCTGTGTCCTCTGGCTAGATGTATATCCCCTCCAACTACCCTAAAAGTGAGGAAGGCCTCATGAACCACAAACACTACCTTTCTATGTAGGAATGCAGAGTTCAACTTCAGAACTGCCCCTATGATTTCTCTTTCCTGTTTACCTTTTCCTGCTCCTCTGGAGGTTTATATCTGAAAGTCAGTTTTCCTATTTCTTTCTAGCTTCTCAAGGACGCATTAAATCCCTCTCTAAGTCAATTCTTTTCCTCACTGATCACACTCAGTTCTGCTGGCTAGCTGATTCTTGGTTTTAATCCTAGCTCTTTTGACCTCCAGAACATTGTACTCCAAGCCTGTTGATCCCTTAATAGAAAAGTTGCTCAATCTTATGTTATCCACATACTTGAACAGTTTCTTTCTGGCCGCTCGCACTATTTTCTCCTTAACCTGGAAACTCTGGAATTTGGCCATAGTATTCCCAGGAGTTTTCTTTTTTGGGATCTTTCAGGAGGTGATTGGTAGGTTCTTTCAATTTCCAGTTTACTCTCTGGTTTCCCTTGATAATTTCTTCTTTTTTTTTTTTTTTAAAGCAATTGGGGTTAAGTAACTTGCTCAAGGTTACACGGCTAGTCATTATTTATGTGTGGGTGCTCATTTTCTGAGGCTGGTTTCAATCTCGGGTCATCCCAACTCCGAGGCCAGTGCTCTTACTCACTGAGCCACCTAGCTGCCCCCCCCTTGATAATTTCTTGATGTTTATGTTTCTCTTTAAATCATGGCTTTCAGGCCGCCCAATAACTTCTAAATTCTCTCTCCTGGATTTATTTTCCCAACGACGTGTTTCACATTGTCTTTTGTTTTCATTCTTTTGGTTTTGCTTTATAATTTCCTGACTTTTCAAGAAGCATTAGCTTCCACTTCCTCCATTCTAATTTTTAAGGAATTACTTTCTTCAGGGAGCATCTGGACCATTTGGCCGATTTTGCTTTTTAAAGGCATTCTCCTCGTTGGCTATTTCATGCCTCTTTCTCCTTTATTGTAGGTGGTGACTTTAGCATAGGGAAGGATGGACTGGGGAAGATGGGAAGAGAGATGCATTTCAGGACTCCTCCCATCACCCCGAGGCCAGAGGGTAGCACAGGCTCCAACCAGCCTTGGAAGGGAAGGGCCTGGAGACCACTCTGTCCAACTCCTGACTATTCACAGTGGAGGAAAACGAGGCCCACAGATGCTAGGTGACGACCTCTAGGAGGAAGCACAAACCAACACAGGCCCCACCGACTCAGTTCCTAGGCTAGGATGTCACAAAGGGGACCCCCAAGCTTCTGGTTGTGATGGCATCCCTGCTGGGATGACACCACCAGCCAAGGTTCAGCCTCTGCTGAAAAGTGCCAGGAAAGGCCAGTAGGGGGCACCACAGTGTGCAGAGAGCCAGATCTGGAGCCAAGGAGACAGCAGTTCAAACCCTTGCTGGGTGATTGGGTGAGTCACTTCCCCTAATCTGCCTGCTTCTTCAAACATAAAATAGCGTGATCAGAGCGCCTGTTGCCCAGCACTGCTGTGAGGATACGGCACTCACACAGTGCCTAGCACACAGCAGGAGCTACATAAATGCCCAAACTCAACTGCGGCTCCAGAGCCGCTCCACCTTAGGTCTCCAGCCAGCCTCTCCAGGAAGCAGGCTCCTCTAAACCAAGTTCTTCTCAACACTGAGAGATGAAGGCAATGCCACAACCTGAAGGGGCCTCTCACAGCCTCCCAAATGCAGTGGGTGGCGACCTGCCTGGGCCAGGACATGGTAGGGAGGAGAGGACAGGAATGGGCTGATGGGCTGGTCTGCCATCCCTACCTTATTCAGATCCCAAACCATTTTCACCCTGGAGAACCAGAGATGACGACCTGCCCAAGGTCACATAGTTTTCAAACCCAGGTCCTTGGGGAGCTTCCTTGGCCTCCCTGCAAGAGGCCGCTGCTAAGTCTCCCTCCAGGTGTTGGCCTGAGCTCAATGCCACTCCCAAGAGCTGAATGGCTTTCTCCTCTGGCTGGCCTTCCCCTGTTGTCCACCATGCAAAGACTGACCAAAGGGTGTGGCCAAACAAACCTCAAAGCCCAGGAGACAAATCCCTGTCACAAGGACCCTTGCAGAGACCCGAGCCTTTGGCTGAGAGGCTCCCCAGGGTCTAGGCCTGAACATGACTGATGTACCACACCAAGGGGGTGGGGAGCCCAGGGGGCTGGTCACTGAACACATATTGGCCGCAGAGGCGTCCATCCATATTCCAGGTAAAAGATGGAGCTGTGATGACGGCCTCTCATCAATGCACAAACCTGCTCCTGGACTTGAAATACCCTGGACTTGAAATACCCAAGCCCAGGGGTGTGGAGAGAGCAGGACATGCCACCGAAGGCTGGATTCTTCAATCACAGCCAGTCAGTCAACAAGCATTTATTGAGGGCCAGGCTTTGGGCTAAAGCTGAAGAAAGAAAGAAAAACCATCTCAAACAGTCCCTGCCCTCAGGTAGCTCACATCTGAATGAGGGAGACAAGGACGGGAACAGATGGAAATAAAGGAGGGAGGGGAGAAGGCAGGATCCCCGTGGTCAGGGGAGTGGGAAGGTCTCCTACAGTTTTCAGGGTGCCTCTCCTGGTGGTGAACCCATAAACACAGCTGCCCACCTGGGGGGCCTGGCACAAGGTCAGGAAAGGAAGAGTCTGCCCCCTGGGAGAGACAACCTGCACTGCCAGCACAGTCTATGGGCTCGCTGCTCCCTGGAGGGTGGGTGCCCCTCCCCCTCTGCCTGGGCCCCCACTCACCTCCTCTCAATGACTCTCCAAAGCTGCCGCCAGAAGTCCAGATTCCTCTCGAAAGGCGTCAAGATCAGGTTCTGTTCCTCCTCCAGCCTGGCTTTAGAAGGAACGACTGACCAGCAGGCAGGGTGGCCGCTCCCGCTCCCACCCCGGGCAGAAGCCCCTCCCAATGGGGGGCCACCTCCCCCCACGGGCCCCAAGCAGCAGACTCACCGTGCCAGCTGGCGCCTCCACTCCACAAAGTGCTCTCTCTCCGCCTGCCGGAGCCCCTCGGCGCTGGTGTCCCTGTCCCACGGCGGTCTGCGGGGGGAGTGGGGGTGTGGGCGGGGCACGGGAGGCGTGCCCTTGGGGGCGGGGCTTGGAGATGGGGCCCTCCTCCCCCAGGTGCTGGGCGCGGGGGTTCCCAGGCCTCACCTGCGGGGGATGCGCAGCGCCCCCCGGTTCTCCTCCTGCCGCGCCCGGAGCCGCAGCTGCTCCTCAGGGGACAAGAGGCCGGTCCGGGCCTCAGCAGGGACGAAGCGGACGTTCAGTTTCTCTGCGAGTGGGGAGGAAGGGAGGGGATCCTGGGGAGTCCCGGGTGGACAAGCCCCCAGGCTCCCCCTCCCCCCCTCCCTCCGCCTCCCGCACACAGCAGGCGCCTCCTAGTTGCACGCACCCGCCACGAACTCGGTGCCCGCCAGCTCGGCAGTGGCCAGGAAGTCTTCGAGGGCCGTGGGCTCGGTCACGGAGCGAGCGTCCACACGGCCCCAGGCGCCGCCGTCGTCCAGCTCCTTCGTGTGCAGCTGGGGGGAAGCGCCCCACGTGGGGGGTCAGAGCCCACGGCCGAGCAGCCCAGGCTGGGGCCCTGGGTTCGAATCCCTCCCAGGCTAACCCTCCCCACCCACCGCGAGCTCACCCACGTGTCTCGCCGCCGCTGGCCCCTGTTCTTCAGGTTATGCTCCTTGATGAGGGCCCGACCCAGGCCGCCCCCGCCCGGCACCCGCTTCCGCCCCATGGCCTCCCCACACGCCGTCCACAAGACGCGGTTCCACCGGCGCTTCGCGGCTCTACTCCGGAGGCTCCTCTGCGCAGGCGCGGCCGTCGGCGGAAGTGGTCACGCGAGGAAGAGTCCAAGCGGGAAAGAAATGGGGGAGGAGACAGAAAGAGGGTGGAGCCTCGGAGCCGCCAGCGCCTTTCCACCCTCACGGACGTGTCCCGGACCACGTGGGGTCAGCTGCTTCCCGACGAGTCACCGGGACTACGGGACCTCCGCCTGGAGGTCCGAAGAGTAGTGGTACAGTCCACGTGCTCAGTAGGAAGGGTCCGGCGAGAAACGCGAGCAGCAGAAACGGGCCGCCAGGAGATCCGTCCGGCCGGAAGGGGAGGATCCCGAAGGGGGCGGGGCTGAGGCGGGAGTCCTCTGCCACGTGACCGCTTGCGTCCTCTCCCGGGGGAGGGGGGCGGAGCCTTGCCCTCGTCTCGCCCCTTGCTGGAACGGAGAAAATGGGATGATTTTTAAAATTACTCCCAGGGATTAGACGCGTATACCATCCCGGGCTCTCCCCCCCCCCCGCCCCCCGGCCTGCCTGCAAAGCAGCCCCTGAGCGTGGGGGTCCCGCTCGCAGAGAGGGAAGCTGAGGCCCGGAGGGGGTCGGTCGGTCGGTCAGTCAGTCAGTCAACAAACACCACAGTGCTGTGCCCTCGAGCTGCTCCTAGCGGGGAGGGGGGGGGGTTGGGGTGGAAGGGGGAGACGGGAGGCCTGAGTTCAGATCCAGCTCCGACACTGCCCCGCTAGGAGGCTGCTTAACTTCGGATTGCCTCAGTTTCCTCCTCTGTAAGATGGGGATCCTGACAGCCCCTCCCTCTCAGTGAGGTGGTGCTGGCCCAAGCTCTGCCTTCTTGTCTTTGAGTCTCCGAGGATGGCAGGGGCGCTCTGGAGAGCATGCCTGTGCAGTGCAAAGGCGGGGAGGGGGGGCGATGGCGGGTGGTGTGATGCGAAGGAAACTCCTCTTTCAGATGATTCAGCATCTCAACTTCTGCATTTTCCCTAAAATGGTACCATTGACCCAGAACGAATCTTTGCCTTGGCCTCAGGGGCCTGGGATTCTGGGTTCGGGTCTGCCTCCTCCCTCTCCCCCCCCCCACCTTCTTCACCTGTTTTCCTACAAGGAGTGGCAGGAGCCTTTAGTATTCTCTCATTAGCACCACTGGATTCTATGAATGATGAATGCCAAGAAATACTGATCTGGTATTAGAGGGGTGCACAGCATGGAGCCGGGAAGGGAAGCAAGGGCTGCCTGGCTGGGGTGGGGGTGGAGAGGACCTGTGCAGTTAGAGATCTGCCATGAAGTATATGGGGGATCCTAGGAGAGGCAGCATGCGGGGACAGCAGCCTTCTCCCGACTGCTATCGAGTGCTTAGGTGACGCTATCACCCCAGAAGATCCTTCTGTCTGGCCATCTCCTCTGGGAAGTACCAGGGCCCCTGTCCAGTTCATTCCTTCATGCTTCTCTCCCCTCAGCGCCCTTTCCTTTTGTGTCTTCTGGGGCAGAATGGGAGCCTCTAGAGGGAGGAAGGGGACTGTCTTTCTTTTTGCTTGGACTGTATTTGTCCCAGCACTCAGCCCAGGGCCTGGCATAGTAACGGTCTTAATAAATACTTGTCAGATGAATGAATATATGTAAAGCACTTGCAAACTTTAACATGCCACAGGAATGCTAGTTATTGTTACTGTTTTGGTGTTTGTTTTTGCCTTGGCTTTGTCTGAGTCACAACCTCCTCAGGCCTCAGTTTCCTTATTTGTGAAACAAGGAGCCCAGAATTCCTGCTTAATGGGGATCTGGTGGGCATGCTGCCCCCAAATGAAGCTGATGACTCTGCTTTCTTGTTCTCTCCCGGCACTTAATCAATGTTTATGTACTGACAGCCTGACCAATGAAGGGTCTTCAGGAATGTTACCAAACCCCTGGCAGGACTTCTGAGTGACCCACCAACTTACATCACTGGTGAACATCCCTGCAGAGGTCTCATCCAGCCTGGACTGAAGACCTCCAAGGAGGTCTTTCTGGAATACCCCTTCCCCCAGTAATAGAGACCCCACTCTTTATGGCTATTCAGAAAGTAGGACTTTAATGGAAGGAATTCAAACTGAGGAACAAGGATACAGCCAGTCAGTAGGGAGGAGGATATTTCTAGGGGTCGACAAGACCCTAGGAGGTACCCAGTACAGCACAGGCTGCCCTTTGTCTCCATGGGAGAGAACCTTCGAGGCAGGGGCAGATGACCTCAATACTGCTAAGCTCCCAGCCTTGCTATATCTGGTGCTATGTGTATGAGACAACTAATACGAACAGATGGCTTTGGGCCTATGCTTGTGTAACTGGGCTTGTACCACCCTGCAGACCACAAGTTTTTAATAAATTGCAATGTCTAATGATGGAGTGTTGAATAGCTGTGGTATTTCTAAATTGACACAGACAGGGAGACTATTTGCAAGACTCAAATGGACCTGTGAGCTTATTTTTCTTAGCTCTTCCTCCCTCCCAAGGCTCACACCTGTTGTTTTGGGAAATTCACCATTTTTTAAATGCAGAATGTTTGGTTAGAGGGCCTGTCTAGGATATCCAAGTAGAGCTGCCCTAGACACACTTCTAGTCTTCCAGCTCACACTTTTGTTGCTTTGTCTAAGCTGTTCCCTATGCCTGGAATGTATTCTTTCCCCATCATCTCGGGGTTGGTTCTAGTCCCTCCTTTAAAATCTGGCAAAGACAAGTAATGGCAGAGGTCTGTTCTTGGCACAGAACACATCTCCCATCTCAGTGCTCTGCAGTGACTATCCCCCATGACTGGAATGTACTCTTTATTGTCAACTCTCTCCTTCCAGAAGATGCCCTTTAGACACCATGTTCTTCATGAAGCCTCTTTGGATTCCTCTGCCTCCCAAATGAACTCATTCATGTTATATTTACTCAGTACACACAGACACAGACACCCCCCCCCACATTCAACACACAGACACCCCACCCACACACAAACGCCTCCACACAAACACCCCCACACAAACACCCCTCAACACATACAGACACACACAAACACCCTCACACACACACACAGATACCCCCCCACACACACACAGACACCTCCCAACACACACAGACACACAGGCATGTCCCCCATTAGAATGTCAGTTCCTTATCTCATTCTTTGTGCTTGGATTCCCAGTGTCTGGCACATCGGAGACCCTTACTTGTGGATGGTGAATTGGCTAGCCTGAGATAGATAGGCATCCCCATAGAGCTCTGAGAGGATTCTACACCCTCAGCGCAGTTGGTCCACATCCCTGTGTTTGCTTATCCATTGCTACCATGAGTGGCAGGACTGGGCAGCAGTGATGACAAAGGTCGCCCAGATCTCTATAGCATTCTAAGCTGCAGAGCACTTTACAGACCTCTCACTTGATCCTCACAACAGCTCTGGCAGGTAGGTGCTATCATTATTATTTTAAGTCCCATTTTACAGAGGAGAACATTGAGCCTGAAAGATCTGACTTGCCCAGGGTCATGAAGCTAGCAAGCAACTAAGGCAAAATTTGAACAGGTCTTCCTGCCTTCCACTGCCCCAGATAACCTCTGGTCAACTTTCCACTCTATGATTTTATGGCCAGGTCCATCACTCAGGAGCACAGGCAGCTGGGTGGAATGGTGGACTGGAGTCAGGAGGACCTGAGTTCAAATCCAGCCTCAGACACTTTCTCAAGTCACTTCATCCTGCAGCGTCCTCATCTGTAAAATGAGCTGGAGAAGGAAATGACAAATCACTTCAGAATCTTTGCCAAGGAAACCTCCAAAGGGGTCACGGGTTGACTAAAAGACTAAACAACAACAAAAATTAGCTAGAGGCAGTCATTGGACTAGCCCTAAATACCAGCACTTTGAGGGGTCTTGGAGGGAGGAAGGGCTGTAAAGGCTCCCTCTATTTAGAGCCTGAAATTCAGCTGAGGGCAAGATTCAGGCTTTAGGGCTAAGCACTGAGTGCCTACTGCCACATTGAGTTTTTACCGCTGTAATCTGTAGCAGTTACTCCAAGCTTTCCTATCTCTGCTCATCTCATCTCCAACCCCCATCCTTCTGGACTTTAACTACATTGTATCTGTTTGTTTATAGTCACTTAATACAGTTGTTAAAATTCAACAACATCAGAGTGTTATTGTTAGAATGTAACAACATTCAGCCCCGTTGTATTAGCCATTAGAATGTAACAACATAATAAATACTGTTCTACCGGTTGTTACACAGTAGCAACATTAAGGCTTTGTACTAATTCTTAGACTGTAGCATTAGCAAGAGAAGCCCTCTCAGCAAAGACCCATTTATTTTATTTTATTTTTTGTTCTTGGAGCCACTAGCACAGTGCCTGGCACATAAAAAAAGCTCCAGCAATATACTTAATTGATTCTTCCTTTGTAGGAGAATCTGGAGCAACCTGGCTGGAGCCTGGCATCCCTGTGAAAAGGAAGGGCAGGCACGGAAGAAAGCAGGTTAGGTGGCCCTAAGGCCAAATGTCTTCTCCTTGAAGTTTCATTGAGAGCAGGAGGGCAAGAAGAACAGGAGAAAAGCTAGCTGAGTGGAAACTCTGGGGAACCAGGTGGGAGGCAGACGACCAAGGAGCTGGCAGCCTGAGTGCCCAGCTGCTTATCTCCTGAGGTCTTCCAACACAAGGAACAGCCTCAGCTGGCCTGGGCCTGGGATAACAGGACAGCCAGGCAAAGTGTCTCTGTGGTCTCCAGGCTCAGCAGACTCAAACAGGATGGAGGGGCCATCCCAGGAACCCCTTCCCCAGAGGTACCAGGGTCCTTCTGCAGCCTGAGCTGTGCAGCCTGGCCTCTCCCTGGTGGCAGTTGCTGTTGGGACTTCCCTAGTCAAAAGACTGAGAAGATCGGAGTCCTGGCTAAGCTCACCTCATCCCTGACCCTTCACTGAAAGACCTCCTTGGCTTTGTATGCAGATGAAGGAGAGGCTCTGCTTCCACCACTAAATGTAGCAGCCACCCCTATGGCAAGTTAGCCATTGCTGTGGTTGGAGCTCAAGGGCCAGGTCTTTCCTGCAACCAGCACTGCTCCTGGACCCAAGACCCAGCATGTAGCTCTGACACGAATTCCTTCCTCTGTGGGCTCCTTCTCCCTTTTGCCTCCAAACTCCTCCATTAGCCTTTGACTTATAAGCTCTAAGACCCACTCCCAGATATAAACTGCAGGGAGAGTGCCAAACCTGAGCTATCTCATTCCTGGAATCTCCTAGGAAAAACCAAAGGTGTAATCCTTTGCTTTTCCTTCCCAGCAAGGATTTGTCAGCACATAATACGCTGTTCCAGATAAGAGAGTTGTTTAGGATTCCGGAAGGGGCAGAGGTCCTTGGGACAGGATAGATCCTGAAGTTGGGGGCTGAATACAAAGTCTTCTCTCCAATCTGCTTTCATTGTGAACAGTACCAGATTTTTGCTTGGTTATAGCTGCTGGGGTGACAAGTCAGGAACACACTGTGGCCATCTCTGCCAGGGTTTTGCTGTGACCTCACTGGCCTCACTTTAACTTTCCATTGTCTTCAGCTGGCCCATCCAGAGAATGGGTAGAGACTCATCTGAAGTTAAGTTACAAACATGAACTCCCCCATATGATTAAAGGCCCTCCAAAAACATTAACTGTAGTGCCCACTGCACTCAGTTTACCAGAAGACTTTCAAACACTTGACATTGTGAACTGAGATGGCAGTGTCACATATCAGAAAAAGTTGTAGATTTGGAGCCAATGCAGGGGCTTGGATCCTGCCTCTGCAAGCTGGACAGGCCTCAGTTTCTTTCCTTTTTTGAGTTCTTTTTTCATTTTTAGTTTACATCATTCATTTACACAAGATTTTGAGTTACAAATTTTTTCCCCATTTTTCCCTTACTCACCACCCCCAGAACGGTGATCCCACTGAATATCCTCTCCCCCCCATCTGTTCTCTCCTGTATCTCAGTTTCTTTATTTGACTAGCTGTCCCTAGCAATAATCCTCATTCTACATTATGATCTGATGGAATTCTTCCTCGGTTCTCTGTGATTGCCTGGCTTTTATTTACCACTACTCTGCAGTGACTATATTAGCTGTTCTTATGACTGTCAACAACAAATTAAGTCAGCCAGAATTTAATAAGCTACCTACTTTGTGCTGCCACTGTGCCAAGTACTAAAGATACAACCAATGGCAAAAAACTCAGCCAGTCCCTGATCTCAAGAAGCTCAGAGCCCTGAGGGAAAGGTCGTTGTCATTATGTGCTGGAACCTAGATAAGGACAAATGCCCAAAATTCCCATGGCTTGGGGCAGACTGACATGGGAGCAAGCCTGCTTGTTTATAAGGAGGTGCTGGGGAGGAGCCGGGAAGGAGCTTGTACATGTCAGGGGCCAGAGTCCTCCCATGGCCACAATCACAGATCCTGGGAGGCATCCCAAGCAGATAGCTGCATGAAAGCAGTGGGCCAAGCCAGTGGGCTCCCCTAAAATCAAATCACTGGAACACATTTGTTCTGCATAATTGTCATTGTTGTCAACTCCAGAGCCTGACCTTGAGCACAGACCCTCCTCACTGCAGCAAGTCTCCTTTGAGGCCACTTAAGGTGATGGCAATTTGATCCTAGCAACATCGGCAATGGCAGCAACAGTAGTAACAACAACGTGGACCGCCATTTACAGAGAGCACTGAAATTCTCAGAAGCTTCTACATAGGACATCTCATCTGATCCACAAAACAACCCTGTAAGGTATCCCATTTTATAGATAAGGAAACCAAGACTAAGAGGGGTTAAATAACTTCCTCAGAGAGGCAGGATTAGAATTCAGTACTTTGGGACTCCAAGTCACCACATTTTCCACAATCCACCTAGCTTCTTCACTTGATGACTTTGGGCAAATCCAAGTCATATACCTTCAGAATTGCTTAGTCAGCCAACAGTCAGCAAACATTCACTAAGCATTTACTGTGTGCTGGGCACTGTTCTGTGTGTTCTTGGCTGAGTGATACAGCATCACTCTGCAGGATGCCTTCACTATAATAGTGGCCCAGACTGTCCATGTGCAATGACCATCAGGCCTGAGCAAGTGCAGCAGCAAAGCCCTGTCGGTGGTGTCAGGAGGCCTGGGTTGGAATCCCAGCCCTGCTCCTTGCTAGTTCAGCCTTAGACAAAGCACTTCCTTTCTGGTATCCTCACTGTCCTGATCTTTAAAATGAGAGCCTTGGATTATAGATAATGTTGAAGGTCCTTTCCTGCCCCAAACACCTATCACTTTGGAGGGGGGAGCAGAGCCAAAAAAGGGAGAGAACATTTTAATACTATAGTGTAGCATTTTAAGATATGGTCTTAATGCATTACTATGTAGAATGACCCCATGATGGGTCATTACTGACCCAGGTTTGTGTCCATACCAATTTTAAGTTGTCTCAGGCTACTGCTCTCTGCTGCTTCCCTCTAGACCCCTGCCTCTCACAGCATCTGCACTGCCTGTCCAGGTCTCTGTTGGGGGAAGATTCAATGGAATTTGGCTCCTTCTATGCTGCTCTGAGGTAAAAAAGAAAGAAAGGAAAAATGGAGGAAAGAAGGTGGCAGGGCAAGAATGGGGAGATGCCCTTGGAATGTGGAGGGTCACTTTGGCTGTGTCCCTAGTCCCCAGTATTGCTATAGATACTTAAGGATTACACATTATGTCAGAGAGGGCATTGATTTTTTAAAATTTATTTTATTTTTAATTTATGGAACAAAACAAGCATTTCCATAACATTATATAACAAAAAGAATGATTGCACATGAAACTATGAATCTGGTATGTATGACTTGCTATTCCTTTTATTTATTTATTTATTTTTGAGGGGGGGAAGGCAGGGCAATTGGGGTTAGGTGACTTGCTCAAAGTCATGGCTAGTTTTTGTGTTAAGTATCTGAGACTGGATTTGAACTCAAGTCCTCCTGACTCCAGGGCCTGTGCTCTATTCACTGCACCACCTCGCTGCCCCCATGCTATTTCTTTTAAACATACAACAAAGTTATCATGGAAATTTATTTATTTTCCTTTTTTTTAAATTCTCTGCTCTAGAGATAGTCACCATTAGACACAAATAGGCATATACATGTAAAGTTATACTATACTATATATATATATATATTATATATATAATATTATATATATATATATATATATATATATATATATATATATATATATATATATATATATGCTCTATTTATCTGTTCTTTCTCTGGGTGCAGATAATGTCTTTCTTCGTATGCCCTTTATTGGTTTGTTTGTTTGCTTTTTTGGAGGGGAGAGGGCAGGGCAATTAGGGTTAAGTGATTCGCCCATGGCCACATGACTAGTCCATGTTAATTGTCTGAAGCTGGATTTGAACTCAGGTCCTCCTGACTCCAGGGCTGGTGCTCTTTTCACTGCACCACCTAGCCGCCCTAATATGCCCTTTGTTGTTAATTTGGGCTTTTTGTAATAGTCAAAATTACTTACTCAAAGTTGCTTTTAAAACAGAATTGCTGTTGCTGTATATAGGAGTGCTCCCTTGGTTCTTCTCTTTTCACTCTTCATCATTTTGTGCAAATCTTTCCATGCTTTTCTAAGATTACTGAGCCATCATTTCTTATATCACCAGAATGGTATTTATTAAAGCGAATGAACCCCCTTGGGGAGGTCAGAACAAAGGCGCCTCTGGGTCAGAGGAAGGGACTTGTGGACTTGTATCTAACATCATGATCTTTCCATTTCACTTCACTAATTCCGGATCTGATTTTGATGTTCAGATTTTGTTCTGACTCAATAGTTTTTGAAATTGTGAAGAAATGTCACTGACAAGGCTGTTAGGATTGCTAAGCACAATTCCACTTATTATCTCATTGGAGACTCACAACATCCTTGAGAAGTAGGTGTTGAGCTATCTTGGCCAGGACTTTTCTGGGCAGTGGTCGCCAAGGAGATCAGGAGGCTCAAAATGGATACTGGCTGGTTTCTGGGAGAAATCTCCCAGCTACCTCCTCCTCTTCCTCCTCCCCCTCCTCCTTTTTTTTTTTTTTTTTTTTACCTCTGGAGCATTTTGCTCTGACCTTGGGATGGAGGGACTGATTCAGGCTTATAAACTAGTCCTTTCCATCCTTTGAACTTGTGGGAAAAGAAGTGGATAAGAGAGGCTGCAGCAATGGAAACTGAGGTCCCTAACCCCGGAGTCTGGAGCCAAGGTAGCAAGTGTGAATAAACGTCACTCAAGGGCCCTCTGGGTGGCTCCAGGCCTGATGAAGTCCCTTTGGCTCTAGGCATAAGGGGATCGTGCCTCATTTTTCTTCCCTCTCTCAGGAGGACAAGTGCACCTTCTCTGCATCTCATCTCCCCTTCCCCTCCTCTCCCCAGGGCAGGCTCACTCTGTTTCTTGAAAGTTTATTACTTTCCTGCTTTTTCTGACAAGTGTGATAAGGCTGTTAGCCCCCAGCGTGGCCAAACAGTATTATGGTTTGAATATAATATTGAGAAGATGTTTGGGGAGCACACAAGAGATTTAAAACGCTCACATTTCACTGGAGTGAGTTTCTGGGTGGGGACACAAAACTATAAGTGAGAGAGAGCCTTAAATTCTGTTGTTGTTGCTGCTGCAACTACCCCAGGTAGAGAGAATAGTTTACCAAGTTTTCTCCAGGCAAATGAGTCATCAGCAGTCTCTGGGACAGTGATTGGCTGGGCTGAAGTTGAGATGGGGCTCTGATTTCTATGGGCCTGTTCTCCAGGTTCACTGCTCCATAGGCACTGTATTGTGATCCTCCCCTTACCATTGAGAAACTTGAAGTTAGCCCCCAGAGGGACATTGATCTGCCTGGCATCACCCAGCTCGTGTCAGTAGGAGCTGAACCTGGGATTTTAATTCAAATATGAGTTGTTGTAGGCCAGACCTGATTTGACCCTGGCTCATGCTTCAGGGCTGGGATTAGAATAATGTCGATACAGGAGCAAGATCATGGCAACTCTGCTACAACAGGGAAAGCACATTTAGCAAAGACACAGCACTGCTGCCCTGGCTGTGTGCTGGCCACATTGGGCTGCCAGTCAAAAACTTGAGACACTAGCAAATATGCCAGTGGTTGGAGCATTAGTGCCCTGGGTCAATTAGGTCTTAAGGACAGTTTCAGTGCCTTTTAAGGAAAGGGAAACAGAACAAAACAAACCCTACCTGAGCTTAGGAAAAAGAGTCCAGCTCATGTGGCAGGGAGCTCCCAGAATGTCAGGATTCTGCCCCATTATCCTTCCTCAGAAAGGAGCCAAAGTAACATTCAAAGGCCTTCACAACCAGAGCCCCTCCTCTGCAGTGTGGTCACACTTTCCTCCCTGCCTGGGCCCTGCAGGTCAATGGTGTGGGCCTCCTGGCCATTCCTCACATGAGATGATCCATCTGGATGTGTTTTCACTGACTGGACCACTATGCATGCCTGGTACGTTCTCCTTTCTCATTGAAACCTCTTGGTTCTCCAGGCTTTCTCCAAGTCCCAGCTAAAGTCTCAACTTCTCCAAGAAACCCTGCCTGATGCATCTTAATGCCGATGCCTTCCTTTGGAGCTCAATCCTCATATTAATTAATATAAGCCTTTTGGGTTGTCCTTCAGCCCTTCTTCAGTCATGTCTGACCTTTTGTGACCCCATTGGGGTTTTAAAAATTTTTTTGGCCAAGATTCTAAAGTGGTTTGCTATTTCCTTCACCAGATCATTCTACAGAGGAGGAAACTAATGCAAGTAGGGTTGAGTGACTTGCCCAGGGTCACACAGCCAGGAAGTACCTGATGTCAGATTTGGACTCAGGAAGAGGAGTCTTCCTGATTCTAGTCCTGGCACTCTATCCACTGCACTCCCTAGTTGCCCATAATATAATTATATCAATTGTAGTATATTAATATAATATTATTAATTATATTAATATGGTTAATAGAATCAATACAATTAATGTAATTCTTATATTGATGCCAATATGTCTTCTTTGTACCAAGTTCTTTGCATATTGTGGCCCTCATTTAAGCTCCTAGGGACAAGGGTTGTCTTCTTTTGCCTTTTTGTCTATTCCTAGCACTTAGCTCAGTGCCTGACACATAGCAGGTAATTAATAAATGCTTGCTAATTTGAAAGCAATGTTACTTGCTCTTTCACAAAGCTGCTAGAACATTAACATCATGTCCTGGTTTTGTCCCAGCTTCCTCTCTGGGCAGGGATTCTGCTTGAGGCTGTTCAGTTGCCCAGTTGCAAATATTAGCAATAGCCAGGGCTGTGACCATTTGTCCTCATCTCAGCCCTGAGACCTAGATTCCCACCACAGTCTGGGCTGTTTCTGGGGCCCATGCTGACCGGCACAGAAAACTCTCTCCTATCACCCCCCACTTTCTGTCCCCCAGACTTTAGGTTCAAAATAATAAAGTGGTGGCCACAGTCCCAATACCAGAGGTTTGGGGGCTTAGCTCATTCAGGCTTATTCAAAATCTGCCTACATCAGGAACCTTTCAGAAGGAGCTCTGGGGAGAATTTTTGATATCCAGCTTAAGAGCAGACCAGGGAGTAGGTGAAGATCTTCTGGAGAAGTAAAAACATGATGATTCCATAAAGTTATAGCTTTGGTAACTGACACTCTGTTGTGGGGAACAGTAGGACAGTGCCAGGTAGATGCTTAAGAACTTTTCTTTCATTCACAATTCATTCAAGAAACATTCAGATCCTTGGAAAACACAAGTCCGAAAGAAATCAGGCCTTGTTCTCAGGGGCTAAGGAGAGCAATGGACCAGGAACGGGGAGGAGGCTTACATCCCCCTCCTGTGTGACCTAGGACAAACTGCTTCTTGTCTCTGGGCTCCCTCCCATGGTCCATTCTGGCTGGGACATCCTGTGCTTCCAGTACCCTTTGGAAAGAATGGAGGAAGGGTCTGATGCCCACCTTCATGACTGGGGCGTATCACGTAGGAAAAGACCTAGAAATAGTCTCCCTCAACTACACCTTTGATCAAAGTCTCAGCTCAGGCTGCTGCAGCTCAGCAGTTCTGATTGAGGCCAATAGATGGCGTGGGGACAAAGGGAAGTCTTCCCCTCACTCCCCCATTGGATAGCCTGGCCCTGATGCTTCCCTCGGATCTCTGTTCCTTGCTTGCAGAACAGAGTCCTGGGCTTCCCAGTTGAACACTGGCCTCTTTGGCAGCCCTTGACCTCACCCAGCAGGGCCAGATGGCAGAGATGGCCCCCAGCCCCAGCCCAAGGCAAGCCTGGCCTCCCCACCTGAACCTAGGATCACAAAACCATCTTGGAGGCTTCCTTGCAAGGTAGGAGACACCTGGAACCCTGTGAACTCGGCCTTGAATGATGTGGGAGGCTGAAAGTGAGCTGGGAGGCCAGGTGCCAACAGACTGGAGGGGACTACTGAGGCAGTAGCATGGGGTACAGGAGCACCAGGCTAGCCACCAGCCCAAAGAGTGCATCCCCCCAAGGGGGTAATTCTTCACGGCCACCTTGGGAAACCACGATGGCAGCTCCTCCCAGGCAGGCCTAAGTGATGTCTTGAATGAAGCTTGTTCCTTTTCCCCTCCTATCCTCCTTGCTCCCTTCTTCTCTTGCAGACTTAAGGACCTCCAGGGACCTTAGAAATATGCTCTAATTGGGCATACAGTCTTGTTTTTAAAAGATACTGTTCAGTTCAAGGTCTCTTGGCCACACATTCTCAGGATTTCCATTGGCCCTCTCCTTATGTCATTATTATTCAAGATCAATGTGGAGTTTTCTGAAGGCACAGAACAGAATTTAAGAGCCAGAAGGGACCTTAGAAATTAGAAAATTAGAAAAATTCTAACCCATTTTATAGATGAGGAAACTGAGGCCTAGAGAGGGGGAGTGCCTGGCTTCTGGTATCTTGCAGTGAAGTCTTTGCAGATTTATTTTCATTTTAAAAATAGCTTCTCAAAGACCTTCTCTGGGAAGCATACTTTCACTTTTTTTTTCTTTTTGGAGGGCAACTTGCCCAAGGTCACACGGCTAGGTTTCTGTTTGTATGTGCGTTAAGTGTCTGAGGCCGGATCCAAACTCAGGTCCTTCTGACTCCAGGGCCAGAGCTCTACTCACTGCGCCACCTAGCTGCCCCCATACTTTCACTTTCATGGGAAATAAACTGTCTGTCCCCCTCCCCAGGCTTCTTCTTTTTCTTTTTTTTTGTCAAGGCAATGGGGATTGAGTGACTTGCCTCTAGGGTCACACATCTAGTAAATGTCAAGAATCTGAGGCCAGATTTCAACTCAGGTCCTCCAGGGCTGGTGCTTTATGTACAATGCCATCAAGCTGCCCTCTCCAGGCTTCTGGAAGGAATTCTTCATCTCTGTGGCCCAGGGAATGGGGATTCTCTCCCCAGCCCTTTTTCCATAACTACTTTCCCATGGTATGAAACACTTTGTGGGGAGAGCAGCTGTGCTTACGCTACTTTCTTGTTAGCCTGAACTAGGGGGGAAACTGGACTAACAGGAGCCTGGCCCCAGTAAGGCATGGCTGTGGGGTCCAAATGAGTCTCTTCCTCTTGTCAAGTGAGGACAATGACCCCTGTCCCACCTACCTCACTGGTCATCGAGAAGAAAGCAATCTGCAAGTGAGGAAATCTCCCACCTTTTCTCTAGGTCCTGAATGACAAATGCACATTTAGGTGATAATAAGCACAACCATCATCGGAGCCCCCCACCCCATCCCCCAGTGCCACTCTCATTTAGGCCCTAACTCTAGTCTTGGGGGAGGGGTCTGTCAGCCTAATTACAAATCCATGACCCACTGCATAGACCATTGTGCTAGATACTTTGAGTAACTGGTTTTAAGCTTAAGATGGCACCCTTGGGCTGAACCCAATCTACTGGGTATGAAGATGAGCACCTTGCCCTCCTACCACCCCTAATATTCTGCAACCTAGGCAGGGTCCAAGGTTTGGAGGACTAGAGCTGAGAGGTGACCCTGCACAGAAGTCACAGACTGTAGGGGAGGCTGGCCCTGCTGCCTCCAAGGAAGTAACCCTGGGGTAAACATTAGGTAATGAGTGTAGCTCCTCCAGAACAAATGGGGGAGAGGGGAAGCGCATTAACTAAGTCCACTGGGTTATCTCAGCACTTTGGTCTCCTTTGCTATGGAAAAACTAAGTCTGATTGTGCAGAACAAGGTAGCACCAAGCCAGTGATTTGAAGGGAAGTGAGGAGGCCTGAAAGGCTAGGCCAGTGGGTTGGCTAATTACTTCTCACTTCAGGGAGGCTAAATTTGGTCATCAGAGAGAAGGGCAGTGGCCAGATGCTGCTCATCAAGTGAAAAATTGTATCTGGAGTCTGACTAAGAGTCCACATCCATCCCTTTGCTCTGTGGTAAGAATCTCTGCCCCACCGAAAGCAGATGGGCCCCACACAACAGAAGGGAAGGAGGATGGTAATGGGTGGTTGACCACTGTAGTGTTCGTTTATCTCATTTTTTCTCTCTTCCCTGCGCTAGCAATCAATGAATAAACAAGCACTGGTTAAGGGCCTACTGTGTGTGCGGCCCTAAAGACATAAAAACAAAAAGGACTTTCCTTTCTATGGGGCACACAAGGCAACCCAGTATAAGGACATTCAGAACAAATGCAGTGCAGCTCAGCAGGAAGGGCCCTAGTAGCTGAGAAGGGGGAGACAGGGGTGCTTTGGTTAGGAAGAATCAGGACAGGCTTCCTGGAGAAAGCAGCTCTTGAGGAAGAGCCTCTGAGCTAAAGCTTGGCCAGTGCCTCGCAGCTGGTGTCTGAGGCATCGCACCCAGCTCACCCGGGCTTCCCCAGCCGCCACCTAGAGGCTTAAAACTGGTGGAAACTAGCGAAAGGCCGCAGGGCTGTAGCACAGAGTTGGCTGAGAGTCTGGGGTTCATCAGCTCCACTTGTCGCCTCCAGAGCACACCATCCCAAGGCCTTTTCCGTTTCTCTCATTTTCGGGTGCAGATTAGTGGCAAGATCGTGACCATCGCTTGGGTCGGGGACAGGGCCGCGGCTGTCCCGTCCCTTCTCCTCCTCCCTCTCCCCATCTCCTCCCTTTCTCCCTTCCCCTCCCCTGCCCTCCCTCCCTCCCCCTCCTCCCAAGTGCAGCTCGGCCACACTGTCAAGATTTGGCCAGAAGACCATCCCTCAGCCCCATGACTGTTTACATTTGGCCAGAGTCGAATCCAGATGGCCTGAGGGCAGCTCTCCCACTCCCCCTTCTGGGGCACTTCCGTGTTAGCCGAGCCGGGGCTCCGACTGTTGGGGGGCCTGGGATGGGGCACGGGCCTCGGCCAGTGGCAGCTTCTGCCGTCCTCTCCTCCGCTGCTGAAATGCTCGGGTGAGGTCCCTTTAAGAGACCAGAAACCACTAGGGCTGGCGCCCGGGACTGAAACTGATTCAGCGGCTGGCCGCGGGCTGGGCTCCTCCTGCGGCCACCCCTGTCCTCGCCGCCCAATGGTTCGCGCCAGCCTATATTTACCGCCGATCTTCCTCCCCGGCCGCAAGGATGTGAGGTGAGCGGGGGGAGTACAGGTCGGAGCGGAGCCGGAGCCGGAGCCAGGAGCGGCGCAGCCGAGCCGCGGCGGAGCCGGGGAGGTAGACGGCCCGGAGGGCAGGGAGGAGAGCCTCGGCGGCTCCGCAGCTGGGGACCAGCGGAGCCCCTGAGGGGAGAGCAGCCCAGCCCAGCCCCGGAGGGGAGAGCAGCCCAGTCCTGTTCAGCCCAGTCCCAGAGGGGAGTACAGCAGAGAGCCCTGGAGGAAAGCGCAGTCCAGTCCAGCACTGAAGGAGAGCGCAGCCGAACCCTGGAGGAGAGCGCAGCCCAGCTGGGCTAGGCTCGGAGTGGAGCGGAGCTGAGCCCGAAAGCCCCGCAGAGTGAAGCCGAGCCCAGCGCCTGCAGCCCAGCGCCCCTCCACGCCGCGCCGCCAGGGCAGCCAGGGTGGGCAAAAGCATCATGCCTCCCTCCTGCCCGGTGAGCAGACGGGAACCGCTCAAAGCCCGGTCCCTGCAGCCCAGGCCCCTCTTTTGTTCCTGAGGGCCAAGATGCAGTAAAGAGGGGCCAGGCCGACGGACGGCACCTCCGCCAGCGTCCTTTCCCTCCCTCCCTCTGTCAGGGGGGGAGGGCTAGCTCAGCTAGCCTCCTGCCCTCCTGCCTCCTCTGCCAGTCCGCCTGCCTTTTGGACCCCAGCTGCGGGGAGCAGGGAAATGCTGCCGTGGAAGAGAAACAAATTCGAGCTGATCGAGGAGGACCCCAAACAAGCGGCTAAGGCCAAGGGCTATGCGGTGAGCCTCAACTACTCGGCGCTCACGTCGCTGGCCAAGGCGTGCCCGGAGAGCGCCCTCACCCGGGTGGGCAGCATGTTCAAGTCGAAGCGGAAAAAGGTCAAGATCACCAGCGAGGACCCCACGTACACCGTGCTGTACCTGGGCAACGCGACCACCATTCAGTCCCGCGGAGAGGGCTGCACTGACCTGGCGGTGGGGAAGATCTGGGGCAAGAGCGAGGCGGGCAAACACGGCACCAAGATGAAGCTGACCATCAGCGCGCAGGGCATCCGCATGGTGCACGCCGACGAGCAGGCGCTCAAGAGGCCCGGGCACCTCTACCTGCTGCACCGCGTCACTTACTGTGTAGCCGACCCCCGCCTGCCCAAGGTCTTCGCCTGGATCTACCGGCACGAGCTGAGGCACAAAGCCGTCATGCTGCGCTGCCACGCCGTGCTCGTGTCCAAGGCCGAGAAGGCCAAGGCCATGGCGCTTCTGCTCTATCAGACGTCGGCCGCGGCCCTGGCCGAGTTCAAGAGACTCAAGCGGCGCGACGACGCGCGCCACCAGCAGCAGCAGTTGGTGGGCGAGCAGAGCATCCCGCTGGTGCCCCTTCGAAAGCTCCTGCTGCATGGGCCGAGCTGCTACAAGCCGCCAGTCGAGCGCAGCCGTAGCGCGCCCAAGCTGGGCTCTATCACCGAGGACCTGCTGGGCGAACAGGAGGAGCAGCAGCAGGAGCAGGAGCAGCCGCAGCGCGAGCATCTCCTCAGCGACGCAGACGAGGAGCCCGGCCAACCCCACGACGGCGAGGACGACGACGACCTGGCCCTGGACTTGGACATGACCCTGGACGGCGAGGGCGAGGACGTGGAGACGGACGGGGAGGCGCAGCTGCAGCCTCAGCTGGGGGCCTCGCCCTCGGAGTGTGGGGATCTCCTGGACACATTGGACCCGCGGCGCCCGGGCACACTGCTGCTGGCCGGCTCGGCGGACGGGAAGCGCCAGCTCTCCCGGCTCATTAGCGACCTCGGCGAGCTCAGCATCGGCAACGACGTGCAGAGCCTGCGGGCCGACCTGCGTGTCACCAGGCTGCTGTCGGGCGAGAGCACCGGCAGCGAGAGCTCCATAGAGAGTGGTTGCCAGGACGCGGGAGGCTCGCCGGGGCTTGCCAACGGACTGGAGGAGGCCGGGTCGGAGCCTGGCCCGGGCTGAGCTCGATCTAGGCTGCTCTCTGGGGCGACCTTGGACTACGGTCGCCTCCCCCTTCCTCTCCCCGCCGCCGCCGCTGCTTACCCCCCTACCCCCAACCGCTCCCCGGTCGGCTGCTGCTGCTGTTGCTGCTGGCCTGTGCCTGCTTCCCGCTGTGTACGCCCCGTCGAGTTGCTTGTGCACTGTGCACGGGCCTGGGCGCTTCCCAGCCCCCTCCTATCAGCCCTTTTTGAGTCCTCAGCGGCAGTGGCTAGCAGAGCCAGCAGGCGTCAGCCGCCAACGGACGCCTAGGCGTTGGCCTCCTCTCTCTGGGGATGAGGCGTGCTGGCCCGGCTGGGCGGAAAGCCCTGTTCAGTTGGTTCTCCCTCAGGGCGCTGTACGTGGTGGGAGAACGCTCTGGGAGGCTTGGTTGTGAGCTGGGTCAGGGACCCGCCAACTTCCTCGGGCTGCTTGTTTGTAAGGGGGAGAGAGGGAAGGAGTGTGTGTGTGTGTGTGTGTGTGTGTGTGTGTGTGTGTGTGTGTGTGTGAGAGAGAGAGAGAGAGAGAGAGAGAGAGAGAGAGAGAGAGAGAGAAATGATTATGCCTATCACTCTGTAAACAACCCTGCCTATCTACCTGCCTGCCTGTAACTCTGTGTCTCCCTGTCACTGCTCCGGTCCCGGCTGGCTTGCCTCCATCTTCTTGTCCTTGTCATGTCCCAGCAGCAGCAGCAGCAACACAGACACATACATAGACACACACACAGACACATACACAGACACACAGGTACATACATAGACAGACACACAGACATGGGCAGAATCTGGAAGCTAAAGGAGACGGCAGTCAGGCATGGGAGGGGGAAGAGAGAATACACAATTGTTTTAGAGAAGGCTTCTGTCATCTCCGGATGACTGAGAATTTCCTGTTTTTCACGGTAACTGGGGAACCGACATAGGAGGGGTTAACTTCCTTTACCCAGACAGTAATGCAAGGGCCAGGAGCTTTCGGGTCATTTTCATCTTTCAGTCTCTTTCCATCTCCTAAAGCAAATCTGTGTGTGTGTGTGTGTGTGTGTGTGTGTGTGTGTGTGTGTGTGCGCGCGCGCGCGCCCGCTTCTCACCAAGATCTTGGGTCTCTCCCCCTCCCCCGCCTTCTCTTTGGTGCATGAGCTTGGGTTGTTTACCTCAGACTCAGACCCTTGAAAATCTGCCAAATTCCTTAAATAACTGTCTTGGGGGAGATGAAAGGAAAAAGAGTTGCGTTTTGTTTACAGTACAGAAATCCAATATCTAACAGGGAGTTTTCCTTTAAAAAAGAAAAGAAAAGAAATCGCCGTCCCCAGAAAGACCTCGTTCCAGGGCCGCGTGTAACTCTTTTCGCGCTGCTGTGAAGTATTTTGCAGACATCTCTTTTGTACATAGCGGTGTTCTCAGATCCAGACGCTTCTAATCTTTTGCTGTGCAAAAGGAAACTTGTGATTCCCTGGTCTGTACAGAAAGCAGACTCAAACACTCGGTATTTTTTAAGAACAGCCATGTTCTGATTTTGTTTGCACATAAGTGGGGATAATAAAGAGGCTAACTTAACGGAGGAACTGCCTGCTCCCCTGCTGGGGTGGGGTGGGAGGGAGGGGGAGGGGGACCAGGAGGAAAGGAGGAGGAAGAATGAATCCCACTCGTGATGTGGTAGCATGGGGGGGGGGGACTTCCATGGAAGTGGGAGCGGAGCTTTCCCACCTGTCACTGTGGCTGCCAGGAGAGAAGCCAGCCCAAGACCTGGGGCTAGGTGAGGGTTCTCCCAGCCACCTCTCCTAGCCAAGGACCTTGCCACCTGTATCCCTTCCTTTCAAGCTTCTAGAATTGTTTTCATTTGGAGGCTATGCAGCAAGTTTGGTTTATCTTTCTCCTCCCTCCCTTCCCACCCCCCAGAAGCTTTCGAGGTTATTTGGCGAATGCTGCTGCTTTTAAATGGAGAGGCTGACTCCTCCCCCCTTGCTAAGTAGAGAGACACTTTAGATTCAGAGGAATCTCCAAAGGACAGGCACTTGGCTGCTAGGGTGGGCAGGGACAGTAAGGGAAACTAAGGCACATTTTCAAGTTTCATAGTGCATCATGGGAGGGGACAGGCTGCTCAGGAAAGCCACAACCCTTTCATGGATTCAGCAGTTGGAAAATGCTCATCCTTTGACAAGGCTGCTGATGTTGAGAAGGGGTTACTGGGAGGTTTGCTGGTTGTTGCTTTTTAAAGTTTGTTAGGCTTTCTGCATGTTTGTTTCTCTTGTAAACTCCCAACAGATGTCTCTTTTGACTACAGCAGCTCAGCTGGATGTTGTAATAAGACACGATCCAAGCTGGCTCTTCTGTGACTGTTTTTTCTCTTCTCTTTCTTCTCCTTTTTAGCTGGGGCCTCAGGTTTGCCCCCCTCCTGCTCTGAAGGCACATTCTCCAGCCTAATGTGCCTTGGGGCTCAGGAAGGACTTAGGGACTGACTGCTCCAAGTATCTTCTGAGAATGCCCATTCCCAGGGTCCCAAAGCAGAGGGGGAAGTTGGGTCTTTCCTCCTTTATAACTCAGAACTGCACACCACAGAGGGATGTTGTCCAAAGGGACCTCTGGAATAGGAGGATGAAGCAACATAATTCACACCTGGTTACTGTTGGCAAAAGGACACACTCCAGGCTGTGGTGTCCATGAACCATGGGCTCAGCTCAAGGATCTAACAGCCTCAGGGGGTTTCACATGCTTCCCTGGAAAAGATATGAGAAAAAATCCTGAGGAAAAGGCATGAGGTGCCAAGTAAGTAGAATAGCTAAGCAAGACTTAGACATACCTGTCTCCCACTCTTCTCAAATAGCATTATCTTAGCTAGTGCCTTTCCATTCTTCTTGGACCTTATGGGTGAAAGCTTTCCTTCCTCTTCTCCTTCCCTTCACCTTCCCTTCCCCTTCCCCTTCCCCTTTCCTTCCCCTTCCCCTTCCCTTCCTCCCCTTCCCGTCCCCTTCCCCTTCCCCTTCCCTTCCCTTCCTTTCCCTTCCCTTCCCTTCCCTTCCCCTTCCCATCCCCTTTCCCTTTCCTTCCCTTTCCCCTTTTCTTTCCTTCCCTTCTTTCCCCATCCTCCCTCCCCTCTGTCTCTGCTCCTGGGCTTTGGGGCTAAAAGGGCCAAGGTGCCAAGTCTTCATTTTGTGTGTGATGGGGAAAGGGGGGTGGTCCCTGAGGATAATAATTAGATTGCACCTTCTACTTTGCTCAAAAGAATGTCCAGGAAGCCTCTGGCTAGTAGGTGATGAACCAGGCAGTGTCTTGGTTTAAGGGTTTAGACAAATGAGAACATTAGTGATGTTACCAAATGCTTAAGTTTTAACCCTGTGACAGGCACAAAATCTCCAGCTCTGTCCACAAAGAATTCCCATTCTACGGAGAGACAGTATTGCAAAAAAATGAAGCCAAGATCACTTGAAGAGGAAGAGAGGACACAGCCAGGGGTGTTAGGAAAAGGCTTTGCTTAGGAAATGACAGGGTAGCTAAGACTGGAGGGAAACTGAGGATTTTGAGAGGTAGAGGTGAGGAAGGAGGGCATACCAGGCAGAAGACATAGACTATGCACAAGTTTAAAGGCAAGAGATGAAATGTTAAGTTTTGGGAACTACAGGAAGGCTAGTTTGACAGGAATGTCAAGTACATGAAGGGCACTAAACTTGGAAAACTATGTTGGAACCAGATTATGCAGAATTTACCTCACAAAGGAGCTGGCATTTTAGCCAACAAGAAGAAGGGAGCCACCATAGTTTCCTGAGCAGGGAAGTGACACAGGCAGCCTTGTGTGTTAGGAAGTTTACTTTGGCAGCTGAGTGGAGGATGAAGTGGAGAGGGGGAAGGGCAGGAAGCCAGGAGCCCCATTTGGAAGGCACTGAAAACAGTTCAGGCAAGGGACTTAACTGGGCTCAGCTAGGCAAAACATTTATTATGTGTCTATTGTGAATCAGGCACTCTGCTAAGTGCTGAAGATACAAACAGAAGTGAAAAAAGAAAGTCTCTGCCTTCAAAGAGCTTACAATATAATGAGGAAAGACAACACACACACACTCTCACACATACACACACAAACACACACTCACACACACTCACACATAGACACACACACACCACACACACACACTCACACATAGACACACACACAAACACACACACCACACACACTCACACACACTCACACACACTCTCACACATAGACACACACACACACCACACACACACACTCTCACACATAGACACACACACAAACACACACACCACACACACTCACACACACTCTCACACATAGACACACACATACACACACCACACACTCTCACACATAGACACATACACACACAAACACACACCACACACACACTCACACATACACACAAACACACCACACACACACACACACACACATGGGGAGGGGGACGGGAAGAGAAAGGATGATGAAGTCCAGAGATGTCCCAAACTGGACATCTGGTGGAACTGGTAGGAAATGGAGAGAAGCTTGTGCTAAGCCCACTTCTTAGCTGAAGGCTCTGGAGCCCGTGGCTCTACCCTTCCAGTCAAAGGTCCAGGGATGGGATTAGATAGAGCACCAGGGAGATTCAATCTTCAGAATAATGAAATTTCCCAAGGCTAAGTTTCCTGAGAAGGGAGGCTCGTGATGGGGAGTCCAGAGAAGTCCTATAGCCCCTGGTGAGAAGGAAAGACGTTTATGAGAGGCAGGGAAGTAGTTCAGACAAAGCTTGACAGCTGAATCAGTGGAGTCCAGAAGAAAGTGACACTGAGGATGCCCTTGAGCTCGCTGAGCTGGGTCCCTGAATGAATGGTGGCAGTGGTGCCCTTAGCCCAAACGGAGAACCTTGAAGAAAGGAGGGACCTCGGCATGTTGAGTCCGAGAGGCCAGAGACGTGCAGGGGCTGGCTGGCCAGTGCCTGCATCCCGCATCTCGCATCTCGCTGAGTGAAAGGGGGAAGAGGGATCTCTAACCGCAGCCAGGGTTTCCCAACTTTTTTCATGTTACTCCTTAGCACAGTGGTACTTAATGCATTCTGACTGCCGTTTTGTTCTAAGAGCTAGCATTTATCCAGTACTTTACCTATGGTGTCTTATTCGAGCTTCACAAGATCCCTGAGAGGCAGGGACCATTATTATTCTTATTTGACAGATGGGGGAACTGAGTGGTCAAGTGACTTGTCCAGGATCACAAGGCTCGTCTGAAGCTGAATTTGAACTCAGGTCTTCCTGCTTCCAGGTCCAGTGCTCCTTCTGCTATGCCACCTAATTCCTATATCACACACACACACACACACACACACACACACACACACACACACACACACACACGCACACGCACACACACTCACACTCACACACACACGCACACACACACTCACACGCACACACTCACACACACACACACACACACATGCACGCACGCACACACGGTGTGTGCTCGTGGCACACGAATACCCATACCTGAAAAGTGCATTCACTTGAGTGGTGCTGCTGAGGGCAATGAAGAAGTGAAGAGTCTTAGCCAAGGCCTGTCTCTGTTTCTTGCCTGTGAGCTCCTAATGGACCCCTTGGCAGTCTGGGAAAGCCTCAGGACCCTCCTCAAAAGAATGTTTTTAACTAAAAAAATCTGTTATTACAGAGGAAACGAATTCTACTGAAATATGCTCATATTTCTACCCATATCTCTATTGACTTTAACCAAATCTATGGAACTCCCCCTGCACAGGAATGCTGAGGGTGGGGTGCTCAGGCCATCTGCCATCCCTGGCCTCCAGAGACAATATTGCTAGAGTCATAAGAGAGGTTTTAGATGAAAACAGTTGAAGAGGAGAGGGATCAAAGGTATGACTGAAGCTTTTACATGGGCTCTTTTGGGGGCCACCCAGGATGGCCAGGGTGGGGCTTCCCTGGCCAGATGTCCATCTGCCCCATGGCTGGCCTTTCCTGAGTCTCTCCCTGGCTCCTGCAGGCAGAGCCTTGAGCTGGAGAGGCCCTGAGCACTCTATGGAGTTCTATGTTGCAGTGGCCCAGAGTCGAGGCTGGCCTGGTGCCTCGATGGCATTATGACAATTCCTGGCCCACACAGCCCACAAAAGCACCCAGTTTTCCAGGCCATTTAGGTAGTATAAGTCACAGCATCACATTTACAGAGCTGTTAGACTGTTCCCGCCTTCTACCACAACTTGAAACCACTGATAATGACCACATGGTCAAAAAGCCAGGAAGCTTGGCGGCCGCCCCCCCCCCCCCCCCCCAGCCCCAGCCCTCCAGGAATCGGTGAGTTTCTTTACTGCACTGTTTGGACAAAGGCAAGAGCCTTGCCACTAGCCTTGTGCCTGGCACTACAGGAGACAATCCCAGGCAATTGCTGGAGTATCAGGAGTGAATGGCTTTCCCTGTAACAGACTGTGGGCATTTGCACCTACAGGGCCTCGGGCCTGGCAGGGGCTCTTACCCTGGAGGGTTTATTACACAGGGTGTTCTAGGTCTGCAAATGCAGTCTAGAAGGGTTTATGTTAGGAGCTTTTTATGCATGGGGAGGTATGGATCTGGTAACCTTGCCTTGGCCTCTTAAAGAAACATGACTCTATCCAGTTTTCCAATCAAGGTTCCCCCCCACCACATTTCCCCACTTTGCATTTGATGAAGGCTGACATATCAGGGAGTAATTGGAGCTGGGAGACCTGGAGAGGGACCTTTCTTCCCCTCTTGGCCTTTGGCAGACTTCCCTCCTTGCTATATCTCCCTGCTAAAGTCTTCCATCCTCACCCATCAATATGCCCAGCATAGTGGCCCAGGCCCAGTCTTTTCCCCTTGTTATTTCAACAAACCCTATTCAAACCTGCAACCACCAAAATGAAAAAAAAAAAAAAGACAAAAAACCCAAAGCCTTGAGAAATAAATGATGTGTCGAGGTCTTGGTACCTTCATGATTTCTTATCAGGCTGGTAGGTAGCTACCAGGGGAGAGGAACCCAACAGATTGGAGCATTGGATGGGAATTAAGTGGCCTGACTTCAAGTCCTCATTCTAACACTTTGTGTTACCCTAGATATGGTATTTTGCCTCAGTTTCCCAATTTGCAAAACTTGGGGAGTAATTCTCTCCCTGCCTAGGATGCTGGGGGGCTAGGCTATGTGGGAAGTGCTTTATAAAGTATGACTCCCTGGAGAAAAGGGGGCTCTTGTACGAGGTCATGGGTGAAAGCTCCATAGCTTGAAACCCTTCATGTTAAGCAGGGTCTGATGCAGCAGTTCTGTTAGGTTGGCAAACCCCACAGACCCCAGGGTGCTAGAGAAAGCCAGTGTTGGGCAGGGGACTGCACACCAGAAGAGGCACGATGGGCCTACCTGGATGCTTCCCTGACTCAGAGGGAGCCATCCAAACCAGGGTGATGCAGGCTCTGAGGAGAAGGGTGTGACCGCTGGGTCAGCTGGTTCTCATTTCAGCCAAAGTCATAACTAATACATAGTCAAGTCAAAAAGCATTTATTCAGTATCTGCTATGTGCTAGGCATTATGCTGAGTTCTGGGGCTACAGAGAAAGGCAAAAGATGATCCCTGTTCTCAAGGAGCTCAGTGATTAAGGGGCGGGGGGAGGACAACCTACAGACTGATCCTACAGCAGGCTCCAGACGGCTAGGCTGGGGAAGTTCTCAGAAGGAGCACTGAGATGGAGTACTGGGAAGGGCTTCTTGGGGAAGGCTTCTTGGGGAAGGTGGGGCTGGGAGGAAACCAGGAAAGCCAGGAGGCAGAGGGGAGGACGATGACATTCTAGGCATGGAGCACAGTCAGAGAAAATGCTCTGAGTCAGGAGGGGGAATGTCTGGTAGTAGGCTGAGGTCGATGATTAGTGCCTGGCCACAGAGAACCTTTGAGTTTGAGCTGGAAGGGACCTTCGGCCCCCTCCCTCATTTAACAGATGGGCAGACAGTGGTGCACATAGGTCATACAGAGATAGGCTTTGAGTCCAGGTTCTTTGGCTTCAAATCGAGCCCTCCTTTCATTGCATTACTTCACCTGGAGGTGGTCTGCTAAGCTGAAAAAGGCTTCTTCCCTAGTGCTTGGATTCCTATCGAGATCTCTCCTGGACCTTGAGTGCCACAACCTGAGTTTTGGCAGAAGCTTTGCCTCTCACGCCCTGACAAGTGCCTAACGATGAAGAGGAGAGCTGGCCTTCAGCTAGAGCTTTAACATTTGCCGGCACTCTCCATGGATTAGCTCATGGGCTTTACAGCTGCCCCAGGAGGTGGTGATGACAGGGATTGTGTCCATTTTACAGATGAGGAGCAAAGCTGACTGAGGCCCCACCTTTAGCCACACAGTTCATTCAGTTGTGTCTGACCCTTCAAGAGCCATTTGGGGACTTTCTTGGCAGAGATCATAGAGGGGTTTGCTATTTCCTTCTCACTAACTCATTTTGCATATGAGGAAACTGAGGCAAACAGTGACTTGCCCAGGTTCGCCCAGCTCATCAGCATCCGAGGCCAGATTTATCTCGGGAAGCTTGGTCTTCTGGACTTCGGTCCTGGCGCTCCCTGCACTGTGGCACCCCTGGCTGCCAGAGTCACACAACCAGTGAGTACCAAAGGTTGAGCTTCATTGAGGTCTTCATTGACCCTTAAGTCTAGCCTTCTTTCTAATTAGTGAGAGACCTTGAGTAAATCCTGTCTTTTTCTTTAAGACTTAATCTCCTTATCTACCAAGGGGGTAGATTTCCCTGGGAAGAAAGAGAAAACTGAACAAAGGAAGCTTTGGGTAAGGCCAGGAGGTCGCCTTCTGGGTCTTTGGGGGACCACAGCAGCACTGTGGCCTGGTCTCTCCCCACCAGGGCAGTTTTGAAAATCCCCTTTGGGAGACCGTGGTGTGTGTGTGGGGATTGCCACCTACACCCACCCCAAGATAAAAAAGGCTAGGGATATGACCAAGCAGCAGGGGCCATCATGGGAACTCAGGCTCACACCCAAGGACACTTGGCCGGATGCCTAGATTGTAGGCAGGCAAGTGGTGAAGTGGACAGAACCCTAGGCGCAGAGTCAGGAAGTCCAGCAACAGACATGCTTACTAGCTGTATGACCTTGGCCAAGTCATTCACCTTTCTTGGCCTCAGTTTCCTCAACTGTGAAATGGGAATAACACTTAACTATCTTTGGGTTGTGAATTTCAAATGATGTAATAGTTGGAAAGTAATTAGCACAGTTTCCTGGAATGTAGTCCATGCCGCACAAATGCCATTATCAGCATCAATATTTACAATCACCAACACTAGCCAAGACCTATTTGTCGGCTCCTGAGCTGCCTAGGTGGGGGATTCAGGTAAGGACCCCTGGTAACAACAGCTCACTGGAGGCTGGTGTAAAAATGAGGCCTGATTTGCTTTGTGGGTTTCTGGAGAGGTGACCTGTTAGGGCCTTGGAGCCCAGCCCTGCTAGGGAAGCCCTTTTCCCAGGGCACGGCCCTCTCTTTTGGTCTTTTCACCAGAAAGGAGAACGGCCACAGCCCAGGCAGGGACTACACAGCCAGCTGGGTAGTAGGGAGCGGGGGATGTCGAACTTGAGCAGAGAGAGTGGAGACAGGAACAACGCCAATGGGGAAAGGCAACGAGAAGATCCCTCCTAGGTTGGGACCCTTCTTCCAGGCTGAAGGCACTGTAATGTGCCTTTGCAGGTAGAGCCTCCTCTGAACCCCACAGCACCATTGATGGAGAGTGGAGGGAGGCTTATTGCCAGGAAGCCAGACTTAGCTCCTCAGGGAAAGGGCCTCATAGTCTTACTAAGGACCCCAGCAGCATCTAGCTCTGTCAAAACTCCAACAAAATTATCATCGAAGACATCCCGGACAAAGGATTCTCCCACTCCTGTAGGGGGTAGCCACCTGTCCCTGGAGGCAGCTCCCTCCACAGTGGGGCAGCTGTCATCATTAGGAAATCTTCCTTCCTTGGGGGGAGAGGGAGCCTGCCTCCACCATGGCCCCCCATTGCTCTTAGCTCTTTTCTCTGGGGCCAAACAGCATAAGACTGAGCCCTCTGGGGCGGCTAGGTGGCGCAGTGAGTAGAGCGTCGGCCCTGGAGTCAGAAGGACCTGAGTTCGGATCCTGCCTCAGACACTTAACACACACACAAACAAAAATCTAGCCGTGTGACCTTAACTTAACCCCAATTGCCCTCCAAAAAGAAAAAAAAAAGACTGAGCCCTCTTCCTAGGCCAGCCCTTCAAACCCTTCCATGATAATCAGAGCTGTCCTGGCCCACCCTGTTGCCCAGGCTGCCCCCTCCTCACCTGGGCCACCTGAAACCCATTTCCTTCAGCTGCCACAGCCCTTCCTGCCACCTCGCCTGAACGCCTTCTCTTCTAATGACTGTGTTGACACCCTCTCTTAGACTGACTTTGTACTGACCAACCTGTGTGCGTGTTGTTTCCTCATAGAATAGAAGCCCCTTGAGAAAAACAGGCAGGGCCTGTTTTGCTATGTTTATAGAAAGTCCTGCTCTTTAGTAGGTGCTTAACTGATGCCACTTGATTGTTTCATCTGAGGGTGACAATGACCCTGTAAGATGGATGGCCTCATCCCCCTGAGCTATGGGTCCCCTGCCTATGCCCTCTCCCTCCTTCCCCCCAGGCTTCTCTTCCATGGATCACCCTGCTTTCCAGTTTATGAATGTCCTTCCTAAAATGGGCTACCCTGAATTGTGCAAGGCCACTAGTCCAAATGTGGTCTGGTTGGGGCAGAGGACTGTGGGGCTGTTCCCTTGATGGCTATTCAGCGCCGGCAGCACACTGGTCCTCCGTTCTCACAGGAGGCCTTCAGCTCTCTTGGTCCCACACTGCTGAATCCTTCTGACTTTGCTGAGTGCAACAATTTCCAGATCTCTTTGGTTGCCTCTGTGGCTAGTTACCAGCCCCTCCTTAATAGTAGCCAGCACCCTCATTCTCTCCTTGAGTCATTCACTATCTGTCCTCCTGACCCCAACCTATGGATCATCAGGCCATTTTGGGGGGCACTAGGAACTGTTCTAGGTGTTAACCTCTTCTGGGGTATTTGTCTTTTGACTGGGAGCCTTGAAAGAGAAAAAGCCTTTGTGATCCAAAGGAATGAATGTCTAATGACAGACTCTCCTTCATCCTGAGGAAAAGGACCTCTTTGGGAGCAGAGAGAGGTTCAATAGGTCCATCAGCAAATACTTGTTAAGCACCTATTGTGGGCACTGGGGCTGCAGAGACAAGTACAGTTGGCCCCCTTCTCAGGAGCCTCAGGTCTATAGAGGGAGATGCCACAGAGGCATGGGGGGGGGGGCGTCTATTTCATGTTCAGCCTGGCCTAAATAATTCTTACAAAAATGATCTTTTGGGGGCGAGCTCAGGGACTAAGTGAGGCTGAGAAAATGTTTATAATGTTTAAACTCCTTCTCAGCCAGGGTCAATGAAAGCTCATGAAGAATGGGAGAGGTGAGACAGGGCTGGGGTAGGGCCAAAGTCCTGATTTTCCAAAATGAGAGGTTAGCTTGACTTAAATTCCTGGAAAAATCCTGAACTGGACGGTTGAGAGATGGAGGCTGAATAAAGGTCTGGAAAGAGAACCAGCGACCGTAGGAGCCAATCAGTTTCTTTCAAAGACGGGCTCTAAGATGAAGCCCGTTTCATTTTCTGCCAGGGAAAGGGCAGTGCTGTGGAGAGAACGTTCCCAGGCTTGAACTGAGCTTTTGCTCAAGTATCTCAGCCTGTCATAGCAGAGAAGATGCAGAATGTGGCCCCTAATACAGCCCACTGACTCTGAGCTGGCCAGAAGGCCAATGGACCAGGGGGTCTCCAGTGGAGGGCCTCAGGGATCCAGACTGGGCCCTGGGCTGCTTGGCACTTTTATTCAACACTTGTCTAAAGGCACAGATGATAAATGCATCCAATCTGCAAATGGCCCCCAGCTGGGAGGAAGAGTGGAGGTAGTAGAGGACAGAAGCACAAGCAGAACCAAAGGGGCCTTGGCAGGCTCCGAACAGCATTGGGATGAATACTATAAGGCAATATTCGACAGAGATGAATGTAGTCTTGCATCCGGCCACCTCATAGAGATGACAGATACTAGTGTGTGTCTAGCACTGTGATAAGAGCTTTTTAAAATTTTATTTTTTAATTAAAACAAATTTTTTTTCTTTTTGGAGGGGAGAAGGCAGGGCCATTGGTGTTGTCAATATTTGAACTGCAATCGTCTTGACTCCAGGGCCAGTGCTCTATTCACTACACCCCCTAGCCGCCCCATAAGAGCTCTTTTGCGTGTGAGTTTTTTTTTTTTTCAATATGATCTCATCTGATCTGCCCCTGGAAGGCAGGTGCTGTTATCATTCCCATTTAGCAATTGAGGAGACTGAGGCAGACAGAAGTGAAGTGACTGCCCAGGGTCGCTTGCCCAATTTGTGTCTAAGGCCTCATTTGATTTCAGGTCTGACTTCAGGCCAGACTCTCTGTTCACTGAGCTGCCTGGAGAAAGTCAGAGGATAGATGTAAATACCTGAGATGTGCTTTGGAAGAAGCAAAGGCTTCTGGAAGGTGGAGCCTGGAACGTGTCCCAGAAGTTCTTGTGTAGGGAAGAGAAAGGGACAGGGCTATCCCTGGCACAGAGATTTGATGGGTACAGAGACTTCCCAGGTGAGAAGCTCCCTTTACCAGTGCAGATCCCAACCTTCTCTCTCACTTACAGTTTTGGGAGCAGCCTGGGTCAAACAGAAGGAAAGGAAAGCCCCCAACCGGACATCGAACTCTTTGCTAAGCACATTGACTGGAAAACCACATATCAGCACTGTGTGTGTTCTGTTTCATTTGTATGTATTTTGTTTAGCATTCCCCAAGGCATTTTAATCTGGTTCTGGCGGGTCTCAAGAGGGTGTTCATCTGACCCTTCTGGGCTGGGGCAAGGAAAGGGGAAGCGAGCTGCCCAGGGTCACAGAGCCAGTATCTGTCAGGCAGACTCTGCACCATGGGGAGGAATAGAAAACCACACTGGGGAGGCAGGGAAGGGCTGGATTTCTGAGGGTTTTCTTTATATGCAAGGCTGAAGATTTTGAGTTTTTATCCTAGAGACAGGGAGTCTTTGAAGATGTTTGAGAATGGGAGGGCCATGAGCAGGTCTGAATTGGAGGAATATCAATTTACCAGCTCTGTGGAGAATGGGCTAGGGAGGGAAGAGACTGGAGCCCAATTAAGAATCTCATAATGGAGATGAGTGAGTCTGGACATTCTAGATGAGTCTGGAGGGCTGCTCATGTCATGTCCCAAACTCCAGCCCTCCAGAGCAGCATGGTGCCTCTGTCCTCAAGCCCACCTTTCTTCCCTCCTTCCTGTTGGGATATGGGCTGCTCAACTGATTTGTTTCTTCTGTGAGTCACAAGCCTGATTTTGTCTCTTCTGATCCCTTCTGGGGCTCCTTGGGTTAGGGCCAGGGCAGCAATAAGCAGCCAAGATGACTGGCATTTCCCTGCCCTCAGCCCCTTCCAGCTGGCATCTCTGGGAGGGATCTGAAGGCACAAGCAGAGCCCCTCTGTACCGACCCTGAGGACAAAGTATTTCCTGGAAAGTGGAAGGGAATGTGGGGAGGGAGGATTGTGCTGCTGAGAGAACTCTGGTCTTTGGAACCCAGGGCTAGCCTGGCCCAGGGGTAAAGAATCTGTGTGTATCAGTATGTGTGTGAGTGTGTGTGTATGTGAGAGAGACACAGAGAGGAAGAGAATGTGTGTGAGTGTGTGTAAGGTGTGTGTGTGAGTGTGTGTGTGTGTGTGTGTGTGTGTGTGTGAGAGAGAGACACAGAGAGGAAGAGAATGTGTGTGAGTCACACGTGCATGTATTAATGTTAATTCATGTTAATTCAGGTTCCCTCGGGCTTGCCCATTTATCTCCCTTTTCCCAGGGAGCATGAGGTGGACTTGGGGCCAAGGTGGCCCTCAGCAGTAGCTGGCAATGATCACTGGCCCTTGTGAGTGGCAGGCTAATGAGTGAGTTATCCAGACTATCCCGGATTTCTGCCAACAAAAACTTCAAACAGAATCAGCCAGGAGCTTATGCAGGCTTTGAAAGAATGCAATTACATTTCACTGGTTTAGCTCAGAGAAGAGCTACCCTTTTTGGGTGGCCTGCACAGGCACTGGCTGCCCCGTCCTGGGCTGCCTGGGATGCAGCCTCGAGACTTTGAACCATTCAGCCCTCCCAGAGTTCCCGAAGACGCTGCTCTCCTGGCCTTGGCATCGACGTCTCTCCCTAGATGGCCACAGGGCTCTGATCTCAGGCCATCCCCCCTCCAGAACAGCCCCAGGAAATAGGCATTTCTTTAGGGCTGGGGGGATAATTGACTGGTCTCCATTTCTGAGGTTCTTTGTTGACTCAAGTAGGCAAACGAGCTTTTATGATGCCCCTCCAATGTAGCAGGCACCAAGCCAAACCCCAAACTTCCCCTGCCCTCTAGGAGCTTACATCTTGCTGGTGATAGTAATAGATATGTAGGACATTAGATAAGAACCATCTACACACTGATTTGGGGAGGAGGCACAGAGGAGGGATGAGAGAGGCCAATTCCCATCCCCCCAGCTGCAGGGCATCATGGGGGCTTCTGGTCACCATGGTTGAGCCTTCCACCTTCCTTGATGGTTTTTTCTCCTGCCTGCCATACAGTAGGCCCCTAATGAATGTTGACTGACTGACTGAGAAGCCACTTCAAGGAGAAATATTAATGACTGAAGTCTGGCTGGTTTTCCTGTCATGTTTCTAGGGATCGGACCTGGCTATGTCTGCCCTCCCTAGGTCTGGGTCTGAGAGGCTCACAGGTAGCAGAGGGAGAAGAGCCCTTAAGTAAGAGCTCCTTTCACATCCCCAAGCCAAGCAGCTCCCTCTCTGATTTCATTGTCCTGCACCAGGGTGGCTTGAGCTTCAGGGGAGTAGAAAGACTGATGACCTTCAAGTCAGGAGAGGCCTGGATTCAAATCTCATGCAGACACTTATCACCTGTGTGATGCTGGGCAAGTCTTTTGAAGGTTGCCATGTCACACTGTTGACATGTATGAAGCAAGCTTTTGGTTTGCTAAGACCCCCGGATCTTTTTCAGATGAAGTGCTGATGCCTCCCCCCATCCTACTTTTGAGATATTTTTTATCTGCTTGTTCCTGCTTCTTTATCAGGTTGTTTTACTCCTGTCAAGTCAAACTGCCATTAGAACATTTCCTCCAGCTCCATCTGAGACCTGCTGTGGCTCAGCCCACCACCGCTTCCTCCCTGGGGACGCTGTACCTCAAATAGCATTAATGAAAATGTTTTCTTTCTCACACCTGGTGGGGATCATTGAACCTGGAAGGACTGGTGAGGAGAACCTAATTTTGGAACCTGTAGTGGGTCTCATGTTGGAGGAATGTAGTGGGGGTTTAGACAGCAGACGGGGCACTGGGGCATGAGTCACCCAGGAACAGTGGGGAGGAACCACTGAGAGGGGGCAGGGGAAGGACAGCTTGGGAATCATACCTCAAGCTGGCCCTCCTTCCTGGAATGGCAGTAAGGGTGCTAAGCCTGGAGGAGGGGACTGGTGGCTGGGACCAGGGGCTGGTCTGAGGATGCAGCCTTCTCTATGAACTGTGAGGAGGCCTAGGGGTTAATGGTTGTGGAGATGGAGGGAATTGCAGGGGTGCAACATCAAAAATAGGTCTAAAGTGGGGAAAGTGGTCCAGAGAAGGAGAGCAAATGTGAAGGCCATTAATAATCACTGGTATTTATGTAGCACTCCTTGGTCTGTAAAATGCTTTACAAATGTTACCTCACGGGATCCTCTTGGAGGCATTATGGCAATTGGCATTTTATGGGAGAGAAAACTGAAGCCAGAGTTCAGTGACTTATCCAGGTTCATGTAGTTGGGATGTGTCTGAGGCCAAATTTGAACTCAGGCCTTCTGGTCTTTAGGTCCAGTGCTCTATCCAGGGCACCACCTGGCTGCCTCTAGAAAAAAAGAACGAACCTAGTCCGGGATCAAAGCTGTCTCTCTGAGCGGAGAAAGGTCAGATGACAGCATTGGTGCTGGGGGCCCTGGCAGACTAGACTCTAGTCATGGGGGAGGCTGGGAAAACAGACCAACACTCTGTAAGTTCGTCAACAAGCATTTACTAATCACCGGGCACTGTGCTAAGGGTATGACTACAAGTGGGGTGAGACTTTTTTTCATTGATGGAGATGAATTACTTGTTGGTGAAAATCTGAGAGATGGAAGTCTGGCGTCCTGGCTTCTGGCCGCCTTGCCTGGTCCCTGAAGGGAAGAGGCTGCCGTGCCCCTGGCTCATGGCCCACCCCAGCTCCCAACAGCAGCCTCTTGGTGGGGTCTGGGATGCGCTCAAGCCCAGTCCCTCTGTGTATTCTCTTCCATATCTGCGCCTATGGGCACTTTCTCTGATTTCTGTTTGCTCTTGATTCGGATAACTGGGCTTATTTTCTATCTGCTTCATATGTTCTTTGTGGAGCTCATGTTTTGTGCACAGGTCAAGCCTCGGAGAGTAGCTTGGTTCTCTCTCATGGAAGGGCTCCAAGCATAAGTCAGATCCTCATATTAAGAATAATAGAGGTGGCTAGCATTTACGTGGCCCTTTAATGTCTGAAAGCCCTCTACATATGTTAGATCTCATTTGATTTTCGTAATACCTCTGTGAGGGAGGTTTTACTACCATCCCCATATTACAGATAAGGAGCCTGAGGCTGAGAAACACAGTTAGTACATATCTGAGGCAGGATTTGAATTCAGGTCTTCCTGCCTCCAACTCAACAGTGCCTGCACTTTGTCACACTGCTGGTTACATTTTAGGTCAGATTACTTGTTATCCATGGAGAGGCTGGACAGCACATGAGGTCCTTCATGGTTTTCAGAGTACATGTGTATATTCTTTCCCAATTCATTTCTTTGGGACTTGACTTCCAGTCTTTGCCTGATCTGTTGCTAGAGTAGGCATGATATGGGTGCTTGAACTTTGGACGTCCCTTCTCCATGAAATCCAAGTTAAATTTGAGATTCTCGAGGTGAGTGAGATATACTTGCCACATCAGTACAGTCAGTTCTTCAGCAATATGGAGGAAGGTTCAGCTGTTCCTAGAAATCAGAAGCTCTAGAGTGTTAATGCTCCCATGCTTCCGTTAGAAATGATAAGTTTCTGGTGTGTTACTCTCCCATGGCTCCCCTCTCCCTACTCTCTCAGCTGAGCACTTCATCTCATACTTTACAGAACAAAATTGAGGTCACTCACCATGAGATGCATCCTACCACTGATTGGCTTTCTGAAGAGGTAGTGCTCCTTCTTACCCAGGCTAACCCCTCTGCCTGTTCCAAAGATCCCTTTCTATCCTGTCTCCTCCCACAAAACATTTCTGCAATCTTCCTGATTTATTCCTTATCTTCAATCTCTTCCTATCTACTAGCTCTTTCCCTACTGCCTACAAAGACACTGGCTTCTCCTCAGTCCAGAAAAACAAAGATTCTCTTGATTCTTTAATCTCTGCTATTGTCCTGGATCTCTTCTGCCTGTAACAAAAGCCATTTTGGTCTCTACTGACTTGAAGACCAGGTAGGCAAGATTTCCATTCTTTCCCAGAGTTCTCCAGTGCCTTAAAAAGGGGTTGGTGTCTGTCTAAACCCTCTGCAAATGTCCCCAGTAGTGTTGTCTCAGTTGGAGGGGGGTAGTCTTTTGTACCCCACTTCCACTTAATCACTAAAGTCAAATTGGTTTTGACCAAGAAATATCTATTTCTGAAGATATAATCACAATTATACACATTTTCTCCCCAAACATGTAAAAAGTACAATTCTTATCCCTGCTTATACCATCTGAGTCTCTAGGGAGGGGAAGAGGATTAGGTTCAGAGTTTAGAAGCAGTTCTAATATAGTCCCAGTTCCAAGTCCCAAATTCTCCCTTGGCTTCAAGGCCCAGGTACCCTGGCTTCTCAGGGTTCCCATGAGGGGCTGATTTGCTGCAACATCTCAACTGAAAATCTGGCTTCAAGGTCACCAGGGATCAAAATCTGGCTGTCCCATGGGCATCATCTCAGGCCCCTAAAATGGAGGCCGATAAATAACATGGAAGAGGAATGAACATCCCGAGTCCACTCCTCAGAGGGGCATTAGAAGAGCAGGAGCAGGAGAAGGAAACCCTTCCCCAGCATGATTTTAGTTCCTGGCATCTTTGCCAAGCACAGAAGACAAGGACCTCTGATGTGACCAGCAGTAAGAGAACCATTGGCTCAGTCTTGCCAGTTTAGAAGAAGGAGGCTGCCCCAACCCCACAGAAGAGGATGCAGAGGGACCCGTGTTAAGGGAGTTGGGTGTTGTCTCTCAGGAGCATCTCCATGTTAGAAGTGGGCAAGCCCAGGTTCCATGCCCTTTGTGGACAACACTCTTGGAAGGGTTTATAACAGGTGCCCCCATTATAATCTCTCATTCTCCTTTTAACCTTTTGCAGTGTGGCTTTTGGCCTTGTCATCCCCTTGCCGATGCTCTCTCCAAAGTTACCACTGATCTCTTAGTCAACAAATTCAGTGTCCTCTTTTCATCTGACTGCCTTCTCCCTCAGTCTGCCCTCCCTTCTATCAACACCCCTCCCTTTCCTTTCCCCTTTCCCCTCCTACTGCCCTATAGGGTAAGATAAATCCAACTGAGTGTATATGTCATTCCCTCCTTGAGACAAATTCAATGAGAGTAAAGTTCAAACAATGTTCACAGCCTTCCTTCTTTCCCTCCACTGCAATAGGGCTTTTGTGCTTGTCAAGTGATATAACTTACCCTATTCTGCCTCTCCCTTTCCTCTTCTCCTGGTACAATCCTTTTTGTCACCTCTTAATTTTTTTATATTATCACATCAAAGTCAACTTATACCCACACCCTCTGTCTTTGCATACTCCTTGTAACTATCCTAACAGAGATAAAGTTCTCAAGAGTTATACGTATCATCTTCCTATACGGGGATGTAAACAGTTTAACCTTATTGAATAATATGTTTTGTTTTTTTTCTTTCCTGTTTACCTTTTTATACTTTTCTTCAGTTTTTTATCTGAAGATCAAATTTTCTGTTCAGCTCTAGTCTTTTCATCAGGAAAGTTTGAAAGTCCCCTATTTCACTGAATGTCCATATTTTCCCCTGAAAGATTACACTTAATTTTGCTGGGTAGTTGCTTCTTGGTTGTAATCCAAATTCTTTTGCCTTCTGGAACATCATATTCCAAACCCTCTGATCCTTTATGGTGGAAGCTGCTAAGTGCTATGTAATCCTGACTCTGGGTCCTTGATATTTGAATTGTTTCTTTCTGGCTGCTTATAATATTTTCACTTTGACCCGAGGATTCTGGAATTTGGCTGCAATATCCCTTGGAGTTTTCATTTGGGGATCTCTTTCAGGAGTGATCAGTGGATTCTTTCAATGACTATTTTACCTTCTAGTTCTAGAATATCAGGGCAGTTTTCCTTGACAACTTCTTGAAAGATGCCATCCAGGCTTGTTTTTCATTGTGGCTTTCAGGTAGACCAAGAATTCTTAAGTTCTCTCTCCTGGATCTATTTTTCAGCTCAGCTGTTTTTCCAATGAGGTATTTTACATTTTGTTTTATTTTCTCATTCTTTTGATTTTGTTCAATCATTTCTTGATGTTTCATGAAGTCACTAGCTTCCACTTGCCCAATTCTTTTTTTTTTTTGCTTTTTGGAGGGCAATTGGGGTTAACTAACTAACTTGCCCAAGGTCACACGGCTAGGTTTTTTTTTTTTTGTTTGTTTGTTTTTTGTTGTTGTTGTTGTTTGTTTGTGTGTGTTAAATGGCTGAGCCCAGATCAGAATTCAGGTCCTTCTGACTCCAGGACCGGCACTCTACTCACCGTGCCATCTAGCAGCCCTGCCAATTCTAATTTTTAAGGAATTATTTTCTTCAGTGAGCTTTTGTATCTCCTTTTCCATTTGGTTCATTCATGGTCCTCTTCGAGAGTGGAGGTTAAACAACAACAACGTTTTAAGGAGCTGGTTTCTTGAGTGGGCTTTTTTCCCATTTGGCCATTTGCATCTTCTAAGGACTTGTTTCCTTTAGTCAGTTTTTGTCCTCCCTTTTCCAAGCTGTTGGCACTCTCTTGCATAACTCTGCTTTCTTTTCCTGATTCTTCTTCTACTTCTGTCATTTGATTTTTCAAATCCCTTTTGAGCTCCTGGGCTTGAGACCAGTTCATCTTCCCCATGTAGGCATGCGGACACTGTTGTCTTCCTCTGAGTCTGCATCTTGATCTTTCTTGTTGCCACAGTGGCTTTCTGTGGTCAGGGCTCTTTTCTGTTTTTCACTCCATTTTTAGCCTACTTAGTGACTTTTAAAGTTGATCTTTGTTCCTGGGGCACCAGAGCTTCGGGGGCAGTGTCCTAAGCTTCTTGAGCTGGGGCCAGGAGCCTGGTCTCTGGCTTTCTGCCCTGGGGTCTCTGGTGCTGGAGGCTTGCACACTGCACTGGAGTGACATGGCCTCGTTGTGCCTCTTGTGTCCTAGGTTCCTGGGCTGACAGTTTGCCTTCTGTGCTGGGGCTGGAGGACTCATAGCTGGTCTGCTGAACCAGGACTGAGGGTCCTCAATTGCTGCTCTGTGCTGTGGCTAAGAGCCTTCCATTGGCTTCCCTGGACACCATCTGCATTAGGCGGCACTCCCCTTTTGCCCAGATGAGACAGACCTTTACCAAAGTCCTAAGTTAAGTTGGAAAATTGTTTCAATCCATCTTTTTGTAGGTTCTGTGGCTGCAGAATCTGTTTAGAAGGCATGATTTAATGTTGTTTCTAAGGGAAACTGGGGAGAGCTCAGGCAATTTCCTACTTTTCTCTGCCCTCTTGGCTCTGCCTAATGCCCTCTTCTCAATGCTTATTTTCTTTGGCCTCTCTGCAGCCTTTGACACTATGGATCACCCTTTTCTCTCCTCAATACTCTCTTCTCTTTCTGTTTTAGGGACACCTCTTTTCTGGTTCTCCTCCTCCCTCTCTGACTGCTCCTCCTCTGTCTCCTCTGCTGTATCCTCCTCCAGATCACACCCTCTAACCCTAGGTGTCCCTCAGGCTCTGTCCTGGGCCCCCTTCTCTTCTTCCCCTATACTACTTCACTTGGTGGTCTTGTCTGCTCCCATGAGTTTAATGACCATCTCTATGCTGACATTTCTCAAATCTACCTTTCTTGCCCCAGTCTCTCTGCTGACTACTAGTTTTGCACCTCCAACTGCTTCTTAAGCATCTCAAACTGGATGTCCAATAGATATTTTAAACAACCTATCCAAACAAACCTATCCTCCTCTTTCCCCCAACCCTCCCTCCCACTCCTACCTTCCCAATTACTGTAGTGAGCAATGCAGAGCTCCCACCCTCCTGGACTCCTCGATTTCTCTCAACTCCCAGATTCAATCTGCTGCCAAGGCCTATTGATTTGATTCGCCTCTATGCCATTCCTCAGACATTCCTCAGGCTCTTGTTCCAGGGCAGGCCCTCATTAGCCCTGTGTAGCCTGGCCCCTCTTGCCTTTCCAGTTGTCTTACCTCTCACTTCCCTAAATGGATTCTTCCACCCAGTGACAAGACCCTCCATGTCGGGACTCTAGGCGTTTCCCTTGCCACAAGCTCTCCCTTGCCACAAGCTCTCCCTCCCCGGCTTCCTCTAAGTCTTTCCCAAGCCCACTTCATTCCAGGGCTGGCCCTCTTAATTAGTTCCTATTTATTTCCATGGAGCCCTTTGTTCTGGCTTCTTGGTCTCCCTGATTATGCTGTGAACTCCCTGAGGGCAGGGCTAGTCTCTGCTTCTTTTTGTATCCCCAGAGCTTCGCTCTGTGCTTGGCACATAGTAGACTTTTAATGAATGTTTGTTTACTGACTGGCTAAGTCTAAAAGATCCCAGAGCCACCTATGTCGTCCCTTCTTCTTTCACCTTTCTCTGTGTCCCAAACACTGAGCACAATGCTTGGCACACAGTAGGTGCTTAAACCATCTTGTGGATGTCTTGATCTGCCTTATAGAAACCCAGCCTCCAAGAAGGAAAATGATTTGTATGAAACTCATATTTTCTAGGGAAGAAAGATAAGAAATATGAGACTGCACTGGGCTTTCCCACTAAGACTTGGAGATGTTCTAGGCACCAGAGGTCCCCAGGACTGTTGGACTGGGCTCACCCCCTTCCCAATCCCCAGGAAATGCCTGGTGTATCAAGCATCCCAACAGACAAATGACCATTTCCCTGCTTGCATCGTGAGGTAGGCAGGTGAAGGAGGCCCTCCGCTCAGCACCCAGCCTCCTCAATGGTGTGGCCGGCAGCTCCCTGCTTCTTGGACTTCAGCTCTGGGCAGAGAAATCACAAAAGAGCTCCTGCTCCAACCAGTCCTCTCAGATACTTTGTTCTATTGGCCGGGAGGCTTCATTCTCGCTGGGGACTCTGGATGATGAGGTTGAAAAGTCCCCCATCAAAGCAGGGGAGGGATTTCGGATATTAGTCTCTGGGCTTTTGGCACTTCAGTCACTTTGCCTGAAAGGGAAGTCCCCAAACTGACTCCCAAAGATGCTTCTGAGTTATTAATTAGGCTTTATGGTGCTTTGAGATCCCCAGTGAGAGGCTGCTGGGCAGATACTGAAAATCAGAGTGAAACACAGCTGACGTCTGAATCCTGACCTTGTTTTGAAGGGCTAAAAATAAGGAAGAGAAAAGACTTTGAAATTTGACAAGGCCTCCCCCTCCTCTTCATGGTCACGGTCATATTCCTATTTGTGTCCGTATCCTGGGGAAAACCAGCAGTGCTTCCAACCCTTTTCAGCCTCTGTTAGAAGCTGAAACAAGTCTTTTCCAGTCTTACTAGAATGTGACTGACCACAGATCCTCCTGGATTTCACTGGGCTAACACATGATGAAGGGATACAAGGAAACTTGGCGTTTGGCTCTGAAAGGCACTCGCTCCTTGGACTCAATGAGATCCACAGAAATACATTCCTTTCACAAAAAAGAAGAGGCCTCCAGAGGTCAAAGAGGGGTCTTGAGGGCTGTGTCTCAAGGCCTTCTATTCCTCCTTGGGTGGTTCCCCATTATCTTTGTGCCCCTCTGCCCTGGCCAAGAAGCCTCTGGGGGTTCTAGTCTGGTTTCTTCTTTATCTTGGGTTCAGTTTTCCAGGAAGCTGGAGTCGTCCTCCCCCCAGCAGTGAGGATCTACCCCCCCTAGGGGGGCACCACCTGACCCCAAGCAGGTAGCCTCACCCTAGTCTATACTACTCACTGAGGATTTCCATAAAGCACTTTGTAAACATCAATTAGCTAATTAAGTCTTAGAACACATTGGGGAACAAAGGCACACCATAGTGCCCATTTTAGAAAAGGCTGAGACTTAAGCTAGGTCAGATAATGGGTCTATTAAGGCACCAGGCAATAAGGAACTTACCTCTGTGGACCATGAGCTGGACAGACAGGAGGGACTTTGGGAGAGCCACATATTGGCAGAGCTCATTTCTTGTTATCCCAAGAAAGCTCCTCAAATCCAGGCTTCTTTGGACTTGCCTCTCCCCACCTGTATTGTGAGCACCTGGAGGACAGTGTGGAGTGATTGAGATTCCAAATGTCCTGCTCAATGTGGAGATTCTCCAGAACACTCACTGGGGAGTTGCAGACACTTGGGGAGGGTCCCCAAGACCCCCGAGCTATCTGGGAGGCCTGAGCATCCCAACGGGTCTCTGCTGGGTCAGAGGGGGTCCATACCGCCCCTCCCCCCCCAGCCACTCCCACCTGGGCACAGCTCTCCTCATGAGCTGATATCAAGCCTAAATCAGCCATCTTACAAATTCCACCCATGGCTCCTACTTTTCTTCATTGTTGTTGAGTCTGACTCTTTGCGACTGTGGCCCACAGCACACGAGGCCCTTCCATCCCCCACTCTCTCCCCAAGTCTGTCCAAGTTCACATTCACTGTTTCCATGACACCATCCATCCATCTCATGCTCTGCCGTCCCCTTTTCCTTTTGCTTTCAATCTTTCCCAACATCAGGGTCTTTCCCAATGAGTCCTTGTGATGTGGACAAAGTACTTAAGCTTCAGCTTCAGTATTTGACATAAAGAGCCTGAATTAATGTCTCTAAGCATTGATTGATCTGATCTCCTGGCTGTTCTAGTCACTGCCAAAGGTCTTCTCCAGCACCATGACTGAAAGAATTGACTCAGCAAAGCTCATTTTCCCTTTAACCCAGCTCTCACAGCCAAACATTGCTACTGGAAAACCAGAGCTTTGGCCAACTTAGAATTCTAATGCCTCCATGTAGTGAACCTTTAAATACACACAGTGAGCTCCTCCCTCCCTCCCTCCCTTACTTCTGTTCAAATAGCCCTGCACTGCTCAGTAGGATGGAATTGAGTGCTTGGGGCTTGGGCTCTTCTACTGAGGAGCTCTATGTGCTGAGGAGGTCACTACACCCTCTGGGTTTGTTGCTCAGGTTTAAAAGGAGGGACTGGGGCCAGGAGGCTTCTGCCAGCCTTTCTGGCTCTTAGATGCATGATCCAGGCACAGGGATGTGGAAGAAGAAAGGGCAGGAGGGGGGCAAGGCCTGCTGGAGCTCCTGGGAAGGCTTCATGGAGGGGCTGGCTCTTGGCAATGGGCAGAGGAGAGGGCCAGCCATGGCAGGTGGGGACAAGAGCCCCCAGGGCTCAGCTGACCCAGGGTCAGGCCCAGGCTTGCTGCCTGGTACTGCTTTGTGTCAGAAGCACATCCTTATGGTTGGCTACAAAGTGGTGGATCAGAATCTGTGATGTCCTTTAATCTTGGTCGTTAGCCCATTCAGAGCTCAGGCTCTGCATGCAAGGTGCCCATTAGTGGTAAGAGTTAATTATCGCTACACTTAGCCTTTTCAAAGCAGACTCACCATCTTTAATAAGTCCTCAAGGATGCCTTGAAATGAGGCTGTACTCTTATCCTGTTTTACAGATGGGCCAACTGAGGAACAAAGAGAGCCAAAGACGAAGACAAAGCCCCAGAAGGTCGGATGACGCAGCCAGGATGGCGAGTCACGTGACGTGTGGGACTGGTGTCTAGGTGGGTGAGGCTGTGGGTGCCGGATCCCTAAAGCTTAGCAGAGCCTGGTGGAGGCTTGCAGGTCCTGGGTTGGACACTCTGGCTCATTAACTCTGCACTTTTACCAAACTGTCCAAGTTTAGGGAATTGGCCTCAGTTCACTGATCAAAGGTATGGGTGCATTGTCATTCCTCCATAAAGAGGTTGGGGTGCTAGTCCATGTCTTTGCCACCTAAGCCAGGCAGCAAAGTGAATGCTGCCTCCGAGCCTGGATTCACATCTCTATTATAAGGAGGATGCACAACACAGGAGAGAATACAAGGGATTCTATTTCTCTGGGCCTCTGTGGCATCTGACCATCCCCTTGGCATGGGCAGGCTGAAATCTTTCCCAAATGGGGGAAGGTCTCCCTCCATTAACCATCCCCCTCATGTAGAAGCCCCTCAGAGTGTCCAGGGCCTCCTAGGAGGGACTTACCTTGAAGAAAGCCCTACATGGGGAAATCAGAGCCTCTAAACCAGAAAATGATGGCAGCTCCTGTCTTCTCATGAGGCCCCTCAAGGGCTCTCAGAGGCTCTGCAGGCTGCAGCTGGGACGGGGTAGGGGATAGCTCCCCTACTGTTGTGGGGGGAGCCCCACTCACTGCAGGATCTCCTCAGGAGGTTTTAGTGACCTCCAAACTCTTTCTTTAAGGTGGAGAGGGGTGTGGTCATCCCAGGTTAGAGTGAGAGCATCCATACTCATGACAAAGGGGATCCTTGAAGGAGTCACTCTCTAAAAATATTCTCCCTTTACAAAAGGATTCATCGAAAGGCAGCTTCAGCACACCATCCTGCAGTGTAGCAGTTACTGAGAGCCTCTTATATGCCAGCTAAGATGTGGGATGATGGAGGCGGGCAGCTAACAAACATTTATAAGCATCTACTGTGTACTGAACATACCAGGATTTAAGAAAGGCAGAGAGTCCCTGCCCTCCATGAGTTTACACTGATGGGGAGACAACGTACAGACATTGGGCAGACCAGACTCCTGAGAAGGGGTGGCACTAGCTGAGGGTTAAGGGGGTGGTTCTGGCAAAGTCCTTGGGCCGAGCCTTGAGGGCAGTGACCAGGGGGCCTCAGGGTTGGTCAGAGCCCTGCCTGACATTGAGGGACCAGGTGATTACTTCTTAGGACTCTAGGAAACTGTTGGAGACTGTCAGGCACCAAAAGGCGGCTGATCTCCTTGGGTGGAAGGAGTCTCAGTCAGTGTGGGATAACCCTGGGGTCAAAGCCCAGTGATAGGGGACTTTCTCCTCAGAGGTGGGCATGAATGCCTGGTCCTGCACCAGGGATGGCCCCAGCCTTCTTCAGGCCCCTTTGGTATGGGTCAAGCTTCAAGTCTTCCTCTGGACAAAGCAGACAAGATGGACAAGGGCAACGCTACTTCAGGTCTCTGGGGAGACAGGAAATGGTAGACACCATCGTGTCTCTATAATCCCAGTTCACTCCCTAGACATTGGCAAGTTTCCCCTAGTTTAAGATCCAGGGCGGGCTCCCCCCCCCCCCAGTCTCTGTCTCTCCTGTCTGTCTGTCTTTGTCTTTCCCCTCTCCTCTATCTCTCTCTCTCTCTGAGTCTCTGCCTGTCTCTCTGTCTCTCTCTCCCCTCTGTCTCTGTCTCTCCCTCCTCTCTCTCAGTGCAGCTGAGCTAAGTTACTCCCAGTGGGAGAGTTCCTTCCCTTTTATTGGGTGGCCCCCACTCCCCTGCGCATCGTCTCGGATTTCTTTTTGCTACACTCTGGATGAGTGGGCTTCTTGGCTATTCACTACGGATGGTCATTGTAGAACTGGTTTTTGGTGGGAAAGGGGTGGAGATGGGTAAGAATCTGGGCCCTCTCCCTGCCCCTCCCCCCATGACAACTCAATCAGAGTCTGCCTGGACCTGGTCACTGGGCTGCCGGCCTCCCTTGGAGGCTCCTCCTTTTTACACAGCTGGGCCCACTCATGTTACATCTAGGAAGCACCTGCTATGTGCCAGGCACTGGACAAGGCTCTGGAGACGCAGAAAGAGGCACAGAGTCCCTGCCCTCAAGGAGCTCACAGTCTAATGGGCAACACAAGATGCAGCTATGTACAAAGCAAGCGCTGGACGGGATGAAAAGGGAGGAAAGGACAGGGGCCGCCCTGGGAGCTTCAGGGAGAGACGGGATTTTGGCCGGCACTGAAAGGAAGGGGGAGCAGTAAGCGGAGGTGGAAGAAGAGGATTCCAGGCATGCGGGGCGGCCCCAGACGCTGCCCGCAGCCGAGAGGCGCGCGGTCCTGTTTGTGGCACGGCGGAGGGAGGGGGCTGAGGGGAGGGAGGGAGCAAGGGGGAAGGGGAGGGGGGCCGGAGGAGGGATTGAGAGGAGGAAGGAATATGGGGGATGGGGGAGGGCAAGGGAAGGGAGGGGGGCGCTGGATCAAAGAACACATGTAGGGGAGTCAGGCGCAAGAAGACTGGAAATATGGAAGGGGCGGGCGATGAAGAGCTTTGAATGCCAAGAAGAGCATTTTTTGTGTATTTGTTGTGAGAGGGAGCTCCTGGAGACCAGGGTCCCTCCTAAGTAGGGAGCCTGAGGGCTATGGAAGGGGGGCTGCCCTCCACAGTTAGAAGGAAGGGGTGGGTGGGGGGAGAGGGAAGAGAACATGTCCAGGTTTGGGCTCGTTGAGTTTCATATTTCCATCCACTGGCCACGCAGTTGGAGATGTCTGAGAGGCAGCTGGAGATGCAAGTTGGGAGGTCAGCAGAGAGACGGGGCAGGATGAACAGCTTTCACACCAGGAGGTTCCCACACCCCTGTCCTAGGCTTGCCCACAAGGACCTTACCCTCCACTGACAAATAGATCCATCCCTAAGCACTGAGTGATTGCTTGCTCACCACCTGTTTCATCTGGGGCCACCGTTTCCCCATTTGTAAAAGGTCTAAAGAGCACTTTGCTGACCTCTGAGGTCCCTGCCACTTGTGCACCTATGGTCCTGGGAGCTACCTGGCAGGTAATGGGATAAGGTGTTAGAGGATACTACAAAAAAGCAGTATGCAAGACAGCCCCTGCCCTCAAGGAGCTAACATTCTATGTAATAAATAAATACTAAATGATCTGAGGAGGCAGAGAACCCTCCCATGTGGAGGGATCAGTGCAGGTGAACTCTGCTGGAAGGAAGTAAAGAATTCTAAAAAGTGAAAGCAAGGCAGAAATTTATAAAAATAAGAGTCATTTCCCAGTTGACAAATGATTAAAGGATATGAAGAGGCAGTTTTCGCAAGAAGAAATCAAACTATCAATAGTCACATAAAATATTCTAAACCACTATTGATGAGAGGAATGCAAATTATAACAGCTCTGAGGTACCATCTCACACCAATCAGAATGGCTGACATGATAAAAGAGGGAAATGACAAATGTTAGAGGGGATGTGGAAAAATAGAGACACTAATTCGCTGTTGGTGGAGTTGTGAGCTGGTCCAACAATTCTGGAGAATAATTTGGAATGATTCAGAAAAAGGGCTATAAAGGGCTATAAAACTGTGCATATCCTTTGACCCAGCAATACCACTGCTAACTCTGTATCCCAAAGAATTCAAAGAAAAAGGACAAGGATCCATATATACAAAAATATTTATAGTTCTTTTGGTGATGGCAAAGAATTGGAAACTGAAGGATTGGCTATCAGTTGGGGAGTGGCTGAACAAGCTGTGGTATATGATTGTGATGGAATACTACTGTGCTGTAAGAAATGATGAGCAGATGGTTTCAGAAAAACCTGGGAAGATTTGTATGGACTGATATAAAGCAAAGTGAGCAGAACCAGAACACTGTTCACATAACAGCAACATTGTAACAATGATCAATGGTAAAGCCTCGGCTACTCTCACCACTACAATGAGCCAAGACAGCTCCAAGGGACCATGATGGAAAACGCCCTCCCCCCAGAGACTGGACTCCAGTCCAGAGCTGATGGACTCTGGCTGCACAGTGAAGTGCGTTGTTTCCCAATGTATCCTTCCCCCTTTTGCAATGTGGCTAACATATCAATATGTTTTTCCGAGAGAAAAAAGAAAGAAAAAGAGGCAGGAGGTTATTCCAGGCATGAGGAACACCCAGTGCAAAAGTACAAAGGGGAGAGGGATGGAAAGACGAGTTTAGGGAGCAGTCTGGGTGGAGGCCAGAGGGTGTTGGGGGAGTGAGGGTGAACTCAGCCCAGCCCAATGCACACTGGGAGTGTTTAGAACAAAATTGACTTTACACAAATTCTAATGAAGCCTTTTAGGAGGCTGTCTATTGCATCAAATGAGGCCTGTCAAGACCAGAGGGCCTTTCTAAATGTGTTAGCAATCAATCAATCAGGCAATCAACAGGTGTTTATTTCTGTGAGACACCTAGCCCAGATGATTCATCCTTCATTCTCTCCCAAATGTATTTTTAGTTCTTGAGGATGGCAAGAGGCTGGCCCCTCCTGGAAGGTTGGCAGCCTCACTTTCCCGCTGCCCCAGAGGCAGGTGCTTGTTCTCAGCTCAGTGTCAGGCATCCAGCCTGAGCTCTCTGGCTCCCCAAGAAGCCCATGCAGGGCTCAGAGCTAGCAGGACCTAGGAACAGGAAAGCCCTGGGCGAGGCCAGCCTGGGATGCCAAGGAGGAATGAGTGAGTGAGGCCAGAGTCTTCGGGAGCAAGCATATATGTAACAGCAGGAGGGCGTGGGCTGTGCCATGCCTTAGGTGGTGACAGGTTTGGGACCTGGTTTCACTTCCTGTTTCTCATTTCTACAGCGGCAGCCCACAGGGACCTCTCCTTGGAGATGGGTCATTCACATTCTAAACTTCAGGGCTGATAGCCTGGGCTTCACAGAAGAGTGTCCTGTGTCTGCTCCTCCACTCACTGCTGGGGTGGCTGACCTGGTTTACCTCAGCCCTGACTTTGCATAACTTAGGCTTCATGACAGCAACTTGGATGGGTCTCGGTTTCCCAACCTGTAGAATAAAGGTGCTTTAACATCCTCTGGGTCTAGGACTCCATTCTCTGACAAACTGGAGTCTGGGATAGAGGAAAGATGGGCTGGGATGAAGCCAGCAGTGGGCGGGTGATTTGTTCTGTGCCTAACCTCCCCTCCTAGCTTCAATTCCTTTACCTACATATGTCTTTATCTGGAATGGTTTCTGTGATGCTGTGAAATAACACTATATGGGTTTTTAAAATTCACTTACTAGAGTGTGTGTTTTCACCTCAATAGAACATAAACCTCTTGAGGGCAGGGGCTGTTTCACTTTAATCTCTGTATTCCTAGTTCTTGACACAGGTCAAGTCAACAAACATTTATTAAGCACATACTATCACTAGAAACTGTGCTAAACACATTACTTAAAAAAACAAATACTTAATGTTTGTTGGATGAATGAATGGATAGATGGATGATGGATGGATGGATGAAAGAATGAATGAATGGATGATGGATGGATGGATGGATGATGGGTGGATGGATGATGGATGGATGGATGGATGGATGGATGGATGCATGGATGCCTCCCTCACAGGGCTGTTGTGAGGAACAAAGATTGAGAGTGTGAAAGTAAAGAGGTCTATAACATTCAGCTCAGGGATATAAACCTTATTTCTTTACCCTGTCCCACTTCCCATACATTCTGGTCTGATGCTTCCCCTTGGTTCAGTCATCACCTTGATGCAGATGCCATCCAGATCTAGCCTCTCCACCTCCAGAGCTGCTGCCCCACCTCTCCAGCTGTCAGATGGCTGCTGGCTATCTCCGACTCAGCACATCCAAAATGGAACCCATCATCTTCCCCCCAATTCGTACTTTCTCCTGACATCTCTGTTCTTGGCATTTCACTACCATCCTTCCAGTCATCCAGGTTTCTGCCCTTCAAGCTGGTCTTAGAATTCCTTCTCCTTCACCCCATATTCTAACCTTGCTGTTTCTCTCTTGTCAGCTGAACTGAAGTGGCCTCTAGCCTGTTGGTGTCCTGAGATGACAAGAGCAGGCTAGAGACAGGAGAGTCAGGAATCAAACAGAAGTTTAATTTCAAAGTGAGGGCACGTTTGCCAGGGCCCCACCCTAGAGAGGACCCACTTCAAAGTGGCCAAATCTCAATACTTATACCTATGACTATTCCCGGACAATGAGGGGAAACAATATAACAGGACTTCATGGCCAGAACATGGGTACCTCAGGGGCTTGTCTGAGTTCAGAGAACACCCAGTGCTGATCAAAGCAATAAAATAATTACATGAGGGATTTTGCCGTGGTTGAGATCATCCAGAGGGTGGATACAAAGGATGGTTGCTATGCCAAGCTCAGGCACAGCTGCTTGCTGGGCCTTAGCTCTAGAAAACGGGGGTCTGCTAATATCCCATCACTCCCATCTGTTCCCTTCCCTTTCCTTCCATAGCCACCCCCTTGAGGCCCCCATCAGCTCTCACCTGGACTGTTGCAATGACCTTGTATGGGTGCCCTTGCCTCTGTCTCCTCTTTCTGTAGTCCATCCTCCATCAACCAATCACTCACAGCATCAGGATCTAGAGGAGGAGACACCTTGGAGCTCATTTAATCCAGCCTCTTCATTTTGCAGGGGATGAGACAGGCCTAGAGAGGTCAGGTAACCTGCCTGAGGCCTCTTAGACTGATGGGAGCAGGGCCAGTATTTAACCAAGCCTCTCTCAATTCAGGCAGCAGCAGAGGATCCCAGATGAAGAAGGGGATGGACCCCTTGTATTCTGCCCTACACAGAGGCATGGCAGGAGAGGAGTATTTGGTTCTGGGTGTCCTATTTTAGGAGGGACTCTGAGAAGTTGGGGGTGCCCATGAGAGGGAAAACAGGGGGTAAGGAAGCCTGCGGACCATAATGTAGAAGGGATCAAGGGTTTTTAACCTGGAGAAGTGGAGGTTCAAGGACCAGTTGGGTATCTTCAAATATTTGAAGGGCTGCCAGGAGGAGAAGGGGTTGAAGGCAGAAGCAGGTGCTTGGGGCAACTTCAAGGAAGAAAACTCCTCTAAGAATGGCAGCTATCTCAGTGGCTTGGGCAAACACCACAGGCCCTGGGCTTCCTTTCCCTGGAGGCCTCCTGACTGGCTGGCCACTGCTAAGGTGTGGGGGGAGATCCATGCTTAAGCAACCCTTGGCCTCCTCGGCCTCTGAAATCTCTTCCAGGGCTGGGCATCTGGAGGGTTTTTAAAAAATTATTTAACCAGATATTAAATTGTATTATAAGAGAGCAACCATCAAAACTACTTGGTACTGGCTAAAAAATAGAATGGTGGATCAGAGGTATAAGGTTAGGTACATAAGACACAGTAGTCAATGACCAGAGTAATCTACTGTTTGATAAACCCAAAGGCCCCATCTTCTGGGATAAGAACTCACTATAACAAAAACTTCTGGGAAAACTGGAAAACAACATGGCATAAACTAGGCATAGACTGATATCTTATACCATATACCAAGATAAAGTCAAAATAGGTAAGCTATTTAGATACAAAGACTGATATTATAAACAAATTAGGAGAGCAAGGGATAGTTTACTTGTCAAATTTATGGAGAAGGGAAGAATTTATGACCAAACAAGAGCTAGAGAACATTATGAAATGCAAAATGAGTAATTTTGATTACATTAAATTGAAAAGGTTTTGTACAAACCAAGCCAATATAACTAAGATTAAGAGGGAAGTGGAAAATTGGGAAAGAATTTTTACAGTGTCTCTGATAAAGTCCTCATTTCTAAAATATATGGAGAACTGAGTCAAATTTATAAGAATACAAGTCATTCCCCAATTGATAAATAGTCAAGGATATGAACAGGAAGTTTTCAGATGAAGAAATTAAAGCTATCTATAGTCACATGAAAAGATGCTCTAAATCACTATTGATAAGAGAAATGCAAATTAAAACAACTCTTAAATATTACCTCACACCTTTCAGATTGGCTATATGACAGAAAAGGAAAATCATAGGCATTGGAGAAGAGGTGGGAAATTTGGAACATTAATGCATTGTTGGTGGAATTTGGAACCAACCATTCTGGAGAGCAATTTGGAACTATGCCCATTGATACCAGCAATACCACTACTGGGTCTATATTCCAAAGAGATCATAATAAAAGGAAAAGGACCCACATGTACAAAAATATTTATAGCAGCTCTTTTTGTTGTGGCAAAAAATTGGAAATTGAGAGAATGCCCATTAATTAGGGAATGGCTGAATAAATTGTGGTATATGAATGTAATAGAACGCTATTGTGCTATAAGGAATGATGAGCAGGTAGACTTCAGAGAAGCCTGGAAAGACTTATATGAACTGGTGCTGAGTGAAGTGAGCAGAACCAGGAGAACACTGTACACAGTAATAGCAACATTATGCGATGACCAAATTTGATAAACTTGGTTCTTCTCAGTGATGCAGGGATTTAAGACAATTCCAAAAGACTCATGATCTAAAATACTTTCCATATCCAGAGAAAGAACCATGGAGTGTGATGCAGGTCAAAGACTATTTTCACCATTTTGTTTTGTTTTTTTTCTTTCTCTTGGTTTTTCCCTTTTGTTCTGATTCTTCTTTCACAACATGACTAATGTGGAAATATATTTCATATGATTGTACATGTATAACCTATATCAGATTGCTTGCCTTCTTGGGGGGGAGAAAAAATTTGGAACTCAAAATCTTATAAAAGTGAATGTTGAAAACGTTCTTTACATGTAATTGGGGGGAAAATAAAATGCTATTAGAAAATTTAAAAATTAAAAAATCCTTGATTGAGCTCTGCCTCAGTCCCAGCCCCTGTGCTTGGGGCTGAGGTGCTACAATCCTGAAGGAGCCTCAATTCTTGCCCTTGGAGAACTGCTTGTTTCTTCTTTCTGGTCACTGTGTGAGAAGCCCTTTCTCTTCTTCTTCCTCCCTACTTCAAACATCTCTTTCCTTCCTCTGCCATATAAGCTTGAGCAAGCATTCGCTCCTTGCTGGCTTACTGAGTTAAAGATCAGAATGTATCCTCTGTAGGTGTGTGGCTCATAAACCTGTTTCTGCCACTGGCACATTTCCCAGGAATCACTCCCTGCTCTGACTAGTCCTCTCACATGAGAGTTTCAGGGAATTATTGCTTCGAGTGACTAGAATATGGAAAGCCTTCATGGGGTTTTGGGGTGCAGCCAGGGAACTGGGGGCTCCCAAAGAGCCTCTGAGCCAGGTGCTGGTCATGAGACCTCCTCCCTGCCCTGAACATCTCCTCTGTGCTTTTGGTGATGGATTGTCTACTCCTGACTCCCTTTTTGTTTGACAGAGGAAGAAACTGAGATCTGGGGAGGGAGAGAAGCTCTCTCAAGGGCACAGAGTCAATCCTACATCAAGAGCTTAAATCCAAGCCTTCTGACTCAAGTCAATTCTCTGTCCTACTTAGGCTCTTGAATTTAGAGCTGGGAGGACCCTTAGGCATCATGAATCCTCCCCCTCCCGATTTTAGAGATGAGGAATCTGGGGCCCAGGGAGACTAGCTAGTAGTCAGGGTCAAACCTGGGCTTTTTCCCCATGCCAAGTGGGATGCTTCTATAGGGAATCAGGGCAGGGCACCACGGGAAGGGAGAGGGAGGACCCTCATGCAAACAAGCCATGATCAGTTCCCAAGAGTACTGGTTGTGAAGCTGGAGGGCCAGAAGCAGTGAGAAGTGTCTTATGTGGGAGCAGGGTCAAAGGCAAGAGCCTCGATGGCAGCCCCCCCCACACTCCAAGGCTCCCTGTGGCCATAGGGGGTAACCACTTATGCACCTCCTAGCCAAACTCCCTCATTATCTGTTCTGTTACCAGACCACACTACAGCTACTCTGATGTTCCTCAGCTGCCTTACCTGGTCAAGCTTCCTGAGAAGTGGCCATCAGTGAGAGAAGTGACCTCCCATCCTCTCCTCTCCCTCTTATAAACTCTCTGCATTCAACCTTCCTAAATCAACACTGCATTCAGACTCCTTTCTCCAATGTTCCCAATGTTCTCCTGCCTTTTCCCCAGTCCTCACCCTTCTGGACCTCTCTGGAACCTCTCTCTCCTCTTTGATATTCTCTGCTCTCTAGACTTTCAGGCCCCTTCCCCCATTCTCCTCCTGCCTCTCTGACTGATCCTCCTCTGTCTTCTTTGCTGTACCTTTATCCAGATCACATCCACTAACCTTGGGGCACTCCGAGCCCTTCCTAACCTGCTCCCCTCTTCCACCTCTCCAGTCTTCTCACACCTAACTCCCCTATGTTCTCTTTGGTCCAGTGGACCCAGCCTTCTGGCTGTTCCACCCTCCATCCCCCTATTCCCAGCATTCTCTCTGGCCCCGTGTCTGGAATGCTCTCCCTTCTTGCCTCTGCTTCCTGGTTTCCTTCAAGATAGAGCCCAAATTCTGGAATGCTTGCAGGATGAGGCAGATTTGTCATCTTTGACTCATTTCATTGTTTTATGGTATGTGGGGGTGAACTAGGCCTCTCTCCCAGAGCCAGGCTACTGCTACAACTGCCCCTCCAGGTAAACCCAAGGAGTTAGAGAGCTTCTTCTCCAATGCCACCAGCCTAAGCCCCATTAGCTGGGTCCCCCCTCATTACTAGGGGCTAGTAACTAGCACCCCAGCTACATTAATCTCTTAATACCAATTAGCTTTTACAAATGACTTTACTTCAGAGAGATAGTAAAAACAAGTGTACAAACCTTTCCCCACACTTTGGGGTTATAATCCCTCCCAAGGCTACCTGGATCTGTGTGGGACTGGGGTGGGAGAATTAGCTTCAGAATTTAGCTCAGTTCTCTCATAGTTTGGTCCCCCAAGTTTATGTCCAGTGGGGCCATGACCATCAAATCAATCGTCCTCACTTCTCCTGGCCTGGGGCCAGAAGGTCACTCCTTGCTCCTTGAGGCCTTGATGCTGACCTTACAAACCCACAAGGTCAGAGACTCCAATCTCCTTCACCTAAAAAGGGAAATGACAGAAGCCTTGGCTACAGTGAGGTGCTTTCCCAGGACCACGTGGTCTCAGAAGGGAGAAGACCCCCTCCACTGACCTCTGCCCTTACGATGCTGTTTCTCATTGGATGAGATGAATAAGGAGACCCCAGATGAGGCCAACAGAGGCTGAGCTAGAGACAAAGTGGCCAAGGAAGCCCGGAAGATGATTACCACATGCTTAGTTGATCAGCATCAGTTATAGAGCCTTCTCTCCCAGGTACCTCCACCCCAGCAGACTCCCAGCCCCTCCCTATGGAGAGCTGTCATCCAGTGCCCTCTGGGTGTGCTCCTACCTGGCCCCATGACTGTCTAAAGGCAGGGGATGGGGCTTCTTGGGCAGTGACCTCCCACAAAGGAAAAGTCAGTTCAACCTTTATTTAAAAACCCAAACCAAACAAGGAACCAGCCCTTTAATGCCAAGGGCTATCAGGGCTAATGTGGCATCTGGCATCCCTGGAGTTGGGTATGGGTTCTGACTATCTCTGCGCTATTCCCATTCCCTGGTTTGGGAAGGCCACCTTGGGAGGTTTCCCTTGAGGTCAGACATCCTTATTTCTCATCATACTGCTGGTGGTGAAGAGCAACTGGGCTCCTTCCTGTCTTGTGGGGAGAGAGATCCTGGATGACTCAGGCAAGGCCTGGGCAGAACACCCTACTCAGGACTGACTAGAACTGAGGAAGCCAGGACATCTGAGGAGCACCTGAGGAACCTCCTCACCCCTTCCCCCAAGGGCTCAGAGACAGGACCTTGCCTCACAGAGATCTCTGCCTGGACATACACAAGGAAATGGAACCCGAGGGGAAAGAGCCAGCGGCCTCCCCTGAGGGGAACCCTGGCCATACAGATCCTTTCTGGGGTATTCCATGGAGGCCCTTAGTGAAGACCTTCCATCCCCCACAAACCACAGTAACACATAGTCCACCCACTGGTGTAGTGGGGCTTTGAGGTTTACAAAGTACCTACTTTCTGACCTGCTCCAGGCTAACTCTTATCTGCTAGGACCATCCCCCAACCTCCAAGCTACTAGGAACCTGGGATCTGCCTGTATCTAACCCTAGTCCATGTCTATATCTCTGTCTATATCTGTGTCAATGTCTCTGTCTATATCTCTGTCTATATCTATGTCAATGTCTCTGTCTATATCTATGTCAATGTCTCTGTCTATATCTCTGTCTATATCTATGTCAATGTCTCTGTCTATATCTCTGTCTATATCTCTGTCTATATCTATGTCAATGTCTGTCTATATCTCTGTCTATATCTATGTCAATGTCTCTGTCTATATCTCTGTCTATATCTATGTCAATGTCTCTGTCTATATCTATGTCAATGTCTCTGTCTATATCGATGTCAATTTCTTTGTCTCTACTTATACCCATGTCTATGTTCACATCTATTTGTTGTTCTTTTTCAGTCATGTCCAACTCTTCATGACCCTGTTTGAGGTTTTCTTGGCAGAGATATTGGTGTAATTTTCCATTTCCTTCTCCAGTTCATTTTACAGATGAGGAAACTGAGGCAAACAGTGTGAAGTGACTTGCCCAGGGTCACACAGCAAGTAAGTATCTGAGACTGAGTTTAAATTCAGGTTCTCCTGATTCTGGGGCAGACCCCTCTATCCATTGTGTCATCGCTGCCCCCTATCTATACCTACATCTAGGTCTTTATATCATCTACAAATATATCTATATCTATATCTAGGTCTATACATATACACACATATATGTATGTATGTGTGTATATACACACACATCTACGTCTATATCTGTCTCTACATCTGGGTCTCTATCTCTATTTATATCATCTATATCTCTAAACAACATCATCTTGATTTCTCTTATGTAATGTCAGGGATTAAGACTGAGATAATGATATATCTACATTTGGCTACTAAACATCAGTCAACATTAGTTAATTTGAGTTTGACTAATTAGCCAGTTCCCATCCTATGGTGGTTACCAACTAGTAGTTCAGGTCCTCAGGGAATAAGGGCACAGAATGGCTGTTTTGATGGAAGCATAAATCTAAGAGTTTGGGGTATTGGGGAAGGGGAAGGAAGTCAGGGAGGTGAGCTTTGGAGCCTGAAAGCAGCTGGGGAACATGGAAGTGGGGTGGAGAGGATACTGAAGGCAGGAACTAGAGGAAGCCTATGGTGTTGTGAATGGAGATGGGCTCACTCTGCAGGGTTTGTTTCTAGAGCCTGAGGACCCAGTATATGACACATTCACGGAAAAGGGTGATTGATGTGCAGGGTTTCACATCCTGGAGAAGCAAAGGAAAGGCTTTGTGAAGTCAGAGGGGGATTCCCAGGATGGAAGTGGGGAGGTTTGGCTCCAACCAGAATTCAAGGTAGGGATTTTCCTTGTTGACAGATGTACGGTGATAAGACCAGAGGAGGAGGGGCAGCTGGGATGCTGAAGGTTGAGGCCCCACCTGCTTCCATTAGCTTTGGGTATTACTCAGCTACACGCATTCCAATTAAAACTTGAGACCAGAATTGGGCTTCCTGGCCCAGCCTCAAGGTTTGGGGGTGGGGTATAGATTTCTCCTCCCCCAGTGAGTTTTGGGAGTATAGGATTCCTCCTGGAGGTTAAACTAGATGTCATGAAATTTCTCACTTTCAGTCAAAGTGCACTGGAAGAGGGGTCATCAAAGTTTTTGGTAAAGGGCCAGAGAGTAAATACTTTAGGCTTTATGGGCCTAGAGGTGAAACTGAGGATATTATATAGTACTTCTGTGATTAGGAAAAGCAAATTTCCACAAATGTTTTACTGATGAAATTAAAAGCATATTAATAACAATTGAGTAAAATGTTTTGTTTTATGACTACTATGGAGAAGAATGAGCAGCTATAGTGCCATAGTGCACAGAGCTCTGAGGCAGGAAGCCTAAGCTGCCTGAGTTCAAATCTAGCCTCTGACATTTACTAGCTGTGTGACCCTGAGCAAGTCACTTAACCCTGTTGGTCTCAGTTTCCTCATATGTAAAATTAGTTGTTGATATAGTCAATGCCATCTTGGGCTGAACTTCTAGGAGCACCCCCATCTCTCCTGCCCAGTAAGACCTCAGAAGTACTGTGTTCATTTCTGGGTTCTGTGGTTCAAGAAGGGCAGTGATCATCAGGAATGTGTCCAGAAGAGGCAGCCAGGACCCATAAGGATCTGTTGAAGGAATTGTCTAACCTGGAGAAAGCTCAGGGGAGAGGTGAGAACCATGCTCCTGTACTTGAAGGCTGTCACAGGGAGGAGGATTAGGTTTGTTCTGTCTGGTCCCAGGGGCAGAACAGGGGACAATGAGTGGATGTGGCCAAAGGGCTGGTTTGGGCTCAACGTTGGGAAGACCTTCCTAACCATGTGGCCCCCAGAAGTAGTGGGCTTGAGCAGAGCTCTGATGGTGCCTTGTCAGGCATGTAGGTTCTTTGTGGGGGGTTCTTTGTTGGGCAGGTTGGGTTAGGAGACTTCTGGGGACCCTTTGACTGGCCAGAGTTTGGGCTGGGGGGCTTCAGGAAGTGATGAGCATGAGCAGAATAGGGGGATAAGTAGGGCCACGTAGAAAAACAGTGAAGGCTTGGAGGAGGCTGGTGCTGGTTCAACTGAGGTCGATTAAACAACCCAACTGTCAGGGAGGAGAGGTGTGGCCCCAAAGCCTCCAGGAGCCAGGTAAGTGATGCCAGGCAACGTACCCGGGGCAAAGAGAACTGGAAATGTAGCTTGGACAGCCTTGCCCCACATTTCATTGTCTGCATTCTTTTCTCTGTCAGAGCTGGGATCTGGGTGCTAAAGTCGCCACAGCACAGGGTTAATACAATGAATACTTTCTAACAATGACAACAATTAACAGAGGGCCTCATGAGGTAGTGAAGCTACCTGTTACTAGAAATTTGCCTACAGAGTCTACATAGCCAATTTCCTGGCATGTCTTATGTAGCAGAGTAATTAACCAGTGGGTCTTTTTTTATAACCTTATTTCAATATATTTGGTTTTCTTTGAAATATTTTATATTTATTTTATGCAATTAACAACATGATTCTGAGAAGGGTCTGGCCACAAGCTCCTTCCAGCTATCAGAGGGGTCCATGACTCCAAATAGTTTAAAGCCTTAGCCTTGGGCTTGGGAGCAGAGCTGGAGGGTTGGACTCAGAGGTGTCAGACATGCCCCTGGGGACTAGTGAATGTCACAGCACCTCTGTCCTGAACCAGATTAAAATGTAATTGGGGATATTTAACAGAATAAATAAAAACATAATATAATGTTGTTCAGTCTATTCCCTAACCCTTTGTGACCCTGTGCACCATACTGCTTCTGGGACTATCTTGGCAAAGATCCTGGAGCACTTCTCCATTTCCTTCTCAGGTGGATTAAGGCAAACAGAGGTGAAGAGGGTCCCACAGCTAGTAAGTGTCTGAGGCTGGATTTGAACTCAGATCTTTCTGATTTAGACCCAGCATTCTATCCATTGACTCATTTAACTACTCTTTAATATAATATAGAAAGTGTTAATTTGTGACTTTCTTTTCTTTTTTACTATACAATGCTTTTATTACAATTGTGATCTTTCCGTGTCTATTTTTACATCAATTTTACAATAAACATAATTATTAGCACAGTAGTACATACATGATTTGTAAATAAATATGTGCACATGTGCACCTATATGCTCAAAAATTTTGTCTGATATATGATAAAAAAATTTTGGAGACTACTGTCCTAGCAAACAGGACATGAAGGAAGCTAAACAATTCAGTTGGGCTAACATCCTGCCTTCTAGGTCTTGATTATGCTTCAGGAGAAGGATAAACTTTAGGAACAATAAGTCACAAATAAACAAATAAAATCACCGTCTTAAATTTTAAAGAAAATGTGTATCACACTTATTAATTTACTTTAACATTTTTAAACAAATTCAAGTCATTTTGTAAAACTGATGAACAAAAATTGAGAGTAAAAAAGAGTCTAGCATTGAGGAATAATCAAATTTATATCATTCACAGTGGAATTCATAGACATATCATCCACCTCCACCCCCCATTCTACAGAGGAGGGAACTGAGACCCAGAGAGGTCAATTCAATTTAATTCAATTGAACAAGCATTTACTACGCATCTCCTGTGTACTAGACACTGTTCTAGGCCCTGAGGATAAATCAACAATAACAATAGTAATAATATGGTTCCTGCCCTCATGGAGCTTACATTCTACCCAGAAGAGATACAAAATTTGTGATTTTCTAAGTCAATACGCAACCTGTAGGGATCCTTATGTTGTAGGATTTCTATTGGAGCCTGACAACAACATTGGACTATCAGTCAATCACTCAGTCAAGCCAACATTTATTAAGCATCTACTGTGTGCCAGGTACTGTGCTTAACACTGAAGATGCAAACCAAGATAAAAACAAACCAAACAAATAAAAGACAGTGGAGTCTACAGTCTAATGAGGAGACAATAGGCAAACAGTTGTGTACAAAAAGATACCCCCCCCCCCCACATATACAGAGTAAATTGGAGGTAATCTGATCATCTCCAAGGAAATGTTCTAAGTAAGATTAAGGGAGACTGGGGGTGGGGGTGGAACTTCCGCTGAGACCTAGAAAAAGCCAGGGAAGCCAGGAGTCAGAGAGAAGGGAGGGCATTCCGGGTATGAGGCACAGCCAGAGAAAATGCCCCTAGTCAAGAGATGAAGAGTCTTGTGTGAGGGGCAGCAATGAAGCCAGTGTCCCTGGAGCACAGAATACTCCAATGGGAATACTGTATAAGAAGTCTGGCAGAGTAGGAAAGGGCAGGTTATGGAGGTCTTTGAGTGCCAGAGGATTTTGTATTTGATTCTGGAAATGATAGGGAATCACTGGAGTTTATTGAATAGGGGATGACCTAAACAGACCCGGGCTTTAGGAAAATCATTTTAGTGACTGAATGGAGGACCTGGGGGCAGGGGGTTTGCTGCAGAGGTGAACTCTACCAGAGGTGCTCCAGAGGTGAGTTCAGTTTTGGACATATTAAGTTTAAGATGTCTACTGGCCATCCAGGTCAAGGCATTTAAAAGGCAGTTGGAGATGTGAGAGTTTGGGGCAGGATAGGTAGATTTATGAATCATCAGCATAGAGATGATAATTAAATCTGTGGGGGCTTATGAGACCACCAAGTGAAGTAGTATAGGGAGGAAGAAAAGAAGAGGGACCAGGACAGAGCCTGAGGGAGACCTACAGTTAGAGGTTATGATCTGGAGGAAGATTCAGCAAAAGAGACAGAGAAGGAGCAGTCAGAGATGGAGGAAGAAAACCAGGAGAATCTAGAGAGGAGGGAGTATCAAGAAGGAGAGGGTGATCAGCAGAGTCAAAGGACAAGACGGGTTGAAGAGAATGAGGACTCGTTGGATTTGGCTACTAAGAGACTTTGGAGGGAGCAGCTTCGCAGGTACAGTGCCCAGCCTCTGCAATTTTCTTTCCTTGATAAGATTTTTACAATTCTGGGACCAACATAAAACATTTCATTGAGGCCAAGCAACCACAAGCTGCCTTTCCCTTCCAGAAACAGTATTTACAACCAGCTCCTGATTGAGAGCACTCCTGTGTGGGTTGTGCTCCCTGCCCACAAAGCCAAAGACCACTCGTTTCAAATGTTTCTCCTAGAAATAGAAAACAGAACCTCCAGATCCAGTCCCCATTCTGGGCCTATTTCCCTAGTAGGCTTCCGAGTGATCAGCCCTTGCTTCCTTAGCAGCTTTCCCCTGCATTAGGATCTAAGCCAGGCAGAGTGAACACCAGCTTGGGGGAGCCTGGGCTCTCTGACCTTCTGCAAAGTCAGTCAACCAGTCTGTAAGGCAGCTGGCAGCCAGACTGTGCCCCCATGGTGTTCAGAACATTCCTGGGTCCAGGACCTCTCAAGGCAGTGTGAGAAGGACATGAAAGAAAAAGAAAACAGACCCTGGCCTGGAGGAATTTATCAGCCTGTCGGGTGGGTCATGAACCCAGGAGAAAAATGTAAGGAAATGCACGAAGTCATATGCCAGCACATGCCCACTGATGCCAAACCCTCCTCAGCAGTCAGTCATTGACAGTGCTGCCCTCAGGCCAGTTCCTTTGCTACAGGTGGGAATATTTGTGAGTCCAGATTCTGTTTGGGGACATGGGCCCAGAATTTTACAACTCCTGTGTTGGAAAGGACTAAATGGTCACCTGGACCAACCCATAGCTGCATAATTCCTCCTACCTTATGACAGCCTTTTCATGTAGACCCCACCTTGGAGGGTGAACCGCTGCTGACTGAGGCACCTCATCTGACTTGAGGGCAATTGCTAATTATCAGAAAGCTGTATTTTCTTTCACTTGTACAGTATCCCCAAAATTTTAGTGTAGCCTAAACTATTAAAACTTGAAGCCTCAATGGGGGTCTTGGGACCTCCTGTATGAGGCAAAGATCTGCCTGTGTCCACTCCTCTCCATAGCTTCTGGTGCCTCATGCCATCTGTTGCTCCCCCCGCCCAGCTCGGGAGTCTTCTTTTTTTCAGGCTCGACATCCCCACTTCCTTCACCTGGCTTCTCTTTACTCGTTACTCACTGTGTGTGTGGCCATAGTTTCTTCATGCATCCAGCATGAAGCCCAGGCCTCCAGATGACATCTGACCAAGGCTGACCAAATCTCAAATAAGGGAGTTGGTCTGGATAACCCACTCTGGTCTTTATGAACTTGAGGGATATAGTACGGTCACCTAACATATCACTCTTTTTTTCCCCAAATGCTTTATTAACTTCTGGTTTACTTCATTTATTTCTGCCAGTTTTTGTGTTACAAATTTTCTCCCCATTTTCCCCTTCCACCTCCCTGAAATAGCAGTCCCCCAGGATATCCCCTCTTATTTCCCAATTATTTGTAAAATAGTATTAATAATAGTGCATATATATGTTTAAACATTTGGTTTTAAAACTTTGAATTCCAGATTCATTCCCTTCCTCCCTTGTCACCCACCCTTACTGGGAAGATAAGCAATTCAATATAGGTTGTACATGTGTAGCTATGCAAAACATTACCATAGTAGGTATATTGTAGAAGACTGATTATATTTCCCTCCCTCCTATCCCACCTCCCACTAGTTCTATTCTCTACTTTGATCTTGTCCCTTTTCAAAAGGTAGTGCTTCCAACCTCCCTCACCCCCAGCCTGCCCTCCCTTCCATCATCCCCCCTCTCATCCCCTTCCCCCCTACTCTCCTGTAGGGTGAGATACCCTATTTAGTGTGTATGTCATTCCCTCCCTGAGCCAAATTCAATGAGAATGAGGTTGACTCATTCCCTTATGCCTTCCTGTTCTTCCCCTCCATTGTACCCATTTTCCCTTGCCTCCTCTATATGAGATAGTTTGCCCCATTCTGTCTCTCCCCATCTCCTCTCATTATATTCCTCTCTCACCTCTTGATATCACCTTTTAAGTATCCTCCCTTCCTATTAAATTGGTCCTGTGCCCTCTATCTATGTATACCTGTAAATATATATATATATATATATATATACATATATATGCACACATTCACATATGTATTCTTATGCCTATATACCCTCTGATAAAGACTATGTATATATTTCTATTCCCTTCAACTAGTTTCATACTGAGAAAAGTTTCATTAGTTACAGTTATTGTTTTTCTTTTATTTTTTTAAACAAATGCTTTACTAACTTCTGTTTTACATCATTCATTTCCACCAGATTTTGAGTTACAATCATTTTCCCCCCGTTATTCCCCTACCCAACCTCCCAGAATAGCAGTCCCACAAGATATCGCTTCCTCCAATCTGCTCTCTCCCATACCTTCTCCCATACCCCCTTCGACTTTTCCATTAGAGGAAGGTGAATCTTTGTGTCCCAATGCCTGCACATCTTATCTCCCAATTATAAGCAAAAGAGTATTAATAATAGTATTTATATATATTTGAAACATTTAACGTTAAGACCTCGAATTTCAGATCCATTTCCTTCCTCCCTTGTCACCCATTCCCTCTGGGGAGATAAGTAATTCAGTATATGTTGTACCTGTCTAGCTATGCAAAACATTATCATAGTAGATATATTGTACAAGGCTGCTTACAATTCCCTCCCACTCATCCCACCCCCCACCTGGTCCATTCCCCACATGATCCTGTCCCTCTTCTATAGTGGGTACTTCCAACCACCCCTCCCCCCAAGGATACCCTCCCATCCATCATCCCTCCTCTCATCCCCCTTCCCCCTATTCTGCTGCAGGTTGAGATATCCCATTTAGTATGTATGTCATTCTCTCCCTGAACCAAATTCAATGAGACTGTGGTTTTGCCTTTTTTGCCTTCCTATTCTCCTCCTCCCTTGCAACCACTTCCCCTTGCTTCTTCTACATGAGATAGTTTACCCTACCCTGTCTCTCCCCATCTCCTTTTGCCACTTTCCTCTCTCACCTCATAATTTCATCCCTTGAGTATCCTCTCTTCCCAACAAATTCAACCTATGCCCTCTATCCATATATAACTGTAACCATATACACACACATTCACATATGTATTCATATGACCACACACCCTTCTTCCATTGTTTTCATAGTGAGAAAGATATCATCAGTCTCAGTTATTGCTTTTCCATATAGGAATGTAAATAGTTCAACTTTGATAATTTCCTTTTGATTTCTTTTCCCTGATTACCTTCTCAGGCATCTCTTCCTTGTGTCTGGATGTCAAATTTTCTATTCAATTCTGGTTTTTTCCTCAAGAATGTTTGAAAGTCCTCTATTCCACTGAATGATCATATTTTCCCCTGAAACAAAATACTCAGTTTTGCTGGGAAGGTGACCCTTGGGTTCATTCCCAATTCTTTTGCCCTCTGGAATATCATATTCCATGCCCTTCGATCCCTCAGTGTAGAAGCTGCCAGGTCCTGGGCTATTCTGATTGTGTTTCCACAATATTGAAATCGTTTCTTCCTGGCCGCTTGTAGTATTTTCTCCTTGATCTGGGGATTCTGGAACCTGGCTATAATATTTCTGGGAATTTTCTTTTTGGGATCTTTTTCAGGAGGTGATCGGTGGATTCTTTCAACCTCTATTTTGCCCTCTGGATCTAAAACATCAGGGCAATTTTCCTTGAGAATTTCTTGAAGGGTGATTTCTAGGTTCTTTCTTTGATCATGGCTTTCAGGTAGTCCATAATTTTTAAATTGTCTCTCCTGGATCTATTTTCCAGGTCAGTGGTTTTTCCCATGAGATATTTCACATTGCCTTCTAATCTTTCATTTGTTTGGATCTGCTTAACAGCATCTTGATTTCTCAGAAAGTCACTAGCTTCCATTTGCTCCAGTCTAACTCTGAAGGAATGAATCTCCTCAGTGAACTTTTGAGATTCTTTTTCCATCTGGCAAATTCAACTTTTTAAGGCGTTCTTCTCCTCATTGCCCTTTTGGGCCTCCTTTGCCATTTGAGTGAGTCTATTTTTTAAGGTGTTGTTTTCCTCAGTCAGGCTGTTGACCCTCATTTCATACTTTTCCTGCATCCTTCTCATTTCTCTTCCCAATTTTTCCTCCACTTCTCTTATTTGATTTTTAAAGTCCTTCTTAAGGTCCTCTGGCCTGCAACCCGCTCAGGTTTTCCCCTGGGGCTTCTGGAGCAGGACTTCTGACCTCATAGTCCTTTTTCCGCTCTATGCCCCCCAAATAGGAGTCTAGGGTTGCAGTTTTCTGTTTCCTTTGCCTTGGCATGTTGCCACTTAATTACTTGACTTTTGGGCTTGTTGCCACACTATGGCTTTAAGGCCAGCTAGAGGAATTTTCCTCCCGAACGTGTGGGGGTCAACTTCCGTTTCTGGCAAGCTGTAAACCCACCCACAACTTCCACCCTAGATCACAATCCAGATCCAGGGAGGTTAAAGCAAGAGCGATTACCCCCCAAGACTGATCTCTGGATCTCCCCACGATTTGTAGGCTGGGAGCCAGAGCTGCCTCTGAAAACTACCAAATGGCGTGTCTCCTCAGGGGCTTCTAGCCCCCAGGGGAGGGAGCTGACGCATTCCCCAAATACAGGTCCCAAAGTCCATAGGACACTAACCTCTTACTTTGTCCTAGGCATGTCTATGTTGATAATTCTGGAGTCGCCACAGCTGCTGGTGTTCTGGGGTTCCTCCAGCTGGCTGTTGGCCCTGCCACCCTGGGGCTAAAACCTCGGCTCACGGGGACCTCGGCTCCAGCTTGGCTCGGCTTCCCATGCTCTGCATGCTGCCGGCTCCCAGACTGCTACGCTGGTCCTTCCTACAGGGCTGCTGGGCTGTCCTCAGCGGGAGGTTAGCTTCTCTGTGTCATTCTGTGGGTGCTGGGGCTCCGGAAGTTGTTCAGAGTCCCCTTTTACGTAGTTTGGGGGGAATCTGGGGGCAGAGTGGCTTGGATGAGCTGTTTCTACTCCGCCATCTTGGCTCCACCAGTTATTGTTTTTCCATGTAGGAATGTAAATAGTTCAACTTTGATAAGTTCCTTATGATTTCTTTTCCCTGATTACCTTCTCAGGCATCTCTTGCTTCTTGTGTCTGGATGTCAAATTTTCTACTCAAGTCTGGTTTTTTCTTCAAGAATGCTTAAAAGTCCTCTATTCCACTGAATGACCATATTTTCCCCTGAAACATGATACTCAGTTTTGCTGGGTAGGTGATTCTTGGTTTTAATCCCAGGTCCTTTGACCTCTGGAATATCATATTCCAGGCCCTTTGATCCCTCAGTGTAGAAGCTGCCAGGTCCTGGGCTATTCTGATTGTGTTTCCACAATATTCAAATTATTTCTTCCTGGCTACTTGTAATATTCTCTCCTTGATCTGGGAATTCTGGAACCTGGCTATAATATTCCTAGGAGTTTTCTTTTTGGGATCTTTTTCAGGAGGTGATCGGTGGATTCTTTCAACCTCTATTTTGCCTTCTGATTCTAAAACATTAGGGCAGTTTTCCTCGAGAATTTCTTGGAGGATGATTTCTAGGTTTTTTCTTTGATCATGGCTTTCAGGTAGTCCAATAATTTTTAAATTATCTCTCCTGGATCTATTTTCCAGGTCAGTGGTTTTTCCCATGAGATATTTCTCATTGCCTTCTATTCTTTCATTTGTTTGGATCTGTTTAACAGCCATCTTGATTTCTCACAAAGTCACTAGCTTCCCCTTGATTCATTCTAAATCCAAAGGAAAGATGCTCCTCAGTGAGGCTTTGAGATTCTTTTACCATCTGGCCAATTCTGATTTTTAAGGCATTCCTCTCCTCATTGCCTTTTTGCCATTTGAGTTACTCTATTTTTTAGGGCGTTATTTTCCTCAGTCAGGCTGTTGACTCTCCTTTCATAATTTTCTTGCATCATTTTCATTTCTCTTCCCAATTTTTCTCCACTTCTCTTATTTGCTTCTTAAGGCCTGTAACCAGCTCATATTTTCATCTGGGGCTTGTGGTGCAGGAGTTCTGATCTCATAGTCCTCCTCCTGTTCCATGCTTCAATCCTCTTTGCCCCCCAAATAGGAGTCTAATGTTGAATTTTTCTGTTTATTTTGTTTCCTTTGCCTGGGCATGTTGCCACTCAATTGCTTGACTTTTGGGCTTTTTGCCACAGTAGGACTCTGTCACCAGACAGGGGAGCTTCCATCTCAAACATTGGGGTTTTCTCAGCTGCTGGAGGTATTAGTTGGGTGCACTCTCTGAAGCCTCCACATGCTCTGGCAAGCTGGTCACATACCCCAGGACCTCCACCCTAGACTGCAATCCTGATCCAAGAAGGTCAAAGCAAGAATGCTTACCCCCTAGACTGGCCGCTAAGTCCCTCTACAGTTTACAGGCCAGGAGCTGAAGCTGCAATGCCTAAGCATCTCAGCCGCTTCTCACCCTAGGGGCAAAAGCCACACACTTCCAAGTACTGGTCCCAAAGTCTAAACTGCACTGACCTCTCACTTTGTCCTTGGCATCTATGTGTTGGTAATTCAGGAAATGCCACAGTTGTTGGTGTTTTGGAGTCCCTGCAGCTGGTTGCTGGTCCAGCCCCCCTGGGGCTAAAACCTCTGACTCATGTGGGCCTGGGCTTGGCTCCCAGAGCTCTGCAATGGCCACTCCCTGCTGGGCTGTCCTCAGTTGGAGGTTAGCTTCTCTGTGTCATTTTATGGGTTCTGTAGCTCCAAAGTTTGTTCAGAGTCTCCTTTAAACATGGATTGGTGAAAGTGGGAGCTGGAGCCATGTGGAAGTCCTGTTTATACTCCGCCATCTTGACTCTGCTCCTAACATATCACTCTTAAATGCCCACCTATTTCAGTCTATTTCTTTATTTGTTAATTAATGCCTCTTTGTCTGTTAGGAAGATCCCACTCACTGTCACCACCATCCCCAGGGAGCCATCCCTTGTTAAAAAATAATAATAAATAAAATTTTTAAAAGGTTAAAAAATCAAGCACACAAAAAACCCGGCTCAGCGATCCCAATCTACCCATCAATGACTCCGCCCCAAATGGCCCATTTCCCACTTCGAGCCCCCAGCCTCCCTAGGGGAAGGAAGGAGGCGCATGCCCCTGTCTCTGCTGGGAAACAAGATCAGTCCTTGTAACTACATTGCTTTCAGCCTCATTGGAGCCTCCTTTCCATTGATTATGTGGTCCGTCACTTCATCCATTGGTTTCCTGTTCTATGAGCCTCACTCCTCTCTCTGTCTTGAAAGTTTCTTCTTCAATCACCTTCCTCTTCCTGGGATTGTGGGAAATTAGGTGCATCATGTGGACAGATGAGGTAATGGCTCTTAGCACATAGCTAAGTGACCATGAAGTACTAGGTGAGAGCTCTGGGAGGCACGAGGCTGGCTCTGTGGAACACAGTTTATGGCCAATCAGGAGGCCTTCACCTACCTGTGACTGAGCTCTGGAGCCTGGGAGTAGGGACAAAAGCTTCAGTGTCCATCTGGTGACAAGCCGTACTGGAATACTGGTGACATTTAGGGAAGAGGGACCTTGAATGACTCTGCTGATTACAACTGTCCCAGTGTTTTCAAAGACACTGACCCAGCTGTGCTAATCCACAAACCCATCCGTCTCTTTCACAGTCCCCTTCCTCCCAGGCCTCTGCTGCTGCTCTTCTGGGATGATGGACATGGCCAGAGACAACTGGGAGAGTACTCAGGATGCTCCTGGAGGAATATTTCAAGTGTTATCCTTTGCCATAACATACCTAGACATGGTTTTATTTTCTAATTAAAGAGAAAATTGGTTTCTGTTTCTATTTTTCCTTTTATTTTCTGCATCTCAATTAATAAGCAGAGATTGGGTAGATTCATTGCCTTGGCTAGGAACGTTCCTTGGCTCAGAACTCAGGCAGGATCTGTATGAAGTCCTACAAGTCATCACTGGGGCAAAGGGAACTCTGAGGAGCTTTGCATCTATGGGTAATGCTGGGACTTCATATTTTGCATATATTCTACATTCATTTATTTGTTTATACATTCATTTATTTATCCATCCATGCACACATCTCTCTCTCTCTCTCTCTCTCTCTCTCTCTCTCTCTCTCTCTCTCTCTGTTGTCTGTCCCTCTCCCATCTGTTCATGCATATGTATGCAGGATGTGTCTCCTAATAGATTGGAGGCTCCCTGAGGGTGAGGGCAGTTTCTTTTTTTCCCTTTGTATTCCCAGAGCCCAGCATAGCTACAGCCAGACAGCAGGTGCTTAATAATTGCTTGTTCTTGGTTTCTCTAGGCCTCAGAGTGAATGGATTATTTTTGGCCCCCCTTTCACACTTGATGTGATGGCTTCTGAGTCTGGCCCAGCTAAGGAATTCTCTGATCTGTGCCCACCAGAGCCTCCTCAGGAAGGGCTGGCGCCATGTGCAGCGGGTCATTCTGCCTCACTCAAGTCCCGGAGTCTGGCCTTCTTGATGTGGGTCTTTCTTTCCTCTCTTTTCTAAGAAGCCCATATTCTTCTCACTCAGCTCCGTGATCTTGGAGAGGAAACAAAATTAAATCTTCCTTTTTACTTGTCTCTACCTGAAATTTAGCATTTGCTTCAATTTGACAGTGACTTCCCCAGACGGCAGGGTCAGACTCTTAGCGAGGTCTGCCCTTCTAAGCACCCTGAGTGCTGGAAGGGTACAACTCTTTCATTTTGCCAATGGTAAGAATAACAGCAGTGTTGATATGGTCTCCACAGTGTGCCAGGCACTGCGCTGACATCTCAGCTGCTCCTCAGCAGCTCTGCGAGGTAGGTGCTGTTCCTATCACCATTGTACAGATGAGAAAAGTGACTTGCCCAGGGTCACATAACTAGTGTAGGCATCTAAGGCTGGATTTGAACTCAGGTCTTCTTGACTCCAGACCACTTGCTCTGTCTGCTTACTGAGCTTCCAGCTGCCTTGCCCGGGGTCACAGAGCTAGGAAGGGTCTGAGGCAGGAGGCTTTTCCTAGGAAATGGTGATAATCAGACTCAATGCCTACACTTTATCCACTTTCCATATTTCAAAGCCAAATGATTGCTTAAATAGGTCGGGGTTAAGGTCTGGCATTTCATGCAGGGTCTTCTCATCTTGGTCCTTTTTTCTCCATTGGTGTTAAATTTTGTCCTTGTTCCTGTGTGTTGGTGCCCTGTCTGGACACAGAGACTGCTATACTGATAGCTATTCTTTTCTTGCTGACATATAGTTAGATCCCCCTCTCTCTTCCTCCTCCTCCTCCCCCTCCCCTTCCCCTCCTCCTCCTCCCCCTCCTCCTCTTCCCCCTCTTCCCCCTCCTCCTCCCTCCTCCCCCTCCTCCTCCTCCTCCCCCTCCTCCCCCTCCCCCTCCTCATTCTCTTCCTCCTCCCCTCCCCCTTCCCCTCCTCCTCTTCCTCCTCCCCCTCCCCCCTCCTCCTCCTCCCCCTCCCCCTCCTCTTCTTCCTCCTCCTCCCCTTTCCCCTTCCCCTCCCCCTCCTTCTCCCCCCCTTCTCCTCCCCCTCTTTCTGCTTCTACCAAGTCCAGCCCCAACTTTATGGGAAAAAAACCTATGCCATCAAAGTCTCAGGTTCTTGGGTGGTCTCAGAAACCTAAGACCTCCTCTCCTCCTTAATCTCCAGCCCTCAGACCAATCCGATATTCTCCAAGATAAAATACTATTGCTCTTCAGTTTCTGATGAAACTGGGTATGGCTGGATGGTCCTGTGACAAACAAGGACTGTCAGGTTGTTCCCGCTGCTGGCACAGCTGGTCCCAGCTGGAGAGGGAGTCCTCAGCAGTGACCTCTGGCTGTCTGCTCCAGGCACAGGCTTGGGGCTAGGTGTGGAGCACCTTTTCCTGCATATTCAGAGAAGGGGCCAACCTTCTCTGCAACAATGGGAAAAAACAGAGGGAAATGCTGGCTGAGCCCCGCCCTGCCCTACCTGCCTCCCCTCCCCTGCCAGGTTTGATCAGTGCAAGGGCACTGCTGGCATTGGTCCCTGCCCAGGGATCCACCGGGGCCAGGTTGGCAGCCTCACTTCTCAGACTTGGCTGCACTCAAAGACTGCTCCTTCAGACAGCAGCAGCCCTGGGTGGGCCCAGGCTGACACACCTCTGGGGGGAGGTCAGGGGACAGCCCAGGGAAGAGGATTAGAAGGAGCTGGCAGCCCTGTGGCACCTTCTCCTGTTTGGGGGAGGCTGCTGACCTGTGAGTGTCAGCTTGTAGACCCATTTTGCAGGTGAGGAAGCAAAGGCTCAGGGAGGTGAGGGGTTTGCCCTGGGAGCCCAGCTGGCAGGGCTCAGAGTCAGGATCTGACCCCCCCTCAGGCACCTGGGCAGCCTCTTCTAATACAGTGAGTCCAGGGCAGGCTCTGGGTCCTCCTGGGATGTTCTCTCCTATAGCTACCTTTGAAACCGGTAAGTCCATCTCTTCACCCAGCCCTGAAGGTTACAGTGCTCCTCACACAGGCCCCTGCTATGAGATGTCTCCTGTTTGGGCCCAGAACTCCGCCCTCTGTCTTCTGGGACCTGAGTTCAAATGCAGCCTCAGATGCTTACTAGCTGTATGACACTGAGCAAGTCACTTCACGGCTGCCTGACTCAGTTTCCTCAACTGTAAAATGGGGCTAATAATAGGGTGTCGGGGGGGTGTCAGATGAGGGGATAGCTCTTAACACACTGCCTGGCACACAGTAGGTGCTTAATAACTGCTCATTTGCTTCCTACTGTATGTTGGACTCGGCACTGCACACAAGATAGATCTGTCTCTCTTTGTCTCTGTCTCTGTCTCTCTATCTCCCCTCCTCTCTGTCTCTGTCTCTGTCTGTCTCTCTCTCCCTCCCTCCCCCCTTCTCTGTCTCTCTCTCTGTGCCCTCTGTCCCTGTCTTTGCCCCCCCAGGCCCTCTGTCCTGCCTCCTTCTGTCTTGGTCTTCCCCCCTCTCTCCTTTTCACTCTTCCTGTGGCCACGTTGGTCATCTTGGCACTCTTGCACCAGACAATCCTAAAAGTTCACGTCACTAATTGGTTGTTATGAAGGACTGTTTTTTGTTACTGAAGAAACTGAGGCTCCAAGGCCAGCCAACAGACTGTGGTCATTTTTATGGCCATTCTTATCTTTGTTGTTCATCCCGCCCTCACCCTGTCCCCAGGTGTCCCCTGCCGCAGCCGCTGGCCTAGTTCTCTCTCTGGCTCGCTCTCCCTCATCTGTCCCTGTCTTTCCTGACCCCAGTGACTTAATTCTAAGAATCCGTCATTCCATAGACATTTATTAGGCACCTACCACGTGCCAAGCACTGGGTCAAGCCCTGGGGGATACAAAAAGAGTTACATGGCAACTTGTTGAGCCGAGGAGGTAACAGGTAGGAAGTGAGATCATTACCCGAGAAGGGCCCTGGAGTGAAGAGGCTGGGGAAGGCTTCCAGATGAGACTGAGCTGAGGCCCAAAAGAAGGGGGGGGGCTCACAGGGAGTGTGGAGGAGGGAGAGCCCCCCTGCTCCCTTCCACTGCCCTCTCACTCTAATCAGCCCAGCTGCCCGCAGGCCATGTCCCTCTGAAGACTGTCTGGGGGCACAAAGCAAAGATAAGCAGTTCTCCCATAGGGACAAAACCAGGAGGCTAGGGAAGCTCTTTGTTGGTGTGTGAAGCCCTCTGCGGGCAGAGATGGAGGTTTAGAAGAATAGAGTCCGATTTGGTAGGAACCTTGGAAATCATTCTGGAACTGGAATCCTTTCTGTGATCTTCCCTACAGGTTTTTTTTTCTTTTTTTGAAGGGTGAAGGCAAGGAAATTGGGGTTAAGTGACTTGCTCAAGGTCACACAGCTAGTAAGTGTGTCAAGTGCCCGAGGCCACATTTGAACTCAGATCCTCCTGACGTCAGGGCTAGTGCTCTATTCACTCTGCCACCTAGCCATCCCTTACAGGTTTGTTTTTGAAGATCTCTCCAGAGTTGGAAATCTCTGCCTATGCAGCCCAGGTTTTGCGAACATGAAGCCCAAATCTGCCTCCACAGAATCGTTTCTAAGTGCTCCTGGGTCTGTCCTCTGGGGCCAACTGGAAGACGTCCAGTCATTCCTCCAGATTATAGCAGACAAGGTTCACGTGCCCACCCTCTGTGATATGGCTCAGAGACCCTCCCCGTCCTGCTCTATCTCCTGTGGTCCCTCCACAGCTGATCTCTGGCTTTCCTTTGGTGTGGTCCCAGAGCTGAGCTCAGGCCAACTCAGTGGGGGCCTAATCAGGGCCTGCAGACTGACAGCTGGTCTGCCATCCAAGGACGCCTCTTCTTTCACAAATATCCAACTTTGCAGTCCTCTCCTTTGTTCCTTCCCACTGAGCACTTGGGTGTTCAGGCTGTGCTGTCCCATTGTCTTTAGGGCTGAGGGAAGATGAGAGCCCAGGCTGCTGCCAGCCTTACTCAAGGTGAGATGCCCAGTTTCCAGCTCTCAGGTGAGTGGCTTTGTGGCAGACAATGCAACTCCTGAAAAGGACCCATCAAATACCCATGAAGATGATTTCTCCCCTCTGCCTCTCCCCTCTCTCTCATGTCAGGACTTTGGGGACCACTGCTGGGCACAGGGCATTGGTTCTGGGCATTGCATCCGATAGTGAAGGTTCTGCTGATTTCCTTTGGCCACCAAGGTTTGATTAATGATGTTTCCACCCTATTGCAAAGCAGTAATCATGAAAATAGCCTGGTACTGGCCAAGAAATAGAGTGTTGGGTCAGTAGAATAGATTAGGCTCACAATACATAGTGGTAAATGACCACAGTAATCTAGTGTTTGATAAACCCTTTGATCCAAGCTTTTGGGACAAGAACTCATTATTTGACAAAAATTGCTGAGAAAACTGGAAAGCATTTTGGCAGAAAATAGACAAACATCTTATACCCTATACCAAGATAAGGTCAAAATGGGTACATGATTTAGACATAAAAGATGGTACCACAAGTAATGAGCGTGGGAAGGGAACATGGGAAAATGTGCCTGTCAGACCTATAGAGGGCAACTAGGTGGCACAGTGGGTAGCCTCAGACACTTACTAGCTGTGTGACCCTGGGAAAGTCACTGCACCCTGTTTGCCTCATTTTCCTCATCTGTAAAGAAGGAAATAACAAGCCACCCCAGCATCTCTGCCAATAAAACCCCAAATGGGGTCAATAAGTCAGAAACAACTGAAAAATGACTGAAACATCAGATCTATAGGTGAGGGAAGAGTTTGGGACCAAATAAGACAGAGAATATCATGGGAAGTAAGATAGAGCATTCTGATTACACAAAATTTAAAAGGTTTTAAAACAAGTAGCTAATGCAGCCAAACAAACTAACAACAAACAAAGCTAACAGGGGAACAGGAAATTAGGGAATTTCTTTTTACAGAAAGTTTCTCTGATAAAGGCTTCGTTTCTCAAATATTTAGGGAACCGAACCAAATTTATAGAAAACGAGAACCATTCCCTGGTTGATAAATAGGCAAAGGATGTGAAGTTTTAAGAAGTAATCAAAGTTATCAATAATCACATGAAAAAATGCACTAAGTCACTATTGATGAGAGAAATGCAAACAATTCTGAGACACCACCTCACACCTACAAGACTGGCTGATATAACAAATACTGGAGGGGATGGGGGAAAGTAGGGGCCCTAGTGCACCTCTGTCAACCACGCCCCAACAAACGTAACTGCTCACATCCTTCTCATGATCCAAGGCAGCTCCAAAGAGCCTGTGATGAGCAATGCTGCCCACCCCCAGAGAGAGAACTGACGTGGGCAGATCGAAACATACTGTTTTTCACCTTAGTTTTCATGTGTGTAAATGTGTGTGTATGTATGAGTGTGTGAATGTGTGTATGTGTATGTGTGAGTGTGTGTATGTATGTGTGTGTATGTATGAGTGTGTGTATGTGTGTGTGCATGTGTATGTGCGTGTGCACATGTGTATGTGTGTGTGAGTGTGAAAGTGTGTGTATGTATGTGTGTGTATGTATGAGTGTGTGTGAATGTGTATGTGTGTGTGCATGTGTATATATGTGTGAGTGTGTGTATAAGTGTGTGAGTGTGTGTGTGTGAGTGTGTGTGTGTTTTCTTTTGCAATGTGGCTAGTATGGAAAAATAAATACGATAATGGCAGATGGCTGCCCCAGGGAAGTGGAAAAGAGCCTGCCTCCACCTCTCAGTTTCATGACAGAAGGGGCAATTGTGTGCTTGTTACTTATGAGACAGAGCCTGGGGGGCCTGAGCTTCACCGCCAGCGTGAACAAGGTGAGGAGGGTAGTAGAGGGAGAGAGCCCCTGGAGCTGACCAGCCAATGCTAGGTACCCTTGCCTCTGTGACATAGAGTGAAAAGCTTTGTCTCTGCCCTTAAGGATCTCACTTGTGTAAATTGAATTTTTGCAAATCAGTTCATTTATCTCATGGCTTGTATTGCCCTAAGGGCTCCTGGAGATCCAGCAAGAGCCTCAGTGCAGAGACCTGAGACTTTCAGAGGATCCCAGCCCATGGGCCTAAGCACTCAGCACATCTAGCGGTCCCTCGGAGATCTCATTCCAGTGCTGCTAATTTCATGAACGGGCAGTTTCCTAATGAAAACACAGGTGCCCCCTTGGGTCCAGCTGCTTCTGGCTGGGTGTGCCCCTGGTCACAGACTCATCTCATGAATTTCCCACATTTGTAAAAGCCATTAAAAAAAAGTTCCCAAGGTCACCGGCAGATGTGAAATCAGGGGGAGAATTTTGACCGCACCTGCAGCCTCCAAGGAGAGACAAAGAAAACCTCGGCTGAAACTTGCCCAGACAGGCCTTTGAAAAAGTGATGGAGCTGTCTGGAGAGGCCCAGGGCTGGCCTCAGGGTGGTCAGCAGACCTCGGCTCTGCCTGGGCTTTGTGTCTGTCAGATCAGCGGGAGGAGGGCCCTGGCCCTGCTTTAATCAGGATGCTCAGCTGGCTTAGGCTTTTTCCAGGACAATGCATGACTGAGGTTGGTTTTTGTTGGGTCTTGGCTCTGGTGACACGTTGTAGGTTGTCTCTATGATTTATTTGACACTAAGGCCTTGGCCGAAAATTCAGTCCTTGATTAAATTCTGTTCCTATCAGGAAATGCAGGATGAGGCAGCTTCCAGGAATGCGCTGAGGCCTGGCTGTGCCCTAGTGCATTTGGAGAGTGGAGCTTGATTTCATCCCTCCGGGCACTGCCTCTGGCCACCAGGATTCCTACTCTGCTCCTTCCTGGGTGACCATGTTGAATGCCTGGGGCCACAGAGAGCCATGGCAGGGGGTGAGCTGTGCAGGGATGGGCGGCTGCATCCCCCTGACCTTGAGTCTCCCCAGCTTGTGCAGACCTTGAGCTGGGGGGCCATCATCGTGCTCCAGGAAGGCACTGGAGGAAGACTTGCCTGGAGGGAAGGGGTCTGTCTGTGTCATCATCTGGGGAAGGACGTCTTAAAAAGGCAGCAGGTGGGATGAGGGGCACCACATACAGGGAACAGCCAGTCAGGGCTGGACCGAGGAAGGCATGAGGACGGGAGTGCTGGGGTCAGAGTGGGAAGGGTTCAAAATGCCGAGGGGAGGAATTTGCGTTTCATCCTCCAGCGTAGGGCCCACAAGGGCTCTTCAGCAGGTCAGGTGTGTTTTTGGAAGGTCATCTTGGCAGCTCTAAGAAAGCTAGATCTGAGCCGGGGAAATGGAAGCCCGGCGAGGGGACCACCATAGTCCAGGCGAGGGTGACGAAAGAGGGAGCTGGTGATGTGAAAGGCACCGATACCGGAGAAGGGGGCAGTGAGAACCAGCAAGACGTGGCATTTGCTGGTGTGTGGGGCAAGGGACAGAGAAGGAGAGGCCCAGCTCTCTAACCTGGGTCAGCGGGAGGCAGGTGACAGCCTCGGCAGAAATCGGGAAGCTTGGACGAAGAGTGGGTTTGGGGCGGAAAGATACGTGTGGTTCTGGACATGCTACCACACAGCCAGATTCAGCAGAAAATGGAGATGTGGGGGAGATGCCAGGGCTGGATATAGTGATCTGGGAATCATCTGCACAGAGCTGACCACTGAACCCATGGAGCTGAGGTCTCCAAGTGAAAGTGGAGAGAAGAGAGGAGGGGAAAGGAGGGAAGGGGAGGGGAGGGAATGGGGGAGGGTAAAGAAAGGGGGGGGGCCCAGGATAGAGCCTTGAGGACACCCCCCAGGAGCAAGATGAGGATCGTGAGGTGCCTGAGAAGTTCCCAACAAGCCACACACCCAGGAGAAAGCAGCACTGAAACTGCAGGAGGAGAGGAGGATGGGGAGTAGAGACTGGCCCATGGTGTCAAGGGGGCAGAGAGGCGCTGAAGGGTGAGGACAGATGGAGATGAGGCTTTCAGCAACACAAAGGACTTGGGAGAGAAGAGTCTCAGTTGAGCGGTGAGGGCAGAAGCCAGATGACAAGGGGGTGAGATGTGTGAGGGGGAGAGAAGTGATGCAGTTCAGGCACACATGACACCCAGGCGGCATTTCCAAGAGTCTGGATGTCGGGGAGCACCCGCCTTCTCCGGGGGTTGGCAGGGCCAAGTGAAGCCTTTTGAAGGGTGGGGGTCTCCTGGGTGTATTAGTAGCAGCTGGAAGCAAGGAGAGGAGCTGTCCTAGGGCACTCGAGATTCTAGTCTTCCCCATATTTGACAAAGTGGGTAAAGAGAAGCAATACCTCACATCGTTGAGGACCGGGCTTCTGGACTCCCCTCCCCCAGGAATCCTCCACCAGCTCCTCTCTGGTAATGCCCCTGTGCTGGGGCATCCCCAGGCTGAGCCTGAACCTCAAGCTGCTTGCCCTTCAGCTCCATCACTGCCACAGCTCCAGCTCTCAGAAGAGTGGGAAATGTGGATTCCCCTACTCTTTTCACATGCAGCAAAGAGGTGGGTGCCTGTGCCTTGTCTGTCTTCTCCATCCTCAAGGTCTCCCAGGAAGGAACTCCCAAGCCTCTGGGAGCCAGGCTAAGAAACTTTAACACCCTATCAATTTGCTTGGAAGCATCCATCCCCAATCACACTCCCAGACACACACCTCAACCAAGTGTGGGACTGGGGCTCACTGTAGGACCAGGAGCCTGAGGGCCAGGAAGAGGGATGATGCTTGTGGGGGGGTGTGGAATGGCTAGCCAAGAGAAGGCAGAGAGGGATGGTGCTCCCAAACTTGACTTTTCACTGTCCTTCCTCTGTCTTCCAAATTTCAGAGGCTGCTTACAATACATCCTGCTAAACCCCACCAAGGGTCAGCTTCCAGCCATCTGAGGACCAGCCTCAGGAGAAAGTTTGGATGCTCCCTTAGAGCGCAGGGGAAGTCTTCGGGTCTGAAGGGCAAGTGTGATGCCTTCGCTCCTCAGTCTCTCCACATCCCTAGCAAGCCCTTCCTGGCCCCTTTACACTTCTGAAAATGGCCACAGACCCACTTCTCTGTGGGACCCTATTGCCTCTCTCCAGGAGAATGGATGCTCCCTGAGGGCAAGGAGGGACTATTTAGCATCTGTCTTTGCAGCCCCAGAACCTAGCACAGTGCTCCTCACAGAGCACATGCTTAGAGACGTTGGATGAATTAGACTGAATGGAGAGAAATCTGCAGCCCAGGATCCCTCCAGGCCATTCCTGGGCTGACCAGGACTAACATTTTTGGAACAAACCTTGGAGATTTCCTGAGTGATTGCTGCACAGCTTCTCATCTCAGCCTCCAAACAGCCCTGCGAGTCAAGCGCTGCCAATATTTTCATTCCCATTTCATAGCTGAGAGCACCGAAGCTCTTGGCTCTGGCTTGGTTTCTCAGCCTGGGGCTGGGGGGGGGGGGGGCGGTGGTTATTGTCCACTTATGGGGAGAAAGAAGCTCTCTTCCAGGCCCGATGTTTGGAAAGAGACTCCATTAACGAAGGCTAGTCACATCTGCCCATCGGAACATTTCTTTCTGAATTTATAGAAGAACATCTGGAGTTTTCCAAGGGGTTTAACCCGGCTTAGCAACGCTATTAGAGGGCATTTCAAAGAGCAAAGGTCACCTGTTGTGCTAGTGACTGACCCCTGACTGCCCTTCCCATGCTTCTGCTAGTTTGGCTAAGGGGCCTATTGTGCTCACAGGCAATCATTATGGTCACCTTTGCCAGGATCTCAAGGGACCACAGGATGAGGATCATCCTTCCAGGCTCTCAAGAAAACAAATTGAGCTTGTTCCTTTTGACATGCCATAAGGCTGGCAATGACCAAGGGCACAGAGAGGTGGAGCGATCCAAGGTCACACTGCAAGGTGATGACAGAATCTATTGTAGGGCTGTCCAAAAGTACGACTTGCTAATAAGTGAAATATGTCCCTGAAGCAGACAGACTTAAACCAAGTTAGCACAGGCCCCCTTCTCTCTTCCACTTCCCAGCTCATGGACTTGATCTTTGCAGAATTCTTGATCAAATGTCTGATATCTTCTCATATAAATTTAATTCTGAATTCTTTCCATGAAATTGGAGTCATTGGGATCTTCCTCATTTTTCTGCTTGATTGACCCTCTTACTTTAACTCCTACTCTATGAGTTAATTCTGTTTTTAAAAAAGAAACCTAACTATTTAATCTTGTTGGAATTCTTCCCATGTTCATCTTGGCGATGAAACTCACTGACAGCATATGGATACGTTGTCTGTAGTTGAGCACAAAAGGCACTTAATAGAAAATCAATATTTCAATCACAGTAGTGAGGCAGTCTTTATTTTCTTCTTATCAGGATGAGTGAGATCAGTGTGCTGAACAAAGACAGGAAGATACCGTTGTACCCTCTGCCCTCCAGACAGGGTCATAGCCAAGGGGAAGCAGAACCTCATTCCTCAGGATCCGATGTCTAGCCATTCATGGAATTTTGGAGTGGAACAGAACCTTAGAAATCAATTCCTTTATTTTACAGATGAGGAAACTGAGACTCAGAGAGGGGAAGGGACATAGGGACCAGACTCCAAGTCTTCAGATGCCCAGTCCAGCGTTCTTTGACTCAACACTCAAACCAATGGGGAATTTAAGGTGAAGTCTTCGTTTGAATTTTGCCTCTGACATTAGGGTTTTATAAGTTTTAACACTCCGTACTTTAATGATTAATTAATTAATTAACCAGTACTTTTATAAGTTTAGTACTAAGCCATGTCTGAGCCTCAGCTTCCTCTCTGTAGTATAGCACTGGTAGGTCTTAGCTCACAGGACTGGGGTGAGGAGCAGATGAGATTCCCCTCTAAAGTGTTTTCCAAACATTTAAGTGCCATGCAAACACCTGCTCATTATGGTGACGGTCATGTGCTCATTGGCTGGGTTTCAGTCAGAGCTCTGAAAACACTGGTCCTCAGTCTCCCTCCTATAGATACAAAATGTGCAGTTACTTAGAGAGGGGCTCTGAGGAAGATGAGGAGGGGAAGGCTCTTCCCTAACACTATTAACTGCCTCTTCTAACGTTTACAAAAGACCATCCTCCCCCTGTGAGGAGAACTCAGTGGGTCAGACGGAGCTGAAGAGGCCTGGGGTGGGGCCCGCCATGGACTCTGCTGTCTTTGGTCAGTGACTGGTCCAGTTCAGCCCCCAGGGGCTCCTGGCCAGAAGGAGGAAGTATGTGGCTGCTCCAGGCAGAGGCCCTGTGGGCTCCACTGGCTGGGTGGGGCACTGCTGCTCATGAAATCATGGCTTTGAAGGATGGAAGGGCCTATAAGAAGACAAACCTCTCAGAGCATCACTAAAGGATGATCCCCACTTAGTCCTGATGGAGGAGGAAGAGAGAGACAGATCTCTGTGCATGCTGATGGGATGGGGCCCCTGGCCAGCTTGAGTGGAGGGAGGGAGTGGGGGTGATGGCCGGGTGGGGCTATTGCTCTTCCTCCTCTTCCTTGCTTTCCTCTTTTTTCCTAGCTATGGAGCTGGAAGAGGCCTGAGGTCATAGAGTCCAGCTGCTTTCACAGATAAAGCAACTGAGGCAGAAAGAAATCCAGGACCCCAGGTGCCCATGGTAGAGGTCAGGATCTGAACCTTCTCCTTCCCCCTCACCATTCTCTTTCCTGTCCCAAATGGAAAAAAGTAGAGCTTCCTGCTGAGGCCCAAGTGCTCAGACTGACCACGATCTCTGATTTCTGTCCTAGATAACAGAATTTGGCTGGCAGCCTCTCCACTGGGCCCAGGCAGTAATTACTGCATCATCTCTCACACCCCAAGCTCTCCTGTAAATGCCCCGAGGCACAGCAGCCCAGACCTTGATCGTCTCCCCGCAGCTGACTGGTGGTCTGTATTCTTTCAGGGCAGTGGGAGAGAGGGGCACAGCTTTACTTCACTGGTGAAATAGGTCTGCTTCTACCCTATCAGTCAACCAACCAATCAATCATTCAACCAGCATTGTTTCCAGGTGGTGGAAACTGCAAAGAGACAGAGGTAGGCTGGAGAGTAGGTGAACCTTGATAACGATGAGGGCTATCCAGAAGTAGATGGGGCTGCTGCAGACATTGGTGAGCTTGGACCTTGGAGGTCTCCAGCTACAGCCTGATCAGCCCCTAGTCAGGGATGCCCTAGTGGGCTTGCTGCATCACTCCTGACATCCCTCCCAGCCCTCAAATTCTGTGCTTCTGCAGTATGATGTACCAGGTACCATAGGTACCTGTGGGGGATGTAAACCCAACCTCGCCCAATTTCTTGCCACTACAAAAAAGAGCTGCTATAAATATTTTTGCACATGGGAGTCCTTTTCCTTAAAAAAAAATCTCTTTGGGATACAGACCTAGCAATGGTACTGCAGGGTCAAAGGGTATGTACAGTTTGGTTGCCCTTTGGGCATAGTTCCAAATTTGTTCTCCAGAATAGTTGGACCAGCTCACAGCTCCACCAACAACGCATTAGTGGCCCTATTTTTCCACATTCCCTCCAACATTGATCATTTTCCTTTTCTTTCACATTAGCCAATCTGATAGGTGTGAGGTGATAACTCAGAGTTTTAATTTGCATTTCTCTAATCAATAGTGAGAGCAGCTAGGTGGTACAGTGGATAGAGTGCTAGGCCTAGAATCAGGACAATCTGAGCTCAAATTAAGCCTTAGACACTTGCTAACTGTGTGACTCTGGGCAAGTCACTTAACCCTGTTTGCCTCAGTTTCCTCATCTGCAAAATGAACTGGAGAATGAAATGGTCCACCAGTCTGGTATCTTTGCCAAGAAAACCCCAAACGTGTCATGAAAAGTTTGAAATGATGGAACAACAAAAACAATTAATAGTGATTTAGGGCATTTTTTCATGTGACTATTGAAAGCTTTGATTTCTTCTGAAAACAAAAGGCAGATAATTATGCAGAATCACTGAGTAGATGACCACATCTGAGACTGGATTACTTGGGTTATTGTCTGGGTGTGGGGTAGAGGGCCTTTTGGGGCAGGATGTCCAGACCCTACCTTAGTTTTTAATAATTTAGCCATAAAAGAGAGGAGAGAAATGGGACAATGGCTAATGGGGATGGATGGATCAAGTAAGGGCTCAGTTTAGACCTTTGTATTTCTATAAATGCAGAGAAAGACTCCTAAGTTCCTTGACTCCACTTGATTCCATCCAGAATCTCCCTTTTAATCCAAGGCACTCTCATTGCAGAGAACTAACATGCTTTATTTGGGAGCATTTATTTTGTACCTCAGTGAGTGTCCAGAGCTCTTGATTTTCAAATGTGAAATTTCAAAAGAATTTTCAGTCCTTAAAAGTGAATTATGTTGTGCCTGGAGAAGAACATTTGGGGATGAAGTATTGTGTGTGAGCTCACATCATTCTTGGTTTGACTGAGTCAGGCAGGGCCACAGAGGAACTGGTCCATGACTAGGCAAGTATGTCCCAGTCATCCAGGGGCACATAATACATGCTCTCTTGGAAGCCTGGGGGAAAGCATATCAGAAAAACAGTCATTTTCACTAACTTCCAGGGAGTGCATAGGTTTCTGGGCCTGGGGAATCTCCATTCTGATCCCTGGCTTTCATAATTCTTTGCAGCCTCTGGGGATTCGACATCCCTGAAAGACTGAGGTCAGACACCCCCTTTTTCCCATTCTCACTAAGATCCCCCTTGGAACTCCATCCCTCCTTCCCCAGAAGGGGCTTTGCTCTCAGGCCTGCTGGTACCCCCAGTCACTAGCATGTGCCAGCCCCTGGGGCAGGGGAGCCTGGGGTCATTTAGGAACATATTTACTTTTTTGAAAACTGTCTGCCTGACATGGTCAAGTCATGAAGCACTTGTAAGGTCCTGCTTGGTTCTGGGCACAGTGCATCCAAAGAAGTCCATCCTGAACCCTCTGGTGGCTAAGCTCAGGGCCCCCAAACCCAGGTGGGTGGGCAGCATCCTGCCAGTTCTCAAAGCTCCACCTGGGACACCTGAGAGCCAGGCCCCTGGGGAGGGAGGTGGCAGAGGGACAGACTGACAAGCCACCCTCCCTTTCTCCTGCTTTTCTCTCGTTCTCCTGTTTTCTTCTGCCTCTCTTCCCTTCTTCCCCACTTCACAAGGTTGTTGGGAAGATAAAAATGAGGTAATTGGCCTGAAAATCCTTTGGAAACCGTGAGGGGCTCTCCGAAGGCAGGGCTGTTATTAGTGTTCATACTTCTGCCTTCAGCCCATGGGGCTCTTCATGAGGGCCGACCCTTTCCCCAGGATTTTGTTGGCAGAACCAGGAGCTGATGTGGACAAAACATCGAGTCTCTGCTGTCTTGGCTTTTGGCCATTGAGTGGCCCATGGATGGGCACAGGGTCCGAGGTGCCAATCAGAGCTTGGGGTCTCCGGCAGCTTCTGTGGAAGCCTCGGGAAGAGGGAGCACTCAGGCAAAGGCTTCTCACCAGGGTCACTCACCCCAGTATTGGATGGGTCCTGGGGGATGAGGTCACTTGTGCTGCCCCTTTTCACAGTCCTTGGGCCCTACATTTAGAGCTGGCAGTGACCTCAGAGGTGCTCAGTCCAGTCCCTCCAAGGTCACCCAGACAGTAGCTGGCAGGGCTGAGATTTCCCGTGGTCAGGGCTGGGCCTCAGGTAGCAGGCACACTGGGCTTTGCCTCACAGACACCTCTGCCCTCATGCTTTCATGGCCTTCAGGAGCTCAGGATCCTCATGGTGTGACTGGGCACTAAGCCTTTGACCTTGAAATCCCCTCAGGACCCAGGCTGCCATTACCCAGGATGGAGATGGGGGAGGGCAGGGGAACAGAATCTCCCAAAGAGGAATGATGGGCAAGGCTAGCAGAAGGCAGACACCCGGCAGCTGGCATTTGCTGACTGTGTCCTGGGCTGGCTAGAGTATCAGGCAGCCTAGGGCAGGGTAGGTGGGTGGTATTAGAGCCCTGGGCTGCTGAGGAGCTTATTCCTCCTGTGTCTGGGGGCAGGCCTGGGAGGAGGAGGCAGGTCCCACTGCAGTCTCAGCCATAGCTTTCCCCCAGCTTTGCCAAGTGGATGGCCCCAGGGGAGGGGCATGTTTGTCCTCTTTCCCCTTCAGGGTTGGGCTGAAGCTCAGTTTGTGAAAGAGTCTGTGAGCAAGGGCAAGAGTCAAGTGCTTGTGTCCCTAGGAGCTGAGTGCTGGACCCCTAGCTGACCATTGTGAGGGGAGTTGTGGCGCTGGCTCAGCGGGGCTTGGCCCATCTTGGACCTCTTCCCCAGAGAGCGGAGAAGCACCCCCGGCTGGAACAGCCCCAAGCATTTCGCCACCTCCTTGGCCTCCCACAAATGCCCTCCTCGCTCCCAGAAGCATCTCCCTGTTGGCATCGTCTGTCCTGTTGTGGAGGCAGCCTGGGGTCCAAGGAAGACAGCCTTTGGGACAGCACTTGGGCTCCCTGGTGCCTCGGTCCTAAGCAGCCGGAAACATGGCTCTGCCTGCCTGGCTTCCATTCAGTCTGGCCTGCCAAGGGCCAGCTCAGGGGAGGAGGGCAGGTGGGTGGACAGTCCATAGCAGGCCTGAGCTCATCAGAGAGGCTGGCCGGCCGCCGCTAGAGAACGACAACAAGGGATTGTTTTCATTCTTGGTCTTGGTCTGTTTGGACTTTAAACATGAGCTCTGTGTGTGTCTGTGCATGTATGCACACCCGAGTGCATGTGCATGACAAAATAATTAGCCTGGAAGTGTTGTTTCTAATCTCCCAACACCAGGATTTTGATTTCTGGTGGAGACGCTTGGCCTGAGGACCAGGCCCGGCGCAGTCAGGCTGGAGGGAGGGGCCCTCTCCCAGTCTCAGGCATATCTGGAAACTGGAAAGCTCTCTTGGGAAATGGTTAGATGATTATGAATGTGAACTCGTTTCCTCAGCCTTGTAAGCTCAATCTGCTTGTAACTTGGGGTGGGCCAGCCTGCGGGGTCTCCCTCAGGCCCCTCACCCTGGCCTTGAGTCTGGGGGTGGGGGACAGAAGAGCAGAACAGGATCCCTGAGACAGCCGTGGGTCTCAGGACCCAAGTCAGCATGGTCAGTGACCAGCCAGGAGGCCCCTGTCCTAAACTGTGAGTGAACAGATGAGCCTTCCAGCACATGAAGGAACAGACTGGCAGAAACCCAAGGTAGTTGGGCCCCTCCTGGGCCAAGGGGCCATGGCTTTCATCTGTCCTGCTGGGCATACAAAGATAAAAACCAAGCTGTCCCTGCCTTCAAGGGATGTGCATTCAACCCAGCTGATTCACCATGCTCTTGGAAATATGAGGCAAAAGGGGAAGGGAAAAGATCCCAGAAATCTTTCTATGGGAGGCAGCCCCTGAGTCAGCCTTGATGGAAGTGGAGGATTCTGGGAGGCAGAGATGAGGGGGAGACCGAGGATACCAGGCAGGAGTAAAGGCACGTAGGCAGGAAATGGATGCTGAATTTGGGGAAAAGCTAGGAGGCCAGTTTGGCTGAAATGACAGAACGCCTAAGGCCATCCTGGGAGGGGCTTTAACTGACTGGGGGAGGATTATGAATCTATTCCTAGAGCAAGGAGTAACTGGCAAGCATTTAAGGAAACACCTGCTCTGGGCCAAGCAAAGCCCCCATCCTCCAAAAGCTACCACTTTACTGAGGGTGGAAAGAACTCAGAGAACTTTGAAGGGGGAGGGCCAGTACGCATCAGTAAAAGCAAGGCTCCATTTTGGGTCCTTGAAGGAAGCTAGCGAGGGTTTCTGGAAGATGGAGGGGAGGAGGGAAGGCATTTTAGGCACCAGCACAGCCTGTGCAAAGACTGGGAGAAAGGAGATTGCATTGGAGGAATTACAAGTAGGCAGGTCATTAAGAAAGCTCCCAGAGCCCAGAATGCGGGGGTCAGAGATGACTGGGCTTAGCTGCTAGGACAGTGGCTTCAAAAGGGAGAGCCTGGAGGCAGAGAGGCTTAGTAGGAGGCCACTGGGGTGGTGGCTGAGTGAGCAGAGAGAAGGACTGGGCTGGAGGAAGAGATTAGCCCGGGCAGCTGATCGGACTTGGGTGGGGGGAAGGACTGAGTCGCAATTTCCCTCTGATCCTCTTACAACTCTACAAACCAGCTTGCTTTCTTTGGCTTCCAAATGCTGATTGCAAATAGACTGACAGTTTGTAGAATGTCTTGGGGAAAAAATCAAACATCAGCTGCTGCCTCGATTCATCATGAGTTTGCCTCGTAGCAGAGGGTGGAAAAGTCTGCTGTCAAGCTACCACTTCAATTGCATATGAAATGAAATGACCCCGGTGGGGTGGGTTAATGTAGTCCAGAGGGTGCTGCCTTCCACATCTGGGCTTCCAGAAAAGGTCCTAGGGACTCCCTGTGTCCCTCAAAACTACAGCTCTGGAGCCCCAACCAATGTATTGACTTTGACCAGTCTGAGGACAAAACAAAAGACATTTAACCAAATGGCATAGCAAAAAAAAAGGAAAGGAAAGATCATCGTCCTGCAGCCAGTGCTGAATGGGCTGATGCCACTTCCCTGCCCTCTGCTGCAGTTTCATCTATGGGCTGGACGACTTGTCTATTTGAGGTCTTCAGGGGCATTTGCTGGCTCTCTTAGCTCCCATATCTTAATTGGTTGTGGCTACAAAGCCTCTCCCTGAAAAGGGCAGGCTGAGCTCTCTCTGTACATAGTCTTGGGGGCTATGAGTCACTCTTCCTGTGGTTCAAAAGCCAACCAGAGTGCCCCCATTCAGGATTGTCTATTCTTTTGATTGAATTAGCTAGATGGTGAAGTGGATAAAGTGCCTGTCCTGGAGGCAGGAGACTCATCTTCCTGAGTTCATATATGGCCTCCAACACTTACTAATTGTGTGACCCTTCACCCTGTTTGCCTCAGTTTCCTCATCTGTAAAATGAACTGGAGAAAAAATAGCAAACCACTCCAGTACCTTTGCCAAGAAAACCTCAAATGGGCCATGAAAAGTTGGACACGACTGAAAATGACTGAACAGCAACAGAAATTCTTTTGGTTGCTTGTGTCTGGAGTTGTTTTGAAGACCATTGGCCCATACAGCTATCTGACTTGGGGTTAGAAAATGGCTTTTAACTCCTATTTTAACCTCTTACAAAGCTAGTTTCTCCTAGGATCTTCCTTGATTGGCATGCCAATTAATCTATGTCTGAACCAAAGCTGAGTAAAGAAGGCAAAGTTAATGCCTTTCAACAACCAGTCAATAAATATTTATTAAGAGCTGTGCTAAGTGCTGGCACCCCACTGGTCCCCATGTCTAACTCTGCTGTGTAGAGTGTAAAGCCACTTAATGTTGTCCTGTCTCCCTCCACTGAGCCATCAGAACCCAAACACAGAAAGGGAAGAAATGAGCGTTCCTCCTGGATTCCGGAGTGATGTAGCTTTCTTGTCTTTGTTTTAACTTAATGAACCCTAGCAGAAGATGAAATAAGAAGCCGGTAATGATAAATCATTAATGCAGAAGCATCAGCTTTCCACGGGGGAAAAGAGAAAGTCAACTGGCTTGTGTAAAGTGAAAGGGAAAATAGCTCGGCCTTGAATGGGCACCTCCAAGTGCTTGGGCCTGAGCTGGCTTTGAGTGTTTACTGAGAGTGAGGGCAGTGCTTCTCAGCCCCTTCGCTGGGAGGGTCCCTTTGCACTCTTAGAAATTAGTGAGGACTCTCCCACCCTCCCCAGAAAGAAAAACAAAACGCTTGGTTTGCCTCAGTCGGTTATATCCATTGATATCTACCTTATTAGAAATTAAAACTGAAAAATTAAAATATTTATTAACTCATTTAATAAAAAGAAGCCCATTATATGTGAACTTAAATGTCATTTTAAAATGAATTCCAAAGCAATGAGAAGAGCAGCATTCGTTTATATATTTATGCCAATCTCTTGAATAGCTGGGTTAGCAGAAAGCAGCTGGATTCTCACATTTGCTTCTATAGTCAATGAGGAAGTCAGGCGGTAGGTCAATAATTAAGGACCTACTATGTGTCAGGCTCTACAAAGACAGTGTCTGTCCAGTGGGGGAGATAGTGTACAAATACCTATGTAGAGAACGGCAATGGACAAGGAGAGCTAGGGGAAAGGCCCTAGAATGAAGAGGGATTGGGAAAGACTTCCCAGGGAAGGAGATTTTAGCTGGGACTGTCAGGAATCAGGGAAGCCCCGGGGGGTGAGATGAGAAGGGAGAGCAGGCCAATCATGGGACCAGCCAAGAGGCCAGTGTCCCTGGATTACAGGAGGGGAACAGGGCATAAGGAGATGGGAAGGTCATGGAGGGCTTTGAATGCCAAACAGAGGCTTTATGCTTGGCCCTGAATGATTGGGAGGCCCTGGAGAGTATTGTGTGTGGGGTGCTGAGGTCAGACCTGTGCTGGCAATATACTGACTTGGCTGAAGTACAGGAAGAAAGTTTGGCTCCACGCAGATAAAGAGCTGGGAAAAGGATTGTGTGTTAATAGGCCAATGACATCTGGATTGGTAAGAAAAAAGCTTTGACCTTTTGGCTTCAGAAAAGGTCTTCTCCTCTCTGAATGTAAGCTCCTTGAGGGCAGGGCCTGTTGCTTTTGGCCTCTGCAGGTATTTTCAGCATCTGGCACATGGGGAGAGCTTAATAAAGACTTGTTTCCTTCCTCCCTGCCTTTACTGACAGAGGTCAATCAAATATGGCAACATGTTGATGGGGTTTAGACTCTGGGAACGCCCTTGAACATGCAGGACCCGGTGTGTTGGTATTTTGGGGTCTCAAGCACCCCTAAATCCCAAACCTCAACAGTGTGGCTAGACAGTCAGTCACCTCTCCCTCTGTGGCCTCTCCGGTGAAGGCTTCTCCTTCCAGCTTTCAAGTAGTGTAGGGGTCCTTTTTTTGAAAGAGCAGCAGTGTCACTTTATTGCCAACAACTGGTGTTTCCCTTAGAGTAAGGGGATATGTTGTGTGTGGGAAATAAATTAGAAGTTTGGTGGCATCTCATTGGCACTGCCAGGCAAGGGAGGGTACAGGCATCTTTGAGGCACTGTGTATGTGTGTATGTATGTATGTGTGTGTATGTATGTTATGTATGTATGTGCATGTGTGCACACACATTTGTAGATGTAGAAATTTCTACGAAATGCTAGGGATGGGGGTTGGTTCTCCCCCTACTCTGAGCTTGTGTTGGATGTTCCCTCTCTAGGGAGGTAGCAGCCAGGCTTGTACCTGGAATCTCTGAAGCTCTTGCCCCCTGGCTTTACCAAGAAGTGGCTGGGATCTCTCAGCAGAGAGGTGGTGGGGAGAGAGGTGACAAGACCAAGAGGGTTGTTGGGATGAACCGATGCTTGGTCAGTGAGATGGGCTCTCTTTGCTAAGATGGAGAGGACCCCAATAAGGGAGGGGCATCAAGGTCAGAGGGGTATAGGGAAGGAGCCCTGGCCCAGGAGGGAACTGGAGACTTTGCAGGGTCACAGTATGACACAGGGGGGCGGCTATTGGTGATCTTTTGCAGAGGTTCTCTACTACTGGCTCTTCGAATAGCCTCAATGAGATCCTTTTTGTAGGGAAATCCCCCATTCTCCAGCTTGGAAAAGACCAACTGCCCATTGATCTCGATCTCGAAGGCTCTGGTGCCCCCGAGGGGGGACTCAATCTGGATGCCAGGATACTCTTCCTTCACAGCACTGGCCAGCTCCAGGGAGGTGGACTCAAATCCACAGGGTTCACTGCACAGAAAGGAAGGGAAGGGCCATGAAAGGAGAGAAAAAGAGAAGGGAGATGGGGAGAAAGGAGGGGAGATGGAGAGGAAAGAAGGGAAGGGAAAGGTGACCAGAGGGAAATAAAGGGGGGGAAGGGGGAGGATGAAGGAAGGAGAGAAGCAGTGTAGGGGTTCTTAATGGGGGTCTGTGAACTGGTTTCCCTTGCTGTGTGTTTAATTGCATTCATTTAAGCACATGTCCTTGAGAAGGAACCCATAGGCTGGACCAGAGTGACTGCCTGAGGGGTGTGGGACAGTGCACTGGGAGCCCTTGACCTAGAATGGTATTTCCCCAAACAGACTGTCAGAGCAGGAAATAGCTCAGGGCTTCACTGACCGAGGCTGGGCCCCCGTAGCTTTCCGGCTCAGCTTGGTGGGGCTGGTGCTCTGTGGGTCTCTGCTGTTGAGGAGGCAGAGACTAAGAGCTGGGGAGAAAGGGCATCGTGGGAAGAGTAGAACCCAAGGAAAAGAAAGAGGAGGAGGAAGGGCCCTCAGCAGAGGCCAAGGACCCTGATACAGCTGATCGATCTCTAAACTCCCTCCTGGCCTAAACCTTACCAAATGAGGTGGCCTCCACACCCTGGGGCCTCAGGGCTTGATTGGGTTGCTTGGGGCTAAAGACTTGAAGCTGTTGCATACAGGGGATGAGTGAATACATAATTATCTTATCCTAAGGAAAAATGAAAGGGATGGTTTTAAAGAAACCTGGAAAGATTTATTTGAACTGACACTGAGTAAGGGGAGCACCACCTGAAGAAGTCAGTCTAACAACAGCATTGGAAAAAAAACCCAAGGCTTTGAAAGCCTTCAGAACTCAGAACCAGGCAAGCACCTGCAGGAGACACGGCCATTGTGGAGACTTGTTTGGCCAGCCTGTGACTTTATTACCAACAGTTTCCTTGTCTTCTCTTCCATTTAGGGCCAGGAGAGAAGGTGGGGATGAGGGATAGGGCCACATGGACCAGACAAGTGAAGAAAGGGCTGTGTATCACCAAAGCACTTTTCAAAGGCCCAGAAGGAAGACCAGAAAAATCACAGGTAGGCAAGGTGGCTCTGAAAGCTGTATCTTGCACTTCTTACACAGTAGCTCTGTGTAATAACAGGGACGGACAGCTTCCTTACAGACAATCCTCTTCGTTCTGTTCTCCTAGGGCCACGGACATGCCCATTTTATTTGGTGCTTGGTAAGCTCAGATTTTTTCTTAAGCTCATGTTTGGAACACTCTTATCCATGGTGCCCCAGAATAGGGTAGGTGGACAGCACTGAGGCCTACTTTGGGGAAAATCTTAGGGAAGCTAAGGTGTCAAGGACGGAGACAAAGCTTCAGATCTGATGAACTTGCTTGTGGGGGAAAGCTCTTATTGACCTGGTGGGTCTACATGCAAGGTGAAAGTCCCCTACCTAGACTTAAAAAGAGTTTGTGCTTAGTACAAGGTATATATAAATGTCTGTATCTATACATACAATTATAGCATAGCAATGCATGCTGAGCATGTCAGAGATACTCTAAGCCCAAAAATGGATGGTCAAAGAGGATGGGGGGAAGTCTGGTGCCAAGAGGAAAGCAAGGATCCCATCCATGGTGACAAGATACTGGCCTTTTGTGTCATAGACTTTCAATTAAAAGACATTCTCTAGTGACAACTGAAAAAAATGCTTACTTGGTTCAGTCTCTCCAGGTCAGAAACTTGCTTTGGGGGCCAGAGCAAACCTGGCCCAAAAAGAGGTGAAAATATGCCCAAGGAGAGAGCTTCCTACAGCCTCTGGCACCATGATAGCCTGGAGGGCACCTGGCTAAGCCCCTGCCCCTCAGTGACACTCTAGTTCCCCATCTGCTGAACGAGTGACTCGGGCTCTGTGACCCCTAATAGCCCTTGCCAGGAGAGGGGACAAGGAGGGTCCCCACTTGAGAGAAAAGGCATGAGGGAAAGTTCAGGTCAGGTCACAAGCTCAAGGCTGAGCACCCTGGCTCTGTGTGTAGCTTCCAGGAGGGATTCCTGAATCATCCAGAGGCCCAGGGCTCTGGCCTCCTGGCCTTTCCTCAAACTGACTCTCCATCTCTGTACCCCTAGACCCAGAACATTTCCCCTTCTCGTCCCCACCTTCCAGCCCTCTGCAGGTCCCAGCTGTGGTTCCCTTTCTGTAAGAATTCCCCTGATCACCCTCCATGCTGGTGCCCCCACTCTGATTCATCCTGCTTGTACATGTATGGTTTCCCCCCCCCCCCCTCAGACTCTGAGCTCCTTGAGGGCAGAGACTGGCTTTACAGCTTTTCTTTGTATCCACAGAGCTTAGCTTGGTGCCCGGTGCATAGAAGGCATTCCACAGATGCTGGTCAGCTGACTGACAATGAGGGCCAGTCTTCAGGGCATCTGATTATTTGTGTGGAGGATCTAAATGTATTGACAGAGGAAGGCATGGCATGGTTAGAGCTGAGATCAGGGAGAGACAAGGTGGGCAGCCTCTGAGGGCCGTGAGCTGGAGGCTATGGCAGGGGCACTTGCAATTTTTCTTTTTAATACAGAAAGTTTCTGTTCTCTTCACCACATACCATGTGAGGTCAGGTTGTCTGTTACAGGCATCACCATATCTGGTGAACTGCTGCACGCAGAGGTGGGGACAGTTCCTAAACCTTGGGTCCATGGGCTCCTCCTTGCTCTGGGTTCTGAGGTCAGCAAGGCAGGTGAATGTGGTCTAGGATTCAGAGGCTGCTCTGACCTCTCTGCCTCTGCCTCCTGCCCAGGGTGATGCAGTCTCTCTATCCTGGGGCAGTGAAGCTGTCCTGCCAGATCACCTGGTCAGCTCCCCAGGGGTGCAGGGCAGTAAGTACATCGGCCACTGTGAACAAGGAATGGAAGAGAAGGGCTTCCCTGATGGGTAAGGCCCTCCTTCAGGATGGTGGAAATCCCCCGGGGGGAAGGCTCCATTTAGGAAATGTTCCCTGACTTGGCAGGGCCATGGGAGCCCTGGCCTTCGAAGGTCTTCAAAGGGTTGTCATGGGGCAGGAGGATTGGGCTTGTCTTGCCTGGCCCCAGAGGGCAGAACTGTGGACAAGATAAATGGGAATTGGGGCCCAGCCTCAGAGCTGGAAGGGGGGAAGCTGCTGAGAGGCAGATGGAGGCCAGATCTCAGGAAAATCCTGCTCCCAATGAGAGCTGCCCCAAAGTGGCAGTCACTTGGGGTTAGGGGCACAGCAGCTGTCTGGTCTTTGCACTGTCATTCACAATGCCTAGCACCATGCAGCAACATATGGCAAGTAACCAGTGCTGTGTCAGGCTCCCAGCAGCCAGCCATTCATGAGGCCATGCCTGCCAAAGGAGGTCACAGCACCTGCACTGAATTTTTCTTTTGCAGATGGGTGGCATTGGCGTTGTATGTTGTCCCCGTGAGAAGCTGTGGCATTTCCACCAAAACACAAATCTGGTGTGGATTTTTTCTGTCTCATCTTTTGTCCTTGAGGGATTTAAGGCTCTGTTCACACAAGGGTCACTGCAATCTCTCCCCCATTCACTCCTCTATCCCAAGCTCTCCTGAGGAAGCTGGTCCAGGATGTAGCTAAGCCCCACACATTGGGTCACTGTCTGTCCAGGGGCTGAGCGGTGGCCCGGTCAGGGCAGCCCACTGGCTGAATGATAGGCCAGAGACAGTCTGCCCTCAGTCAGTCTATAGGCTTGGGCTAAAATTTAAGCATCTTGAGAGAGTTGCCTGGGGAATTGGAAATAGGTGGGAAACCAGCCTGAGGAACTGTGTACCACAGAGAGGGGCACACAAAAAAACCTAGGAACTCTGTCCTGATGACGTTACTTGGGTAATCGGGCTTCCAGTCCCTCTCTTCCTTGGCTAGAATCTTTCCCTCTGGTCTTTGAATGCCCCAAGACAGGACAAAATGGGACCTGTTGTCTGATGACAGGCCTTGGCTTGGCTCACCCCTGTATTCTATTGTCCTGATGGTCACCTTCCCATCTGGAGATGTCTGCTCTTGCGCCTGATGAGTTTTTAGCCCAGAGCATCACTTCATGGGGTGCCCAGACTATGCCTGCTTCACTACTGATTCCCCAGCTGAACAATAAACGCTCTAGTACCTTGGGATGTTATTTTCCCAGGTGTGCACAACCAGTAAATGTTGAGATCTTTGGGTTCCTTTCATCATTGCCTGACGTGCCAGACCCCAGGGCTCCAGGCTCTCAGAGGGCTCCCCAGTTTGCCATTCATTGCAACTGCTAGACTCAGAGAAGGATCCCCAGACCCTGGACCAGGGAGGTAGCTCCTCTTGCAAGTGGCCACACCCACAGCACAATCAGGGCTGGACATGATATCCAGAAGGGCTCTGGCTCAGGTACTGCCCCTGGTGGAATGGTTGATCTCAGCAGGTGATGCAGGGCAAAGTGAACCTTTACAGGATTCCTCACCATGACCAGGCACAGAATGGGCTTTAGTCTGTGGTCCTCTGGCTACATGGGCTCACTGGCCCTGGGACCCAGGATCTGGTGCAAGGTCATTCATTCACAAGGTCAACAGGAACAGGAGATCCTGTGAGAGGATGCAGGGGAATTGGGGCGACCTCACGGGGGGTCATTGGGCCGGGCTGCTGCCACGTAGGTTCTTGGGAGGCGGCAGTGGAGATCTGGGGCCACCGTTTGCCTCCAGAACTTTTCTTTGGTTCAACAGAATGTTAATGACACAAAACGTGATGAAGAGAAGCCAAGTCTGGAGTTACTGGGGCAACTTTATTTTTAATCTCTGAAAATCACTGGCTCAAGGAGAAGGACTGAGTGAAGAACAATGGGAGCATATTCAGCCCTGATCTTTGGACATTTGGAGTCTTGGATGAAGGCCAGTCTCCAAATAGAAACCCTGGGCATCCCGCCCCAGCCCTCACAGTCTCACAGGACTGAGGTGAGGTGAGGTGGTGGAAAAGAGACTTGTGTCTGCATGAGGGCTCTGCACAAGCTGTTCGTGGCCCTGGGAAAGCCATCTTACCTGCCGAACCTCCACCTCCTCATCTGTAAAATGGGCATGCCATCATCACCGTGACCCCTCCGCCAGCTAGAACCTCCTCTGGGGGGTGGGAATCGTGGCTTGGGAAATGCAGATGTGTCCTGAATCTGCAGAGGCTCTCAGAGAGAGGGGAAGGAGGTTGGGGAGCCCTTACTCCTTCCCTTCTGTCCAGTCAATCCTTCCTTTTCTGACTCCCAAAGCTCCGGGGGCTGCTTTGTGTCAGGGGGTGGAAGTTGCTGGGCTGTCTGAAGGGCAGGAGAACTGAGGGTTTGTGGGATCATGTGCTCCTCCCTGCTCCTTTCTTCCTGCTACAGTGAGAGAATACGTGTGGAGCAGTTTTCAGCCCTCACAATGGGCCAGAAATAAGAGCTGCAATCACAACAGGTGTGCCTACCTTTGCTCTTTGGGTGGCTGAGAGCTTGGGCCAGCAGAGCTGTAACCAGCACGAGGCAGATGGAGCTGGGCACAAGGTGCTGGTATCCAGGGATGAGCAGGGAAATCCTCCCCCTCCCTGCAGGACTGCTCCTGTGTGTGGCCTGATGGGTCTTGGCTAGCTTCCGTAAGTAGCCATCACCCTAGAGTCCCCTGGCTGTAGTGCTTCCTGCCCCTCTCCACCTTCCCCCAAACCTGTGAGGGGCCTGGGCTGGATTCACTTCTCCAGGTATAACCTAAAGTCAGGCAGGGTTGGTGCAAATCAGTGCCAAAGGGTACCTTGAAGCATCGGTCCGCACCCTGTCCTCCATGGGCTGACCACTGGGCTGTCACTGCCAGCTGTCTGAAGTGGCTCTGGATTCTGGTTCTGGGCATCAGAACAGATGAAGCCCCTTGATGGATAAGCAGGTAGCAGGCATCACTGGGCATAGAACACTGGGCTTGGAGGCAGAGAGATCTGAGTTCCAATCCAGCCACAATGTCTTAGTGGCTGTGGGATCTTGGGCTTATTCCCTGTTTGCCTCAGTTTCCTCATCTGTAAAATAGGGAAGAATAATAGCACTTGCCTTAGGGGATTTGCAAGCCTTAAAGGGCTATCTTGAGGATGAAGAGGACACTGAACATCCCAAGGCCCAGTCCTCCAAGCCATCCTCAGGGCTGGTGGCAGGGCATCTGGCCACCTGGGATGCTGAAAAGTCCCCATTGCAGCTCTGACATAGAAAGCCCTCCAGAGGGCCCTTCTCGGGTGGCAGTGAGGCTGTCTTAGAGCTTCCAGGCAGAGGTGCCTTCATTTTTGTCCTCCTGGTCTGAGGAAAGCCCACGTTTCTCTGGCGGGCAGCAGCCAAAATCCCTGCTCTGGCTGCAGGAGGCTGACCCCTTCTGGATACCAGACAGCGATTCCCAATTCCCGGCAAGCTTTCAAAAAACACGACAAATTCACTCTGCACTTAGGAGCATCCAACTGGAACAAAGGTCAGTGAGATGTATTTCAGGATAGCCCTTTCAGCCTGAGCTGGCCTCATCCCTTCCCTGAATCCCTGATAATGAGGGGGTTTGGAGTTTCAAGTAACACACATTGTTTTGGGCTGAGGTTCTCAAGGACAAAAAGGACTTTAGAGACAGGAGGAACTTTATGGAGCAAATCCATGAGGTCCCTTTTCTACTCAAAAACATCAAGGTCAGCCAGCATACAAGGTCATTGCACCACACTCAGGATGGAGCTCAGGGGAGCAGCTGGGTCCCCCAGGCATGTTGATTTGGGCTGGTGTGGAATGCTGGGGCTGCCTGGGCTCCCCACGGACATATAAAGATGAGAGAGACAGAAAGACAGAGAAAGAGAGAGACAGAGAGAGACACAGAGAGAGACAGAGACACAGAGAGAGACAGAGAGAGAGAGAGAGAGAGAGAGAGAGAGAGAGAGAGAGAGAGAGAGAGAAAGAGAGAGAGGAAGACAGAGACAGAGACAGAGGGAGAGAGGGAGGGAGGGAGGGAGAGAAGGAGAGCACTGTGTGTGTGCCTGTCCACATGCTGGGACTGGAGGGCCGAACTCTGCAGAATACTTTCTCCTTGTGCTCAAAAACTCCTGAATGTATTTTATTGGTCTTTCTTAAACCCTGTGGAGGAGACCAGGACAACAGACCTGGGACACCACCCAGGATGAAGTTCCTTAACTCCCATGCCTGGCTTCCTTTATAGTTAATGGGGAATAGTTCTTTCCCCAGATAACTCCTCTCCCTCTGAGAAGGGGCACTGTCCCACTGGACTGCCCAAGTCCTGCTGGGGCCAGAAACCTGTCAGAGAGCGGGGGCAGTCATCTTCCTTCCTCTCTTCTATGCCTTTTCTCCCAACAAAGAGAAAAGAGGTGTCTGGAGGTGGGCAGGGAGAGGGGAAGTGAGCTGTCTCCAACCAAAGTGGGAGGTTCTTTAGGGAAGGGCCATCTTTGCTTTTGTATTTATATCTCTGGTCTTAGCACAGTGCTTTCTTTGAACATTCACAAATGCTTTTTTTATAAATGCATTCATTCATGCAATGAAGAAAGTCTATTGAAGATAATCCAGACCACTGGCCCATCAGGCGCTAATGACACCCTTTTAGTGACAGGCTGCTCATTACCACAGGAGGCTGAGTCTTTCCTCCTTAGCTCTATTAGTGTGAAACCATTCCTCAATTTGAACTGACATTGGCCTCCTGTATCCTCAGGCCACTGGCCCTCCTCCTCTTGGAGGCTTTCTCTGCCTGAAGATCCACCTCATCCACCGAGTCTGGGCCGTTATGGATTCCTTTGGGGATCATTCTCCCAGGGACTCTGTATGACCATAAATAATTAATAATAATAATCATGGTCCTCTCTCTCTCTCTGTCTCTGTCTCTCCTCTCCCCCACCTCTGTCTCTTTCTGTCTGTCTCTCTCTCTCTCTCTCTGTCTCTGTCTCTCCCCCCTCTGTCTCCCCGCCCCCCGTCTCTCTGTCTCTCTCTGTCTCTCCCCCCTCTGTCTCCCCGCCCCCCGTCTGTCTGTCTCTCTCCCTGTCTCTGTCTCTGTCTCTCTGTCTCTGTCTCCCCCGCTCTGTCTCTCCCCCCCTGTCTCCCCGCCCCCGCCCCGCCCCTCTGTCTCTGTCTCTCTCTGTCTCTCCCCGTGTCTCTCTCTCAGTTATGAGCTTCTTGAAGGCAGGGTCTGTCTCAGCCTCTTTTTGCGTCTCTGGAACTTAGCACAACGCCCCGCACATAGCAGATGCTGAGAACGCTAATTGGCTAATAGCCAGCCTTTATCTAGCAGTTTAGGTTTTGCAAAGCGCTTCACAAACCTCTCATTTTCTCCTTAGAGTCACCATTGGGGGAGGGGGGGACGGGGCAGGTGCTATTATTATCATCCCCATTTCACAGATGAGAAAACAGGCTGAGAGAGAGAACAAGTGACTTGGCCAGGGTCACACAGCCAGCAAGCACCCGGCGCTTCCTGACGCCAGGGTCGGCGCTCCGGGCTCTGGCTGGCACGTGCTAGATCGGCTGACGAGGCACTCTGCCCTCCGTGCGAGGTCTCCGTGAGGGCAGGCTCAGGCCCTTACAAAGCGGCCATCGCCCTGCCCCAGCCCCGGCTGTCTAGCGCTTTCCTTCTGCGGCTCGGGCGCCTGACTCCCAGTGCCCCCGCGCCCCCGCCCCTCCGTGTGACGTCGCCCGTGGGGCTCCCTCCTGATTGATTTGTCATTGAAGCATCTGCACGAGATAACGGGGCTTCCATTTCCGAGGTACCCGAACGGGGCGACGCAGGGACGCGCCCTCAGCTCCAAGGCAGATGCTTTTCTTGGGTTAAGAATCGGGCCAGGGCAGCTGGGCAGACCACCTTCCCCTGGCGGGGACAAGAGCATCCAGGTGTGCTGAGGTCAGCCCGGTGAGGCTGACAGATAGGGCTCAGAGCTCGGCCTTGAAGGCTGAGGCGAGCAGGCTTAGCAGGGAGGAAGGCACCGCTTGGGCTCAGGCAGCCAGCCCACAAGGACGGGAGCATCAGTGAGCACCCACTCTCTTTACTTCATCTTTCCTTCCCTCCTCTTCCCTCCTGTTCCAAGATCATGGCCCGCTGGACTTACTCCTCCTGCAGAATCGTGGTCCCCCAAGAGACGGCCGCTATCTGAGCCTGACAAGGCCGGGCCATGTACAGAGAAAGGAAGAAATAGGAGAGAATGATGGTTTCCAAAGGGAGGATGGCGTCAAGCCCACAAGGACTTTCCCAGGGTCCCCTCTGCAGCGTAGTGCTTGGGACTGAGGGGAACGGCTCACGTGACCAGAGCAGGGTCTCAATGCCCGGGTCCCCTCCCTTCCATTTTCCGGGCACATTTCCCCACAATTGTTCCCTCTCTCCTTCGTTTTCGATTTCTCCCCATCTGGCTGTTCCTTCCCTGATGGCCATGTGGAAAGTCTGCATAGGATTGGAGGAGCCAGAATTTAGGGCCTGGAGGTTATTCACAGGTGAGGAAACTGAGTCCAGAGAGGGGAAGGAAGCTTCTCCCTCCCCCCCAGTCACTGCTTCTTTAGGCTTAATATCCTTCCCAAAACCCCCATCACAGGCTGTGGGGAAAGTGTGGTGGGCTGGCCGTGGTCAGGAGCAGTGGTGGGGCAGGGTTATGGAAACAGCTTCTCATTTTTTCCAGGGAGTTCAGGTGGAATGTCCCAGGGACAAGCGGTTCAGCTCTCACTCTGTGCTGGGTCCTCCCGAGACACCAGCCTGTTGGCATCCATCATAATCAGTGGTCTTATCCCAAGAACTGTTATACAGTGGGAGGAAGAGCTGGCTTTTGTAGGGGGATAAATAGTGGAGTTCCTCCTCCTCCTCCTCCTCCACCTCCTCCTCCCCCTCCTTCCCCCTTCTTCCTCCTCTTTCTTCATCTCTCCTCCTCCTTTCTGTTCCCTTCATCTCTCCTCCTCCTCTTCCTTCTTCTCCTTCTCCTCCTCCTTCTCCCCCTTCCTCCTCCTCCTTCATCTCTTCTCCTCCTTCCCCTCCTCCTCCTCCTCCCCTCCTCCTCCTCCTTCTCCTTCCTCCTACTCATCCTTTCTGTTCCCTTCATCTCTCCTCCTCCCCCTTCTTCTTCCTCCTCACCCTTCTTCCTCCTCCTCCTCCTTCTTCCTCCTCCTCCTTCTTCTTCCTCCTCCTTCATGTTTCCTCCTCCTCCTTCTTCCTCCTCCTCCTTTCTGTTCCCTTCATCTCTCCTCCTCCTCCTCCTTTTCCTCTTTTCTGTTCCCTTTCTTCATCTCTCCTCCTCCTCCTCCTTTTCCTCTTTTCTGTTCCCTTTCTTCATCTCTCCTCCTCCTCCTTTCTGTTGCCTTCATCTCTCCTCCTCCTCCTTCTCTCTTCTCCCCTGAAAAGCCTAGGGCAGTGTTGGGCACATTGTAGGGCTCAGCATATTCTTGGGTCTTCAATGAAGGATCCAAGGGGAGCTTTGGGAGGCTGGAGTGGCCAGGGAGACCCTGGGATCCCAATGGGGGTGAGGTGAGGGCACCTCCTGCTCCTTGGAGGGGAGAGATGGTACAGAAGGAGAAGGCTGAGGCTCTGGAGAAAAACCTTGCATCCTACTTAACTCTGCTGAAGCCTTGCTCTACCCAAGGCCCCCACAGGGTGCCCAGGAGAGCCCGGCTTTTGTAATGCCAAGCAAAGGCAATTTTCCAAGGTTCAAAATACCAGCGTCGCTTCCCATTTTATTCAGTGACAAATTAAGAACAGAGAAAATCAAAATACAGCATTCACCAAGTGTAATTCAATAATTTTCAAGTACTACTCCACCCCTGGGCAGTACATTCATTTAGTCAATCACAAAGTCCCTCTCCTCAAATGGAGATTAGTTTCCAATCATAAACAGAGTGCATTCATTTGGTCAGTCACAGAGCAGGAAAAAAAAGTCAAAAGTTTCCCACCCCTGGATCACAACTGAATTATAATTATCATCAGTTAAAGCCAAGCACCTTCTCAAAAGGGGCAGTGGAGAGCACAAAGGCCGTCTACCCCTGAGCTACAGCAAGGTTAAGATATCATCACAGCATTCAATACCCAAGGAGAGGTCTTCATCTTGACCCAAGGCAAGTTCTCAGCAATCTCTGTCCCTGGGGAGACAAAGCTTAACAAGGCCACAAGATACATTGCCAGTATCCTCATTAATTCATTCTCTGTCTGCAGAACAGTCCTAGGATCCCTGAAAACATTAGCAAGACCCTCTTCCAGGATTTCTGTAAACATACAAGAAGAAAATCCTTCTTCAGGGCTTCTGAACCAACAGCAAGGTTCCAGGACCTCTGCAACAACAGTACTGTCCTTCACCAGTGGACGAATCTGGCAAAACAACACCAAAACACACAAAGTACCGGCATCACAGCCATGTCTCATCAGTCCTTGGCAGCTCCAGGTAGCAGCTCTCAAAAGTCCTTGGCAGCTCGACCTGGCCCTCAGCAATCCTCTCTGTCTCTGCCTCCATGATGCTGCTTCCAAAAATTCTCCTGCCTCTCTTCCTCTGCTTGTGCCTCTCTAAATCCTCCCAGTTCAGCCCTCTCTTTTCATGTCAACAAGTGCATCCCACAAGTGGGATTCACAAGCTCTGGGTTTTAACACAACCCAAAAACCAAGCCAATACAGGGGGATCTTTAAATTCCATTGCTATTATAGCTTTTCTCTGGTTTCTGGAAGCCGTTGTGAGTTTATGTCAGCAAGGACTTTAGAAATGTCTGGTGAACAATGGACAAACAGCCCTCACCTCACACACTCATGCACATGTTTAAACATACATGTCTATACAAACAGGCACACACGCACACACACAGGCGCCCTCAAAGCAATTTGGCCTCCTTGCTCAGCCTGACCACCTCTTTTTACTAAGCCCGACCCTGGGAAATAGCAAAGCTCCCAGTCATACTCCAACCCCAGGGCCCTTCGGAACAGAGCTCTCTTGGCTGTTCAGAACATTTGCTTGCCCTAGAAACACTCCTTCTGGCTGTGTCCATGTCTGTGCCCACACTCCAGGCCAGCTAGGCAGACAGGAGGCTTAGGATCCAGTGGGGAGGGAGGGGCTGCTTACAGAGCTGCTGGCTCTCTCTTGGCCTCTGCCCCCTGACCTCACCAGGGCTGCTCTGCCTGCTCCCAGAGTCTGGCCTCAACAGCTTTGCTGGGACTAACCCAATCTGCTGGAAATCAGGAACTCACCAGAGCTTTTATGGTCCCTGATGTCAGGAGTTCCTCTCTGAGGGGAGGACAGGCAGCACCCTGTGTCCTGTCACCAGAAAACTGATTTCCCTGTTGTCTCTACAGCGAGCTGAAGAAGGGGTGGCCCATTGCCCATGCCAGCCTGTCCTTTGCCCATTCTCTGTCAGTCCATTGAACCACCACTGCCTGTTGGAATCACATCAGTGTTTAGAGAATAGGGGTGACTCCCCTTCTCTCCTTGGGAAGAGAGAGACTGGAGGCAGGGGGCCAGCTGGGAGACTGTTGCCAGAGTCCAGGGGGAGATGATGAAGGCTTGAGTGAGGGGGCAGTTGTGGCAGTGAAAAGAAGGAGGGAGAGGTGAGAGGCTCATTGTAGCTGTTAAATCCATAATATGGGGTCTCTGGTTGGTCGTTGGGGATGAGGCAGAGGAGGTAGGGCTAATAATTCTGGGGTGGAAGCCTTGGAGGCCTGCAGTGCCATGGGACAGAGGGGCAAGGAGCCGGGGCAGACTTGAAGATGTACTGGGGAGAGGGTGGCAGGAGCCCCATTCAGACCTGCTGGACTCCAGGTACTACCAAGAGATCTCTGTGCAGCCATCCTGCAGGCAGCTCCTGTTCTGAAGGCTTACCAATGGGGACGTTTTCTTGTAGAAGTCAGTTACCTAGATTTTAGCAAAACACTTGGCCAGGTCTTACATGTGACGGACAAGATGGGGAAATGGGGGGGTGGTCCTGGAGCAGGATGGTCAACTGGAATGGACAGCACAGCCAAAGAATGGCCACCAACGGCTGGCTGTTTCTTTGGCAGGAGGTCTGCAGTGGGTGCCTCAGTGATCTAGGCTAGAGTTTGTGCCCTTTGATGGAATTTTTACCTTGACTTGTGGTTCCTGGGGCTGGGGATCTCCTGATAAGGAAACTACCCCTTCTAGTGGATAGCATCATCTCCAGTTCATGCCCAGAGAGTTGTCTGGCACATAGGGAGGTGAGACATGCCTTGTGTTTGGAATCTGTGCCAATGCTCTGGATAAGGCTTATCAGATTTTCCGATAACAGTAGGCTGGGAGGGAGGGCTACCACATAAGGAATGAAAAGGACCTTATGTGTGACTGTCCAGCTGAATGTAATGCCACACAATGGAATAGACTCTGTGTAAAGTCTTAGGCACAGTGGAACCTGGAATCAGGGAGATCTGGGATCAAATCTAGCCTTGGACTCCTACTAGCTGCATGACCCTGTTTGCCTTAATGCACTGGAGAAGGAAATGACAAACTGCTCTACCATCTTTGCCAAGAAAACCCCATGGACAGTATGGTCCGTGGAGTCATGAAGAGTTGGACTCAACTGAATGACTGAATAATAAGCCTTACACTTGGGTTCCAAGAGTCAATTTTTCAGGTAAAGGATAGGAAAGATACTGTCAGATAGGCGCTTGTCTGAAAACAATCTTGGGGTCTTAGCAGCCTTCAAGTCGAATGTGAGCCAGCAGCATGATATTGCAACCAAGGTGAAGGGGGCCGAGACCATACAAGGAGAGGCAGCCTCAGTGACCATGCTTCTGTCCCTTGCCCCAGCCAGGCCTCCAAGGCTGTGCTCAGCTCTGGACTTCTCTATGAAGATGCTCTGATCTCCCAGCATCTGGAGGAGGCCACTGACCATGCTGTACAGAGAGGGCGCAGGGGAAGGAACTGGGGAGGCCTAGCCTGGAGAAAAGAGGCCAGGGAGGACATGGCAGCCACGTGCCAGCACATAACAGGGCGGGGGGAGAGGAGAGACAGATGAGCCTTGTCAAACTTCCCACCCAAGGTGGAACAGGCTGCTGTGGTGAGGTGAGCTCCCTGGAAGCCCTCGGAGAGCTGGGCTTGTCAGGGCCACTCTGGAGGGGCTGACTCCACATGGAGGGTGAGGAGGCTGAGCCCCACCCCCCCTGGGTCTCTTCACCACATTCCAGGCTTGAGGATCCTGGGAACTCTTCACAGAATGAGGAGAGTTGGAATGGACCCTGCAGACCCCCCTTCACCCTTCCCAGCCAGTGGTCCTGAGCCTCTGCCCTCCAATAGGGGTCTCTCGAGGAACTGCTTCACACAAGCCCCCCAGGCGAGCTCCCTCCCTTAAAGGAAGGGACTGGTCAAGGCTGCCACCGTGGCAGGGGTGGGGGGGCCCGAGGTTTCCTCCTCTGTAGGATGAGGTCCTCTGAGGTCCCTTAGCACACACCTCTGGTCCTGGTGAGTGTCATAGCCTCCAACCCAGGACCTCTAATGGGGAAGAACTAGCCATAGGGGAAGTTACAAAGAGGTGGGCTTGGGCTTGAGGTGATGGACAATTAGGAAGGTCCCAGAGCTGGGGAAGGGCAGCCCTGCCCTCCCTGGGGTTCTTCCTGCCCAGGCCGGGCATCACTTAGCTGCAATCTTGTAGGGGACAGACAGTTTTTCCAGGTGAGGTTGGAATGACTGCTGAAAGCCTTTCCAACTGTCAAAGTTCTGGTTCTACTCCCAGCCTCAAAAGAAGCAGAAAATGTCAAAACAGGAGCTTGGGTTTTGATTTATTTAATTGGATGAATGAGTATTTACTGAGGTTTTAACACCAAACACACACACACACCTTGTCTTGGCCCTATAGGTGGATGACAAAAGCTGAGTGCCTCAAACTGGCCTCCCAGCCCTGGGGGGCTGGCCTCTGATAAAGCCTTCTCAGAGCTGATTGTTAAATGCTCAGTGTGAGAATTTCCACCTCAGCAAAGAGCCAATGCTATCAGCCAGGACTGGATTTATTGTTTCACTGATTGTCTAGGCCTGAGAATATGATAGATGGAAATATGCTGAGAAGTTAGTCCTGGAGATGGAACTTATTTTATCCTCCCTCTCCTCCCCCTCCCCTGCCCCATGGGGATCCAGCTGTTAAACATTTATTGGCACACCCAGCAAGACATTCTTGTGGGAATGGCTTTGATGGTGTGAGCCAGAGAGGAAGGGTTCCCTCAGTTTGGCTTGGACTTGGGTCTCCTCTGAGTGCTACTGTTGAGCTTTAAAGGAGCAAGACAGAAGATCCCTGAGATTAGAATTTGGAAGTGGATTTTATTACTGGGGACTGTCGGGGTAACATGCCCAAATCAGACATGGACAGCTTGTTGGTTTTTAAAGAGATTCAATAGCCAGGTTACATAAGCCAAAATTACAATCAGTGATTGGTCAATGTACATTTGAATTTCCCGCTGTTGTGAAGTGTACCCATGGCTGAAACTCCAGCCCACAGATCAATTAGGGGAGGGGAAGGGTGGAGTTGTGCACAACCCTACATGTCCCAGGAGGATCTTGTGGAGGAAGGAGGGATGAGGAAGAGGAAGGGCCTGGAGTGGGGGACAGTCATGCCCCTGGCTGTGACTCGCCCACTAATGCCTGCCCAGTCTGGGAGCTGAGGTCAGGGGCCACAGCTCTGGAGTCTGTGCATGTCAGAGGGGGGGCAGGAAGGAAGAGAGGAGGAAGGGAGGAGGAGGAAGGGAGAAAGCTCTGTGGGCCAGAGGGGCTAGGGTAGAGTATAGCTTGGGAGCATAGGCCCAGAACTGGTCAGCTAGGATAGACCTCTCAGTTTACAGAGAAGCTGAGGCTCTGCCAATACACAGACCAGCCCTCATCCCAGGACAGCCCCAGCCTAGGACAGCTTCTGAGGGCTCTGTGCTACTGCATCAAAGGGGGGAAGAAGGGCCTGACAACATAACACACACACACACACACACACACATACCTCCTATACCCCACACACACATATACCCTGTACACACACACACACACACACCACGTACATACACCACACACATACACATGGCACACAAACCACACACACACACACACCACACTCACCCTGTGTACACACACATATACCTCGTGCATACATGGCACACAAACCACAAACCCCCCCGTACACACACACACACACACAACACACACACAAACCACACACACACCACAAACATACACATACCTCTCATACATACAGCACATGAACCACACACACACACACACACACACAGCACATGAACCACAGACACACACAACCCTGTACACACACACACACACACACACACACCCTGTACACACACATGGCCCACGAATTGCACACACACACACACACACACACACACACACACACACACACACACACACCCTGTACACACGAGCACACTTTTCCTGCTGGAGCTTCCAAACTGAAGAGGGGCTGGGTCCTGTCAGGGTTACTTAGCATCATCAATCTGGGAGCACAGTTTCTCTGCAGCACTTTACACCTGGGGACTCAGGTACTTTGTAGCTAATTAGGTTATCAGCTCATTAGCAGCCCCTGAAGGCTTTGGGGGAGGGAAGCTTAAAGAACCCCTCTCCCTCCCCCCTTTTCCCCTTCCCTCTTCCTCCTCCCTCTACTTCCTCCCTTCCCCTCTCCCTTCCCCTCCCCTCCCTCCCCCTCAGCCTTTGGCCCACCTGCTGTGTTCATTTGTGTTCAAGCCCCTGAAGAGGTGGCTAATCCCCAGGGGTTTCCAGGGATCAGAGGCCTAGATTTTAGCTCCAGTGTGTTAACCTCCATGCTTTTTAATGATGAATTCCTGATTTTTATAGACATTTCGTGCATCGGATACCGTTGAAGCAAATCATATGTGAATATTGAGGACCCTCAAAGAGCTCTGGAGGCTATGCTGGGAGGAGAGCATGCCTGACCCCACTGCAGGAAGTGAGCTCACAGGTCTGTAGCACGCCAGCATCCCCAGGGGGGCTGCCAACACAGGTTCTTAGATCTGCTTTTCTAAAGGAAAGTGACTCAAAATGGGTTAACAAGCTTACTTTAATCAAACATATCATTTACCTAGTTCAGGGGGAAAAGTCAGCACCCCAGACTTCAGAGAATACAGACAGGTTACAAGCAGACAAAAATACAGAGAAACAGATCAGCAGACAGGCTTCCAGCTGTCTGACCATTACACCCATACCTAGTCAGTGACCGGAGAGGGAAGCACCAACATCTGGGTTTCCAAAGCTGGGGGCTCAATGGCTGCCCAGAGTCTCGTCTCACCAAATCACACAACTCTTCTCAGAGTGAGCCCCAGAACAAAACCTCACATCAGGGTATATAAAGCCTTCTCCTGGCTCAGAGAAAGTCACAGCCCTCTTGCCCCACTGCCCTATCACAAAGTAACAAGGTGTGGGTGTTCCTGAAAACCAAGCCTCCTGCCACAGGCTCTAGGTGACCACATTCAGCCTATTAGGGGATAGAGTGTATTTTTAAATCAAGAAGGTTATCAGAGTCACTTAAGCCTATCAAAAGGCCTAGGGGCAGGGAAGATCTTAAATTTCCATTCCTATAACAAGGTCTCAGAAAAAGAAGACCTAACCTTGGGGGAAGGGGGGTGGGGAGAGAAGGAGGCTGGGGTGGGGGGTGGGGAATGGGAGACGTTCTGCCTTGATCTGTGGGGCTGGAGTCCCAGGTTTGGTTCTGCCTCCTATCACCCCAGTTTCCCTGCCTATAAATGAAGGGTCTGTATTGCCTGGTCTCTCAGGGTCCTTCCAGTTCTGACACTCTATGACTACTGATATTATTCTAGATTTCTTTTCTAGTAACTCAGGATGGGGACAGACTTCTGAACCCTGAGGTCATCTCAGAGTGCGATCTCACCTCTCCAGGGGAGGCTGGCTGAGGCACGACAGGTCAGGAGTGTTCAGGAAGCAGGGCCCTGATGGACCTTGGCACACCTTCATTTCCTGGGGCTTTCTGCTCCTGTGTGAGGCATGCACCAGCTCTCTGCCAACCTCTATCTGTTACTGGCTCTTGTCATTCTCTGAGTGAGCAAAATGCCAACCCTAAGGCACATTTTGAAAAGACTAATATCCAGGTGTTATTTTGTATCTATGTCTGCTGAATTTCCACTGGGTTTCATGGGGAGGAATGAATACATCCATGAAAAGGCATTTATTAAATGCTTACTGTATGCCAGTTACTGTGTTAGTATTAGTGACCCAAACATGATAGGGGAAGGACAGAAGCATTTCTACAGCACTTCCCACATGGTGGGTGCTGTGCTAAGAGCTTTAAAAATGTCATTACGACCCAGTCCCCGACCTCAAGGAGATCAGCAGAACAGGAGTGGTCTCTTCCTTGAGGTCAAAGGGACTCCTCCTCCAGTCCATCCAAGCCTTCCTCTGCTGCCCTGGTCAAGGCCCTTCCAAAACCTGGGTTGGGAGGCCAGCCTCAGGCAGCTGCAGGCCCTTCATTGGCTGCTGGAGCATGTTTCCCAGAAGTAAAATAGGGAACTCTCACAGATGTTTTCAGTCTGCTGGGCATCTACGGTGGAGCTTGTTAGAATATTATCCACCAGAGGATCCAGCCTTTTGCTTTTCCCAGTGTTTCTTTTCCTGTAATGGTGTAGCAAACAGAGCATGCTGACCCAGCATTTATTGATAAGGAATTCAGAAACTGGCACAGGGCTGACAATGGCTTTGTGAGCCCTGAGTAGTAAAGCATCACATGTTCAGCTGCTCTTTGTGGTCAAGGGAACCTCATAAGGTCATGGTTGGCTGAAGGCAAGCAGGCTCATCATTCTAAACAAGAACAGTGTCATAAGCAAAGGGTAATGAGATAGTGGACTGGCAATGTTCTGTCTGGCAACATATTGGAGACCAGTAGAGGGTCAAGATGAAAAAATGGACCATGTTTACAAAGGTATAATCCTGAAACCTGTCTGTAGGGTCCAAAGTATCATCCCCTAAGGGCAAAGCAGGACAACTGTCTCCTAAGTCGCTACTTGAGTCAGTATGGCCCAAGTGAGTTCATTGTGGCCTTCCCAACATTCAATAAGAGTGTACCTTCACTCAGCAGGAGCGTGGTTTCAGTAAATGCCACCAGCCATGCTGGCTGTGGACACCATGACCATTTGTCCACTGAGGAGTCAGATTGCGACAATGAAAATCATGGCCCAGTTGAACATTTTGTATTTGTTCAGAGACAACTAACAACTATTGTTTTTTCCACTTAATGCTATCATTGGCACTCTTGATTGATAGTCACCAGTGACATCCGTTTGTTTTGATAGCACGTCTTCTATATGTGAATTACTGCCGGAGTTCTAATGCAATGCAGAGAAGGAACATGAACCCTCTGTGCCAATGGCTGGGAGTGCTGTCCAGGCCCCGACCCAGCAGAGGGAGGGACAGGGGATGGGTGCTGCTGCTGAGGGCGGCGGGGGTGGGGGTGGGGGGACGACTCCAAGCCTGCGCCACTCCCCAGTCATTTTCTTTTTCTTTTTTTTTTTTTAAACAAATGCTTTATTAACTTCTGTTTTACATCATTCATTTCCTCCAGATTTTGAGTTACAATCATTTTTCCCCCATTATTCCCCTACCCAACCTCCCAGAACAGTAATCCCACAAGATATCGCTTCCTCCAATCTGCTCTCTCCCATACCTTCTCCCATACCCCCATCGACTTTTCCATTAGAGGAAGGTGAGTCTTTGCATCCCAATGCCTGCACATCTTATCTCCCTATTACAAGCAAAAGAGTATTAATAATAGTATTTATATATATTTGAAACATTTAATGTTATGACCTCAAATTTCAGATCCATTTCCTTCCTCCCTTGTCACCCATTCCCTCTTGGGAGATAAGTAATTCAGTATATGTTGTACATGTCTAGCTATGCAAAACATTATCATAGTAGATATATTGTACAAGGCTGCTTATACTTCCCTCCCACACATCCCACCCCCCACCTGGTCCATTCCCTACATGATCCTGTCTCTCTTTTATAGTGGGTACTTCCAACCTCCCCTCACCCCAAGAATGCCCTCCCATCCATCATCCCTCCTCCCATCCCCCTTCCCCCTATTCTGCTGCAGGTTGAGATATCCGATTTACTATGTATGTCATTTTCTCCCTGAACCAAATTCAGTTTGAATGTGGTTTTGCCTTTTTAGCCTTCCTTATTCTCCCCCTCTTTTGCAACCACTTCCCCTTGCTTCTTCTGCATGGGATAGTTTACACTACCCTGTCTCTCCCCATCTCCTCTTGCCACTTTCCTCTCTCACCTCATAATTTCATCCCTTGAGTATTCTCCCTTCCCAACAAATTCAACTTATGCCCTCTATCCATATATAACTGTAACCATATACACACACATTCACATATGTATTCATATGACCACACCCCCTTCTTCCATTATTTTCATAGTGAGAAAGCTATCATCAGTCACAATTATTGCTTTTCCATATAGGAATGTAAATAGTTCAACTTTGATAAGATCCTTTTGATTTCTTTTCCCTGATTACCTTCTCAGGCATCTCTTCCTTCTTGTGTCTGGGCGTCAAATTTTCTATTCAATTCTGGTTTTTTCCTCAAGAATGCTTGAAAGTCCTCTATTCCACTGAATGACCATATTTTCCCCTGAAACAAAATACTCAGTTTTGCTGGGTAGGTGACCCTTGGGTTCATTCCCAGTTCTTTTGCCCTCTGGAATATCATATTCCATGCCCTTCGATCCCTCAGTGTAGAAGCTGCCAGGTCCTGGGCTATTCTGATTGTGTTTCCACAATATTGAAATTGTTTCTTCCTGGCTGCTTGTAGTATTTTCTCCTTGATCTGGGGATTCTGGAACCTGGCTATAATATTCCTGGGAGTTTTCTTTTTGGGATCTTTTTCAGGAGGTGATCTGTGGATTCTTTCAACCTCTATTTTGCCCTCTGGATCTAAAACATCAGGGCAGTTTTCCTTGAGAATTTCTTGAAGGGTGATTTCTAGGTTCTTTCCTTGATCATGGCTTTCAGGTAGTCCAATAATTTTTAAATTGTCTCTCCTGGATCTATTTTCCAGGTCAGTGGTTTTTCCCATGAGATATTTCACATTGCCTTCTAATCTTTCATTTGTTTGGATCTGCTTAACAGCATCTTGATTTCTCATAAAGTCATTAGCTTCCATTTGCTCCAGTCTAACTCTGAAGGAATGAATCTCCTCAGTGAACTTTTGAGATTCTTTTTCCATCTGGCAAATTCGACTTTTTAAGGCATTCTTCTCCTCATTGCCCTTTTGGGCCTCCTTTGCCATTTGAGCTAGTCTATTTTTTAAGGTGTTGTTTTCCTCAGTCAGGCTGTTGACCCTCATTTCATACTTTTCCTGCATCCTTCTCATTTCTCTTTCCAATTTTTCCTCCACTTCTCTTATTTGATTTTTAAAGTCCTTCTTAAGGTCCTCTATGGCCTGCAACCCGCTCATGTTTTCCCCTGGGGCTTTTGGAGCAGGACTTCTGACCTCACAGTCCTTTTCCCGCTCTATGCCCCCAAAATAGGAGTCTAGGGTTGCATTTTTCTGTTTCCTTTGCCTTGGCATGTTGCCACTTAATTACTTGACTTTTGGGCTTGTTGCCACACTATGGCTTTAAGGCCAGATAGAGGAATTTTCGTCCCGAACGTGTGGGGGGCAACTTCCGTTTCTGGCAAGCTGTAAACCCACCCACGACTTCCACCCTAGATCACAATCCAGATCCAGGGAGGTTAAAGCAAGAGCGATTACCCCCCAAGACTGATCGCTGGATCTCCCTACAAATTTGCAGGCTGGGAGCGGGAGCTGCCTCTGAAAACTACAAAATGGCGTTTGTCCTCAGCGGCTTCTAGCCCCCAGGGAGGGAGCCGACGCATTCCCTAATACCAGTCTCAAAGTCCATAGGACACTAACCTCTTACTTTGTCCAGGCAGGTCTATGTTGATAATTCTGGATTCGCCACAGCTCCTGGTGTTCTGGGGTTCCTCCAGCCGGCTGCTGGCCCTGCTGCCCTGGGGCTAAAACCTCGGCTCCTGCGCTCTGCGCGCTGCACGCTGCCAGGTCCCAGACCACTGCGCTGGTCCTTCCTGCAGGGCTGCTGGGCTGTCCTCAGCGGGAGGTTAGCTTCTCTGTGTCGTTCTGTGGGTGCTGGGGCTCCAGAAGTTGTTCAGAGTCCTCTTTTACATCGTTTGGGGGGAATGTGGGGGCAGAGTGGCTTGGATGAGCTGTTTCTACTCTGCCATCTTGGCTCCGCCCCTCCCCAGTCATTTTCAAAGTCATTTTCAAGGTGGAGAGGGGAGGCTTGTCCTGTTGAACTAGAAGTGCTAGGATGCCCCTTGGTTCCAAATTCCTTTTTATAATTCCATAAAAGTTCATTTAAAAAGTAAAATTTCCCTGGGAGCACCCTCTAATGAAATGTGCTGGGGTACTTATACCCTCTAGGACTTGTTGGTTCAAAGCTCAGCTCCCCGAAAGAAAATGCCAAAGTTTAATTCCTTACAGGCCAACAAAGAACCTTGGAATGGTATTTAGGAGCAACCTATCTAGTTGACCTTGGGCTAGTCCCTAGTCCTTTCCCCCCTGTGGGCCTCAGTTTCCTCACCTATAAAATGAGGTTTCACTAGTTTATCTTTAGGGTTCCTCCCAACTCTATCATGATAGGAAATAAGAGGGGGTGATGTTATGAACCGAGTACATTACTAAATGTAGGCTTTCTTCCCCTTGGTCCTGGCCTATGGCAGGGCTATGAGACACATTTTCAGTTAGGGTAAGAGAAAGGCGCAGACAGCAGGGCTGAAGGCAGATGGGGAGCCTGGCCAGAACCCATGCTGGAGCAGATTCTGAGATGGGTTTCACTGAGGCATGGATGTTATTCAGATTTTCAATGTAAAGATTAACCTCTCTCTGGACACCTTCCAGGATTGAGCCATTTCCCAGTGCATGAAGGGTGGTCTGTCTTATGAGATGGTTGGGGACCACTTAGGACATTACCGAAGGCACAGCTTTCCTCCTGCTGGCTGGCAATTTTCACCTCTTTGTTCAGTCCAGTCCAGGTCCCCCAAACCTTGGAAAATGGCAGAATTCTCCTGTTTCTGAAAGCTGGCCATGGAGTCTGACCTGGCTTGGGTTCTCTTGCTGATTATTGGGGATTTTTCAAGTGTTTCTTAGCTGGTGGCAAACCACAGCTGTGCCTGAACATTGACGTCTTTCTGGAGGACAGACACTTCACCTTGCTGAAAGGACCAAAAAGGGCAGATGTCAGCACCCCAGCCCTTTGCAAGGCCTGCCAGCTTAGCAGCAGCCCTGACTGCCCTCCCTGCCATTTATTGATCACCTACTCTGCAGCTAGAAGATCTAAAGATAGAAGTGACGCTACCCTGCCCTTAGCAGCTTGACAGTCTACAAAAGAAACCAATATGATAATAACTAACATTGCCACGGTGCCTTCTGTGGCAGGCACGGTGTCAAGTCTTCTGATGGACACCATCTCATTGGATCTTCACAGCAACCCTGGGAGGAAAGGGGTTATTATCCCTATTTTGCAGACAAGGACAATGAGGCAAACAGTGACTTACCCAGGGTCACAGAGTTAAGATGTGTCTGAGGATGGATTAGAACTCAGGTCTTCCTGACAGCAGGCCCGGGGCTCTGTTCACTGCACTTAGCTACCCTCTATCCACCCAGCTGTCCTCACTTCATCTTTTCTAAGGAAAGATCCATTCACTTCTCCAAGAAACTTCTAGTCCAAGATGGGAGATGACAGACAGACAGACATGCGCACACACACACAAAGTTTCTGATATTTTTCAAGTGTAGAAAAGAAACACAAGTTTTTACAAAAGATACTGGGGGGGGATAACCATTTTTCCATTAGTGTGGCATCAGATTCCACAAAAGTGTGAGTGTGGGTAGTGTATGGAGAGGGTCAGTTCCCATGCTGGGGAAGGGGAGAATGAAAACACAAGGAAAAATAAAGGAAGAAAGGAAGCAAAAACAAGGCCATGTGCATGAAGGACAGAGTGTGAATAGAGCAGGGGATGATGGGAAGGTATTGCAGGGAAGACAAAGGGAAAAGAGCTCTTGGTTTAAGGCTGAAGAGCTGGGAATGAAGGATGAGGAGAGGCTTCTCAGGTGCATGTGCAGACGGCTGAAAAATTGTTTATGGAGCAGAAGGGAAGCGACAGACTAAGGAAAGAGCAGACTGAAAATCTGCCCCCAGCTGCAGCCTCTGTGGCTGGCCCTGCTCAGCTCCTTGGCCCAGGGCACACTCAGGGTAGCTTTATCTCAATGGAATACTGGTTCAGCCCCACCTCCTATGAGGACTCCCACAACAGAGACCCAGCTGGACAGGTCACACAGGCAGATTTTGGGACATGTCAATCTTTAATTGTGCCCATGGAGTTGAAAGGGCACAGTATATCCATCCCCCTCTGGGATGGCTGAGTGCCCCCAGCTCCTCCCAAACTTGTCCACAAGCTCCCCTGAGCCCCAGGGGCTCCCTCATACCGTTTGAGAGCTTGGACTCTCTTTGGCCCACCAGCCACTCCCGGTAGGAGATGGCCCCATGTCTGGGTCAGTGTCCAGAGGATTGGGGCCTCCAGCTCTGGGGCATCTGGGGCATCTGGACCTGGCTCAGCCCCTGCTCAAGGGCAGCCATCAGACACCTGGGTTCAGGGGTTTTCTTCCCCTGCAGACCCCTCTCCTCACTGCTGGCTGTGTAGCTACAGCCCCAGCCCCACGTAGCCAGCCCCATTGCTGGTCTGGCAGCCCATCCCTGCTTGGAGGCCTGACATGGCCGTGTTGCCTGCCTTCTCCACAGCTCTCTTTTGTACTAACTTGGAAACTACTCAGGCAGCATCAGGTCCAAGCCGATCCATGGGCCCATGGCTCCCTCTTTCAGCCCCCAGAGTCGAGTAGGGAGGAATCTTACATGAGTGGAGAGGAGGTCATAGCGGGGGTAAGGTGGGGTGGGGTATCAGTTTCCCCATTTTGTCTCTGCCCTAGGCTGGGCAGTATCATGAACTCACTCTACTCAACTGTTGCAGATGGCATTTTCAAAGAGGGAAGGACTGCCTCATCAGGTAGTGAGCTTCCTGTCATGGGAGAGTTTCAAACAGAGACAGGATGCTCACTTGTTGGGATGATTTCTATCTGGGAACAGGTTAGACCTGACCTTGGGGGGACATTCCAGCCCTGAGATGTCAGGAAGCCAGAAGAAAAGCAGAAGGGCAGAATTCCTGATTTCTGGAATCTACCTCCCTCCTTGAGATTCTGTGCCGATATCCTCCTTCTCAGCCTTAAAGGGTTCCTCCCCAAGCACCATGACTTAATGTCAGAAAAAGATGGTGGTGAATGAAGAGGGGCCCTGAGGCAGAGGTGTTGGCAAGATGCAGCCGAGGACCATGGCAGGGTCCCCTAGCTCTAGTTATGGCCATGCTGCCAAGGACTCAGATGGGAGCCTGCCTCTGGGGCAGGGCTACAGAAAGATGGAAGAGGACAGACATTTATTAAGCACCTATGATGTGCAGGAGAAGGATCTTTGCCCAGAAAACCCCAAAGGGGTCACGGAAAGTGGGACAAACAGCAGTTAGGGGCCAGGCTCCTCCATCAGCGCTGGGGACACAAAACAGACAAAAGACAGTCCCTACCCTCAAGGAACTCCCAGGCTAATGGAAGAGCCAGCAAGCGATAGCCACATGAGGACAAGCTCAGTCCAAGATAAATCCATCACGAGTAAGAGGGGTCCTGGAAGGCTGGGATTTGAAAGAAAGTCAGTACTTCTAGGAAGGGGAGGGTCAGAGAGGATGCTGGGAGCCAGGAGATGGAGGGTCTCCTTCCTAAAATAGCTGGGAGGCCAAGCCGGGGTCACTGGATATGAGAGCACATGGGGCAGTGAGGAGGCTGGAGAGGCTGGAGGTGAGAAAGAGCTTTGAATGCCAAATAGGGGGCTGTGTTTGAGCCTGGAGGAGATAGGGAGCCACTGGAGAGTATTGAGTGAGGGGTGGCATGAATGAAGGAAGGATGGGAGAAACTGGGGTCAGGCAGGACTCCCTCCCCCCTACCCCAGCAGCTATTACGGTGGTCCAGGTGTGAGGTGAGGAGGCAGGGTCAGAGGAGAGAAGGGGAGAGACAGGGGCTCATTTAAGAGATGGTGAAGAAGGGACATTAACAGGCCTTGGTGTGTATGTGTGTGTGTGTGTGTGTGTTGTGTATTGTGTGTGAGTGGTGTGGTGTATGGTGTGTGTGTGTGGTGTGTGATGTGTGTGGTGTGTGTTGTGTGAGGGTGAATGTGTGTTGTGTGTGATGTGTGTTTGTATGGTGTGTGTGTGATTGTGTGTTGTGTGTGAGTGTGTTGTGTATGATGTGTATATTTGTGTGTGTGAAACCTGGGCCGTTAAATACCCTCTAGGCTCCTTGCTTGGGGAAATGAAAAAAACCCGCCCAAAGAGCCAGGCAGCCCCCAGCCCTCAGTCATCTGGAGGTCACGAGAGAACCGCTCCAGCTGCCTTAGCATCCTTTAGCTTCGAGCTTTCTCCCAGAATGAGGCTTTTTCGATCAAAGCTGGAGATGGCTGGGCGTGATACGTGCCGGCTCCCGCACGGCCCTGATCACATTCTCCCCACAGCCCTATCCGGGTGTTGAATCTGTCCAGTTCAGCCCCCAGCCCTCACTGAGCATGCTGGGAGCCTCTGCGGTGCCGCTGCGTCCTCAGCGCAGGGGCTGAGAGGCTGGCATGGGCAGGGTGACTCCGCGCCCTCGCCGCCCCCCAGGGACCCTGACTTCATGGAGCTTTTCGTCTGCCCTGTTGGCTTCTGAAGCACAGATAAATGGGGCCTGCCTTCCTTTTCTGAGCTGGCCCATTCTCTTCCCTTCACACTGGCAGGACCATGGCAGTCAGAGGCAAGGGGACCAAGCCCACGCCGCTTTCTGGGCCAGCTCCCTGGTCAGTCTTGACCCGGTTATCTTCCAGGCTTCCTCTTTGTGTTGTTTGTGCATCCCTGAAGAATCCCTTCATTCATTTGCCAAATATTTTTGAATGTCTTTTATCTGTTGGGCTCTAAGAGGGGCGCAAATATATATGAGACAGAGCCTCTGTCTTCATCAAGTTTTCAGTGTCCATCCTTGACCTTGGTCTACCCATCTGGAGCCTGGAGAGACTGTTAGCCCAATTTAAACCCCAACTAGCAGGTCAGGTTCCCAGAGCTTGGTTATACTCTCACCTGGGTCCTAGGGTGGACTGGGTGAGGCTCCCTAAGGCTATTTGCTCTCCAACACAATCATTTAACCATTTAATCTCAATTAGTTTTTATGAAGGGGTCTTTATTGAGGAGGTAGACTAGGACCCAGAGCCACCTTAGTCCCTGGGCAGAGTGGGCTCACTCTTAAGGTGACTGCTTGGCTCATTGGCTCCCCCAGGCTCCCTTTGCATCCAATGTAGCCCATAGATGAGGTCTTCTCTTGCTTGCTTTCAGGAAGCAGGATTTCCTGCTGGGTGAATACACGCTCAGCCAAGGCTGGTTTCTTTCTGAGGCTCATCTGCTGTGGCCACCAGCAGACCATCCATGGACTCCTGTTGCTGGACTTCTGACCTTTCAAAGATCACCAGGGAGCAGCCTCACGTGTTTCCTTCCCAATGAAGGAAGGGTAAGAAGGTAGAAGGTAGAAGGGCCCTTCTACCCCATGGCTCACTGCTTTTTCTAGTTCACTTAAAAGCTGTCATGGGGAGAAAGAACTAGATTTCCCCTATTCAAACCTTTGTATGTGCACTCACTCTGGCCAATTTACCAATAAAAAGCCCTTTCTTTACCACAGAGAAGGTGGGCAGTTAACAGTCACAGAATACCTGGGCTTTGGGGGCAGGGTCCTCCCATTATACATCCTCAGACCGTTCCAGAGGCAGGATCACTTAGGCCCCCCACTCCTACTCTCTGTCGGGGAAGAGGGTAGACAGCAGGCACAGCCCACAGTCCATGTCTGGAGGCCTGGGCTCCCACTGGCCAGTCCTCTGTTCCAGAGGAAATGTGGATAATGCAGCTGCCAGATGTGGCTCACTGGGCACTGAGGGCACTCTGTGAAGTAAACAGATATGAATGAAGATACAATGCAAGCCAAGAACCCATCAATCAGTCCAACAGTCAAGCAATTATGAAGAATTTATTAACAAACTCTTATTTCAGAAATGCCTCCCCTAGAGCTCAGGGCTGCAGAGTGCAGACACCGGGCTTCCTCAGTCAGAATGGGCACCTTGGCTTTGCACACCAAAGCATGGTTTCTGGTGATCATGAAGACCATCTGTTGTGGTGGGGATGAAGTTGTGTCTGACTCTTTGGACTCCATTTGGAGACTTCTTGCTGGACTGGGTTGCCATTTCCTTCTCCAGATCACTTTATGAATGAGGAAACTGAGATAAACAGGGTGAAGCAATTTGCCCAGGGTGGCACAGCTAGTGAGTATCTGAGGCCACATTTGAACTGAGGAAGATGATTCCAAGCAGGATGCTCTGTCTTCCTGATTCCAAGTGGGGCGCTCTGTCCACTGCACCCTGTGGCAGATTGTCTGCAAAGGCAGAAAAGGCTGTATCTGTATCAGAGAAACATCTTCCTGTTCATGTGGACCCAGGTGGTCTGGGGAAAACATCAGAGGGGTAGAGTCCTCTCCTAGGTCATGGGGCCAGAACCAGCTGTAGGAGGTACTCCACCTGCCTGGGAGCTTTGTTGAGAGAGGCAGCATCTGCCCTTTAGGGAGGCTATCATTCTGCCACACTCTGCCCTGGTCAGATCACAACTGGAGCATTTCTCTGGTTCTGGACATCACATTTTAGGAATGATACTGATGGGCAGGAGAGAATTTGGGAGACAGCAGCCAGGATGGAGAGGGGCTCTGAATGCCAACCAGATAAGGACCAATGGAAGGAAGTGGAGTGCTTAGCTGAGAGAAGACTGGGAACATGATTATCGTCCCCAGGGATTTGGAGGGCTCTCACACCACGTGGAAGCGGGATTAGCTTTGTTCTGCCTCAGAGCTTTAGGAATCTGAGCTGCAAAGAGCTAAATTAAGTACAAGCTTTCCTAGACTTAACAGAGCCCTCCGCAGGTGGAAGGAGTCCGGTTATCTCCCAGCAAAGGCTAGGAGACCGAGCATCAGTGATTTCTGCTCAGCGCTGGAGGTCGGGTCCTTTCCAACCCCGAGACTCTGTGGCCGCCCGGGAAATTCCTGGTATAGTATATAAAGTAAAAATCCTTGGTGCAGTCACAAATAGTCTTTCACAGTGACCCCAAACACAAGAGCTGCAGAGGGACTTTCTGGGGAAGGGTGGCTCCCAGCAGAATCCCCCCCCCCCACTCCAGGTTTTCACCGCTTGCTTTGTGTCCTAGCTCCCTTGGGTAGCCAGATCAGGCCGCCATGGACCCCTTTTTAGAATCATGCCTGTAAAAGCACAATACAAGAAAGGTAGATTTACAAAGGAAACGTGTTCAGACTCCCTTCCTCCTCCCCTTAAGAGCCCTTTCTGCCCTGGGTAAAAAAGGAGGCTTTGTAGTGCCCAGAGGGAGACGCCATCCCCTCCCAGAGCCCCCAGTCAATCGGCTGGGAAGCAATCACTGGGCACTGATTGTCTTCTTGGTGCTGTGCTAGAGATTCAAATACAGGGCAATCCCTGCCTGACGTCCTCTCAAGCTCTCATCCTATAGTTCTCCCCCTTTCTCCCCAAATTCCCCAGAGAAGCTGTCAACACCTGTTCAAGTATGTTAAGATTCTGTGACTTGATGGGGAAAGGGAAGGGGGGAATCCCCAGGCCAGATGCCAAAGCACCTCTAACTCAGAAGAAAGCCTCCTCGAAGGTCTTGAGACCCTGCAGGGTCACTAAAGCCCTTTTATTCACTCAGTGCAGCCAGACAGACCCTGGGGACAGGGAGTACTTGGCCTGGAAATCTGCCACTATCTCCAAGCCTTGATTACAACTGGTAAAGGTTTTTTCTAGCATTTAAGAAGTAAATGGACAGACTGGGATTTCACCAGGGATGATCTGTGGGTTTACACAGCTAGGCATGGTGGAGCTTGTCATACTCTGAGTGAATAAACCCCAGTAAAATCTGTCTCTGGCTTTGAAGACTGTACCTGGCTCTCCATGGTCCTGATTCATCATGGGCCATTTCTGCTGGGAAAAGGACAATGCAGATAAGGAAAATGACAAATGTTGGAGGGGGTGTGGGAAAATTAAAACTAATGTGCTATAATGAGCCATCCCTTCTGGAGAGCCATTTGGAACTCTGCCCAAAGGGCTATAAAGTCATGCATCCTTTAACCAAGCAATATCATTGCTAGGTCTGCATCCCAAAGAGATAAAAAAAATGGAAAAGAGCCCATGTGTACAAAAGTATTTATAGCAACTCTTTTTGTGGAGGCAAGAATTAGAAATTGAGGGGATGCCCATTCACTGGGGAATGGCTGAACAAGTTGTGGTGTATGATTGTGATGGAATACTATGGTGCTGTAGGAGACAATGAGCAGAATGTGCTCAGAAAAAACCTGGAAAGACTTACATGAACTGATACAAAGTGAAATGAACAGAACCAGGAGAACATTGCACGCAGTGACAGCCGCATTGTATGATAATCTACTGTAAATAATCTAGTTATTCTCGATAATACAACGACCCAAGGAAATTCTGAACAACTTAAAATGAAGGGTGCTGCCCATCTCCAGAGAAAATGGTGGAGCCTGAATGCAGACTGAAGATAATTTTTCTTTGCCTTCCTTATTTTTCTTGCTTTTTTGGCCTGTTTTTTTTTTCCACAGCATGACTTACACGGAGATGTATTTTGCATGACTACACCTATATAACCTATGTCAAATTGTTTCTCAATGACAGGGGGAGGCGAAGGAGGAAGAGAATTTGGAATTCAAATTTGAAAAAAGAATGTTAAAATTGTTACATATAATTGGGAAAAATAAAATATGAAGTTAAGGAAAGGTTAATGAAGACCTGCCAGCATTTGAAGATCATTGCCTGCCCAACCCAAGGTATTCCTTAGGGGGTATGTGGTCACCCAAGCAGGAGAATCCATGGAAAAAACATGACTTGAGGTCACACAATCTGCTTATGATCTGACTTCCCCTCTCCTGCCCTCAGTGTCCCCATCTGTACAATGAAGGTCTCTAGGGACAATTCCCCCGTAGCCCAATGTCTTACAATGCTGATTTACAGTGACCTTTGGGATTCTCCATACTCTCTTCCCATTGCATGTCAGAAGCTTGGGATCCTCTGGGTCTGAGAAGGGAGAAGGCCGGCGCAACTGGGCCCCAAGATGCCAAGGGGCAGCAGGTGCTTGCATTTCCCCAGGGCCTCATTAGGAGTGTCAGGAATCAGCCTCTGGCCTGCTGCTGGTGGAACTAGAGGGGGAGGAGTTGTCAGAGACGGCAGATCAAGGGAGCTTGGGAGCAGCTCGAGTTATGGAAAAAGTGAGTGTGGATGAAATGTCGGAGGAGAGAGTCGGGGTCCAAGAGAATCAGTGAAGGCTGGAGCACTAGGGTAAATTGGATTAGAGGAAATTCAGTTGGAATCAATGTAAAGTGTTGCCATTGGGTACAAAGAATCAACTTAACAGGCACAACATGGTGGAGTTTTTAGACAGTTTTTAGACAGTTATTTGTCTCAAAAAGATCTGGGTGTGTGTGTGCGCACATGAGCATGTGTGTACCTGGATGTGGATGTGTGCTGTAATCACAATATAAGTAAATGATCCAATATGGAAGCCAAGAAGCTGACTGCTTTATTGGACTTGGGCTGTGGGAAGACAGGACTGCGTTCTAGGAATAAGAAGAGCAAAGCCACATGGGGTACTGCCCCCCTCAGATCTTGGCTGGAGCACCATACTCGGTTCTAGGCACCACAGTGGAGTCCCAGTCATGTCAGGAGCTGCCAAAAATCCAGCAAGTAAAGGCAAAGTCTCAGAGGACACAAAGTCCCTGCCCCTTCCTGGGCCTGTTCTCCCCTCTGTAAAATAAGAATAATGGACCCCATGGCCCCTCAGGTCCTTTTCAGCTCCAAGGCTGTGATCTCATGATCCTGTGACCCCAGCCCAAACACAGGTGACATCTGCACCCACTGCTTCAACCAGCCTTGGTGTGCTGCAGGAATCCTGTCTGGTGCCACCCACCACAGGACCCAGAGACAGACCATGGATGGCAACGCAGCCACCTTGCCACCACCATGAGACTATGTCCACTAGACAGGACAACCCAGTCTTCAGTTGCCTTCCTCCTGATGCCATCCCTCTTTCCCCTCCTCCTCCTCTTACTTATCCAAGGACGAGGGATTGGGGAACTAGAGGAGGAGCTGGATTGAGGAGGCAGAGTGAGCTCTGACGTCGGGAGGAGGTGGTCGGCAGTCCATCGGGGGCTCATTCCCTAGACTGACAAGCACCTCTCTACGAAATGTCAGATTCTCCCAGGACCTTAGTTGGCTTTCACAAATTCCCACTTAAAAAATGACTTGTACCAGATCTGAAACTCTATTATAAGGTGGTAACTATCCAAACAATCTGGTCCTGGCTAAGAAATAGAGTGTGGGTCAGTGGAACAAATTAGGTACACAAGAAAGTCTGAAATGATCATAGAAATCTGGTGTTTGGGGAACCTAAGGGCTCCAGCTTCTGGGATGAGAACTCACAAAATTGTTGGGAAAACAAGAAAGCAGTCTAGCAGAAACTGGATACTGAGATTTTATATCATTTAACAAGATAACGTCAAAATGGATATGTGACCTAGACATAAAGCGAGAGATCATAAGTGAATTAGAGGAGCGTGGAACATATTACTCATGAGACCTATGGATAAGAGAAAAATTTATGGAGAAATGAAAGATAGAGAGCCTTGTGAAATGTAAAATTCATCACTATAGTTACATTAAATTAAAAAGGGATTGTACAAATAAAGTCAATGTAGTCAAATTAGAAGGAAAGCAGAAAATTGGAGGGGGGGTGTCAGATTTTATAACCAGTTTCTCAGATAAAAGTCTCATATCTTAAATATATAGAGAACTGAGTCAAATTTATAGGAACACAAGTCTTTCCCCAATGGATAAATAGTCAAAGGATATGAATAGGCAATTTCTGGAAGAAGAAATCAAAGCTACCTATAGACATATGAAAACAATGCTCTAAATCATTATTGGTTAGAGAAATGCAAATTAAAACAGCTCTGAGGTACTGCCTCACACCTATCAGATTGGATAAAATGATAGAAAGGGAAAATGACAAATGTTGGGGGGAAGTGGAAAAATTGGGACGTGAATAGGTTGTTGTTGCATCTGGGAACTGATCCAGCCGTTTTGGAGAGCAATCTGGGATTATGTCCAAAGCGTTATAAAATCGTGTAGATCCTCTGACCCAGAAATACCACTATTAGGTCTGTTTCTCAGGGGCTCTGGGAAAAAGGACAAGAACCTTTATGTTCTAAATATTGATAACAGCTTTTTTGTGATGGTGAAGAACTGGAAATTGTGGGGATCCACCTCAATGGGGGAATGACTGAACAAGCTGTGGTATGCGATTGTGATAGAATACTACTGTACTGTGAGAAAGGATGAGCTGCTCAGTTTTAGAAAAATATGGGAAGACTTGGATGAAATAATACAGAGTGAAGTTAGCAGAGCCAAAGGAACATTGTGTGCAGTAACAGTGATATGGTTCAATGAGTAGCTGAGAGTGACGGAGTTATTCTGAGAAATATTCAGATCAACCACAAAGGATCTGCGAGGGAAGATGTGTCCACTTCCAGAGAGAGAGCTCCTCTAGTGAAGCACATATTACATGGCTCCACATACCTCTATTTCACATGTTGGTTTTCTCTAGTGCAGTGTTGGGAGAGAGGGAGAGAGACAAATCAGAACTCAAAATGTAACAAAAAATATATAAGGACAAATTAAAAAATTAAATTACATTTTAAAAAACGACAGAGTATTATTCAAGGAGAAATGTAATTGGTCCCCTTTAGGAAAGGAAGGGAAGAGTTAACTCCTGGAAAGACCATTAAGAAAATAACTATACCAGGCAGTGATTGGTTGACTTCTATCTCCCAGGAAAGGAGGACAGAGGGAGGCAGCCAGCCCCACACTGCCAACCTCTACCTCTCAGGTTCTTGGATGATCCCTAGGATCTCCCATAATTAGCTGGGGACAGGCTAGAGGGAGAGAATCACCCAGCTCTATAGTCTGATGGGAAAGTTCAGAGTACAAAGACACAGTGGAAACAGTGACTGGCTCTGATAGAGCAAGGCCAAGGAAACTGGAGACCAGATCAAATGTCTCTGGGGAATGTTTGATAAAATAAATAAACATTCAACATAGATGAGGCTAAGGTATTGTCTCTCTGAACTTAGAGTCAACTAAACCCTTGGTCTTCTTCATCTGTCCAGCCAGATCTCTCCAATCCCATATGGGCACAATTCACAAACCCCAAAGAGCAAACATTCATTAGAGACATGTTGTGGACAAGGCAAAGTCAGGGATTTTTCTGGTGTCTACAAACCTGAACCTTGCAAGGGCAAGACTTTCACTATTGTTCCAAGATATTGAGATCCTTGGGGATCCCGACTCTTCTCCACCTCATTGGCCAACCCTCCTGACTCTGTCCTCTGAAGACTGGATAAATGTGTCTCTGTGCCTTCATCCAGGATGTCAGTAGGATGATGGAGCGGGTCCTGGGGTGGGGCAGGGCACAGGGCTCCACAGAATAGCATCAGAGGTCCTGTTGCCAGCTTTGAGGTGATGGCTTCAGCTCCATTCTTTGGATGATGTTGTTTCGCCAAGTGCAAATAGAGCTAACCCTTCACCTCCTCAAAACAGACTTTACCAAGAGCCTTGCCCAAACCAAGAGATGTCATGTCTATGACACTCCCCTAAGCAATGCCTCTACCAATCACATCAACAAAGGAATGGAGGCTAGTGTGGTTTTCTCTTAGTGAACCCACCCAGGCTTCCAATGCTTACTGCTTTCTGCTCTAAATACTCACAAACTCCACGTTTAATTATCTGTTGTAGACTTTTACCAGATATGGAAGCCAAGTGGTTATGTTTTGTGGAACCTACCCCCCTCATCCCTCTCAGATGATCTTGAGGACACAGGTCAAAAGCTGAATTCATGATCTTGTCCCCCTTCCCCTCCCTCCCCCAATCCCTCCTCTTCCTGATTTTGCTCTTACTGGGAAGGGCACCTTCACCCTCCGGGAACTTGGGTGTCTTCCTCCACGCCTCACTCTCCCTTCCCCAGCCCCACCCCTCCTTAACCAATCTGTGGGAAGTCCTGGCAATTTTTCCTTTACAGCATGAATGCCTGTGCCCCCTTCTTTCCTCTGACATTGCCACCACCTTGACACAAGCCTTACTCATCTCCCCCTGGACCATGGAAATACCTGCCAGCTGATCTCCTAGCCTCATGTCCCTTCCCCCTCCAGCCCATCTTCCAATCAGCTGTCAAAGTGATCTTCCTCATGCACAGGTCTAACCACATCACCCCCACCCCCAGTGAATCCTAGGGGCTCCATATTCCCTCCAGGATCAAATAGAAGACTCCATTTGGTTTTTTAATCTTTCACAACTCTTCTTCTCATACCTTGTACTCCTCACACTCTTCAGTCCAATGACATTGGCCTCTTACTGTTCCTTAAGACCCATCTTCTCCTAAGTCCCAGCATTTTCTCTGGTCTGGGAGGTTCTCCCTCCTCCTGGCAAGCCTCCTGGACTTCCTTCTAGTACTAGCTAAAATCCTTCCTTCAATAAGAAGCCTTTCCCTTGATGCTAGTGCCTTCTCTCTGTAGATTACCCCCAATTTACCCTGTCTCTGTCTTGTTTGTACAGGAGCGTTTGCAAATTGTCTCTCTCATTAGACTGTGAGCTCCTTAAGAGCTTTAAACTCAGAGCTGCTAGGCTTTTGCTTTTCAATGCTATTGTTGTTCAATCGTCTCTGACTCTTTGTGACCCCTTTTGGGGTTTTCTTGGCAGAGATACTGGACTGGTTTGCATTTCCTTCTCCGGTTCATTTTACAGGTGAGGAAACTGAGGCAAACAGGGCTAAGCGACTAACCCAGGGTCACATAGCTAGTAAGTGTCTGAAGCCAGATTTGAATTCATGAAGATGAGTCTTTCTGACTCCAGGTCTAAAGTTCTATCCATGGAACACCTTAAGAACCTGTACCTTGGGCCCTGCTTACATGGACAAGAACCCCAGAATTTTGACAGTGGCAGTGATATCTGTACCTAAGTATAACACTTTTCCCCCACACTTTAATGTTAGTCTGCTGAAACCTAAGGTTGTTTCTGCTCCAACATCACCAACATCATTCCAAGGGAATGGGAATGGACTCCTCAGTGGTCGATTCCTTACTTATAGAGCACACAAGGTTTTAGCAACAAGGAATGGAATGGAAGATGAAACCCAGTGAGTACAGAAATCAAGGTCCCTTCACTTCCCTGTTGAAAACAAGACTTCTCAATCCAGCACTGGAACCAGCCCTGCTTTCTTCATTAAAAAAATATTCCTTCCCCTTTTAGCAACTGTCTTTATAAAAGCAGCAACAGCTTTATAAGATGTCTTTGGAAATTCCATCATGAGCCCACCACATGCTGTGCTCAATGAGAGGGTAAGAGTGTGACCCCCAGGTCAGTGCCAAGATTAGGAGGTGGAAGGCACTGATGACCGTGGAATACGTGGCAGGCCAGCAGGGATAGAGAGGAAGACCCTTAGGCTCCAGCAAGTGATAAAATAGGCTATGGGGCAGCAGGCTCTCTGCCTGGCTCCTACATATTACTCACAGGAGCCCTGTTAGATGGGAAGAGATGCTTTTTGCCAGGCAGCCTCAGAGGGAAGAAAACTCCTCTTATTGAACCCATAAATCTTGCCTTTTCTAAGGGGCTTCTTGTTTCTTAGCCTCTCCTGCCAGTAATGACAGAATCAGACAAATTACTCCTGTTTGGGTACTTTTTATCCTCAAAGCAGCTTTCAGACAAGTACAATTTTCTTCATTTCACAACTGGCTAATTTGAGGAAGGTGGAGGCTGCCATTTTGCCAAGATCTCTCATGGCCAATAATGGAACTGAGCATTCATGGCTTTAGGAATGATGTTTTACTGGCTGGACCGGGACTCTGCATTCACTACATGTGTCTGCAAATGGGAAAAAAAGTTGTGCACTTATCTATTAATTGGGCCTTGGTTGTCTGGTCTGTATGACAAGGCAACTGATTATGGTGATCCCTAAGGGCTAACATACTATGGCTCAAGGACTGACCCCATGAAACATCCTGTTAATCTATTTTAAGGCAAGAAACAGGGGGAAAAGGGCAGACTGGATTCTACTGGGGAAATTATCCTTTCATGGATCCCAAACCTGGCGGATGAAAGATGAAATGATTGAGGAAAGGCAGGTTTGAGATTCCAAGCATTTTGATTTATTAAGCAATGCATGGCAATTGCCAAACAAATTGGAACAAGTTGCCTTCTTCAGCTTTGTTATTGAACCCTGAATATTGGGGTGGGGTGGGGAGAGGAACACATATTTTTATATATTAAAAACAATTAAACAAGTAATACAAGATTGGGCAATTTAATTCTAATTGGAGGGAAGATTAGGACTTTCCAAGTTGGAGGGGAAGAGTAAACAGCTGTAATTTCCTGAAAATCAGAAAGAGAAGTGTCCCCTCTCCCCTAGCATCTATTAAGTAATCAAAGGAACAAGGAACCAATAACTGATTGACCAATACAGGGCCAGTTTTCAGATAAGATGTATATGTTGCTTGAGATGTACAATTGTGAGAAAACTCCTTGAATCAGTCTTCAGATCTGACTGAGATTCTGGTCAGTGTCACCAAGGTTCTTGGTTAAGGGTCTCTTAGTAGCAGGTGGAGAGAGTCCAGCTTCCCAGGCTCACAGGGCTAGGTTTCCCTCAATTCCCTTAATTGAATAAACTTTTCTCATAGGACAGAAATTAGGCTAGACCTGTGACTGAATAGAAATGGAACTGAGCCAGCTCCAGAAATGAGTCAGGGGGGTTCACTCAGTTCCCACCATCACTTGCTGCTCCAATCCTCTCAATTACCTCACAAGTTGCCCCCTGACATAAAAGACTATCTTCTCCATATCAGCAATTCCCCTGAAGTTGCCATATGGCCATAGCTCACAAGTTCCAAGGTGGCCAGATAGAGATGGTGAGCATGGGTTAGCTTTCCTGCTTAACCAACAAGGACTTGCAATGGAGAAGATATGCAGGAGAGTGGGATAGGTGTGGAAGTGAAGGACAGCCCCAGTGTAGCTAGCGCCACTAAAATGATGCCAGAAGTGACAGGACAAGAAACAGCCCATTGCTTAGGGACACCCTCCAGACCTCAGGGTAGACCCTCCCTGTGCTCTGGGGCACCTGCAGGGAGGCTGGTCCTGAGACTGAAGGAGCCCCTCCAGAAAGAGAAGGCAACACTGACCTGGAGGATCCAAGTAGATCTGTGGGGTCCCCTTCATCCCTTGTAACATGTTACCTGCTGTGTCTGTAACAGGTCTCTACTTTGTCCCATTTGAAGAGACTCAAGGAATAGGAATGAACAGCTATTGTTTCTTTAGGAAACAAGACACTGGCAGGAGCTTATTGCTTCCACTAGGAATAATTTTTTTAGGGGGGAAGGCAGGGCAATTGGGGTTAAATGACTTGGCCAAGGTCACACAGCTAGTAAGTGCCAAGTATCTGAGGCCATATTTGAACTCAGGTCCTCCTGACTCTACTCACTGCACCACTTAGTTGCCCTGGAGATATTTTCCCTCACCATTGTTATCCCAAGTTTTACCCTGCTTCCTCTCCAGTCTTTATTGCCATCATCATCATCATCATCATCATCATCATCATCATCATCATCATCATCACCACCACCACCACCACCACACCACCACCACCACACCACCACCACCACCACCACCACCACCATCATCATCAAACAACAACAACAACAACATCAACTACCATCTATAGAGCACTCTAAGGTTTGCCATGTGCAAGTGTTGTTTCACTCGGTCCTCACATGTTCCTGGAAAGCTGGGGCTCTTACTGTCCTCATTTTATAGTGGAGGAATTAGGGTAAACGAGGTTAAATGACTTGCCCACAGGTCACAGAATTTGACTTCAGGTCTTCCTGACTCCCAGTCCAGTGCTCTGGGCACTGTGGTGCCCCCTAGCTGCCTTTGATTTCTACCATAAGTCTCTCAAAGTGTCCTCTCCCTATCTTTGGATGTTCTCCTTCTTGGTGATGTGGGTGGGGTCACATCCCCTGTCCCAGTCAGTCCAGGACCAAGGTCCAGCTCCTCAGCTGTCAGATACTGTCCTCTCTCCAACAGAAACCAACCCTGAGTCACCTGACTGCCCTCCTAGGTTCTTCTCAGGATTCTCATTACTATTGGCTCCAAAGAGAAAATTTTAGGAATTTCTCATCAGTCGAGGGAAATGACAGGGACATTCCTTAATCTTGAAGAAAATCTTTTGAACATTGACTTTCAGCAGCAAACCCTCCCTTCCCAAGGCTGATTCATTATAGGACCCATCTGAAAATCTCCCAATTCTCAAATCCATCTTTCCTGCCCCAGTCTGTTGACCTTCAACCTTACATCTCCAACTGCTTTTCAGAGATCTTGAACTGGATGTCCAGTTCATCTTAAACTCAACATGCCCAGAATAGAACTCATTCTCTTCCCCCCTAAACCCTCCCTCCTCCTGTCTTTCCTATTACTGTCAAGGACACCACCATCCTCCTGGACTCTTCACTCTCACACCCTCCAGATCCAATATGATGCAAAGCCTATTGTTTTCACTTCTGCAGCATCTCTAGTCCATTTCACCTCTGCAGCATCTCTGGTCCATTTCACCTCTCCCCATCTCTGGTCCATTTCACTCCTGAAGCATCTCTAGTCCATTTCATTTCTGCCCCATCTCTGGTCCACTTCACCTCTGCAGCATCTCTGGTCCATTTCACCTCTGCAGCATCTCTGGTCTATTTCACCTCTGCAGCATCTCTAGTCCATTTCACCTCTGCAGCATCTCTGGTCCATTTCACCTCTGAATCCATCCCTGGTCCATTTCACCTCTGCACCATCTCTAGTCCATTTCACCTCTCCCCATCTCTGGTCCATTTCACTCCTGAAGCATCTCTAGTCCATTTCATTTCTGCCCCATCTCTGGTCCACTTCACCTCTGCAGCATCTCTGGTCCACTTCACCTCTGCAGCATCTCTGGTCTATTTCACCTCTGCAGCATCTCTAGTCCATTTCACCTCTGCAGCATCTCTGGTCCATTTCACCTCTGAATCCATCCCTGGTCCATTTCACCTCTGCACCATCCCTGGTCCATTTCACCTCTCCCCATCTCTGGTCCATTTCACTTCTACACCATCTCTGGTCCATTTCACCTCTCTTCCATCTCTGTTCCATTTCATCTATACACCATCTCTTCAATACAACCTTTTCTCCTCTGACCCTGCCCTCACCCTGGTGCAGACCCTCATCACTTCACGTCTAGACAATTGGAGTAGCTCCTGGTTCAAGTCTCTCCTATTCCAGTCCATAATCCATTCAGCCACTAAAGAGATTTTCCTAAAGCACAGGTTCCATCATGTCAAGAAACTCAGTACTCAGTAAACTCCAATGGCTTCTTATGGTCTCCATGATCAAATACAAAATGATCTGTTTGACATCCAAAGCCCTTCATTACCTAGTCCCCTTCTACGTTTCCAGTCTTCTTATATCTCACTCCACCATGTACTCTTTGATCCAATGACAACTGCCTCTTGACTGTTTCTGGAAAAAAACCAAAAAACTTTCCTCCTGCAGACTTCGGGCATTTCTCCCTGGGTACCTCTCATGTTCTCCCTCCTTGTTTGCACATTCTACCTTCCCTGGCTTCCTTTAAATCCCAACCCAAATCCCATCTTTTACAGGAAGCTTCTCCCATTCCTTCTTGATTTGAGTGCCCTTCCCTTCATCTGTTCATTAGCTTCTGTTTATGCTGTCTAGAGCTTGGCTAGTATTTCTTTGCTTGCTTGGTGTCTCCCCTGTTCGATTGTAAGCTCTTTGAAGGCAGGGCCTGTCTTTTGCTTCTTTTTGTATCCTGGTACTTCCTGGCACATAGGAGGTACTTAATAAACATTTGTTGGTTGATATTTGTTTGTAGTCTCTCCTATTTGACTCCAAGCTCCTGAGGGCAGGAGTTGGCATCTTGTTCCCAGTAATTTGTACAGTGCTTTGCACATAATGTCCTCCAGGCATTTTTTCAATTGTCTCCAATTCTTCATGGCATTTGGGGGGATTTTTTGGCAGAAATACTGAAGGGGTTTGTTATTTCCTTTACAGATGAGGAAATGGAGGCAAACAGCGTGAAGTGACTCACTTAGGGTCACACAGCTAGTGTCTGAGGTTGGATTTGAACTATGGTCTTCCTGACTCCAGGCCCAGCACTCTATCTAGAGTAGCATTGGTTGTCCTTTGGATATAATAGGCAATTAATTAATAAATAAATGTTTATTGACTGGCTGACTTAGAATACATTATACAATTCACCCCACCCCCTCCATGAAGGGCTGGGGAGGCTTTCCTCCTTTCCTGCCATCTCTTCCCTTCCCCACTTTAAATCCCAAGATATCAGAATAAAACATAAAGTAGAATCTTTAAGTAAGCTCTCTGGCCCCTGACATTCCTTAGAAACACTTGCTTTAATTGAGGAGAATGATCGCCATAATTACTTGCCTAAGCCCTGCCTCCCTCCTCCTTTTCCTGACATTTTCATCTGACAGTGGCCTGGTCGTGAAGGCTAGGCAGAACATGACATCCCAGCTCTCTGAAGCCATCTTTGGCTGGCTTCCCCAACCTTGAAGATTCTTACTCTTGGTTACTAAAGAACTGCAGCTTCCTTGGACTTCCACCACCATCAGGGGCCAAATCTGCTGGACTTTGGGTCTCCTCCAAGCTCCCTCCCTCTCTAGCAATGCCTCTGTTGGTTTTTTCCCCTGAATTTCTTAAAATATGTGACTGGGAAATATGAAAGGGGAGGAAGTACATGTTAATGACCAATTATCCCTTTGAAACAGGCTTCTACAGCATTCAGGACAACTTCAAAACAGTCTCTTCCTTAAATATTTTAATGAGCCTGCAATTTAAATTAGACTTAATTTGGGTCACCTGTAAAAGGTGACCCAAGGGAAAGCCCACTGGGGCTCCCATGGTCATGATCACAGCTTCAATATCTGTCCTCAGCTTTAATTAGCCTAGTCTTACCATGTGGCTCCAGAGCTCTGCACTTGGGCATAAAAATCATGAGAAATAGCAAGGATGATTCTGCTAGACTGGAGGAGTCACCTCCTAAGGCAGTGTATGTGCTGATGACCATGACCAGAGGGGCGGCATTATTTGGTGAAACAGTTGCCAGGCTTGCAGTCTGGAAGGAGCCTAGATACTAGTTGTATGATCATGAACAAATCAGGCAGCTTTTTAGAGCCCTGGACAGTCTCTAAGCCTCCTGTGCAAACTTCTAGCCAGACTGAGTCAATCTAGCTACAATCTGAAATCTGAAATCTGAAATCTACAATCTGAAATCAAAGGGATGCCCACTCCTGGATGAGAGGTAACTGGGAAGGACCCAGCCTAAGTCTTGGAGGCCGTCTGTGGTGCACTCTGGGTGAGTGGGCCTGAAAAGCAGGGACATCCTTTTCAAAAGCACAAGCAAGACCTGAAGAGCCAAGCCTGGAACCGTTCTGCCTCCTAGCAGGGCCCAAAAGAGATGGCTGCCTTGCCTTGTCCAGAGAAAGCTGGGCTCAGATCCTGCCTTCTACATTTACTAACTGGTCATGTTGCTTTAACCGTTTTGCCTCACTTTCCTTTCCTATACAATAAGAGTCACAATAATACTCCCCATCCTGGGCAGTTGTGAGGATCAAATGTCCTGCTTGAAAAGTGGTTTGCAAACCTTCATGTGCTTTGTACCCATCATAATAATTGTTTAATTCTTGGTCAAATGATGGGGTCAGGGTAGATGAAGCCTGAGGCCTTTTCTAATTATAACATTAGGACCACAGGAAGTGTGCTGGAAGGAATCTTAGGTCCTTTGGTCCTGTCTCTTCTATAAAAAGTTCAGAGAAGGGAGCTGATTGCCAAAGGCCATATGGGAAGAAAGTACAGTGCCAGGATTAGAATCCAGGCCCTCTGGCTGCCTCCAAAGCATCAATGCCTCCCCCACTTCACCCGAACATTCTGAAGCATTTAGATGAAGACTGAAGGACCTTCCAGGGGAAGGTCCAGAAGCTAGCTCCATGTGTTGGAGTGGAGTATCATTGAAATACTCTCCCCAAGTCTCCTCAGCCAAGGCTAGAGTATCCAGATGAAATAGCTTTTTGCTTGATTGATTCAATAGAAGCGTTCTCACCTTTTTCAGGTAGTTGTGATTAATTGTCTCAGAAGAGGTATTCTTAGGAGATACAGATATCAGGGTGTAACACCTCTCTAGTTGCCTTGAGTGGGGGTGGAGCTTTCTAAAAGTAAGTGCTACCCCTTGAATGCATGTTTTCAATAGATCATTCATTAGCACCTATTGGGGAGGCTATAAAGGTGATTGATTCATGCTCAGGTAAGACTTGGAACCGGGGGCTCTAATGTCTTTGCCAGCTCTACAAGCCTGTGACATTGAGATTTTATGAGTGGCCAGAGCCATCCTTCCAGGGGCTCCATGGGCAGCGCCATGCTGAAACCAACTCACCATGCTGGCCCTGCTGGAGCTGCCCCAAGTTGGCTCATATAAGACAGACCGAAAGTCACTCTAGAACTCGCCAAAGACACTGGTCTTTAAGATGCTGGTCAAAGCTCCCATCGTCAACAGCTGCCAAGTGGGATCTGGCTCCTTTTCCTATCTGTACCCAGCAGCAAGCCCATTTACCCTAATTCACTCAGGGATCTACAAAAGTTTGCCAAGATCTCATTTCCTCTCTTTAAACTCTTTTCATGTTAATAGTTCACAGTACTCCAGAAAGAGACTCAGAACACTAAGCAGCATCAGCAAGACTCATGCAGTCATTTCAGAGGTGTATGGTCTGTCCAAATTTCATTCACTGGAAGCCCCTTGACCTCTCTAGACTGTGGTCTGTTATTCTGCTGGGGGGTCTCCTCCCACCATATCTCTGGAGTTACTTTTCCTGGAGCTGTGATGCATTGGTACAGCCATCCACCTTCTACCACCGGGTAACAGGGTGAAGTTTGGGGATGCCTGGCTAGGACTCGAGTGTATGGTCATGGCTAAGGAAAGCAAGCAAGATGGAAGGCTGATGGGGAAGAGCTGCACTAAGCAGTCCCAGGCCAGGAGGTGCTGGTCCGCTGGTCCCTCCCTGCCTTGTTAGGAGAGCACAGTGCCCAAGGACAGAACCATTTTCCCATTTTCACTTTCCTGGCAAATACAGAGCTGCATCTCAGAGTCTAGACTAGAGCCTCCCCAGAAAGATCAGCTTCCCATTAAGAGAAGATGCCGAATTGTATTAAAGTGAGGCATTATCTTCCTCATGTTCTTGCTATTTTTACTTAGAAAAAATATGGCTTGTGAGCTTAGAGCAATTTGTGGGTTAGAACAGCTAATGTGTCTGAGGGCTGCTTTCCATTAAAATGTACCGAGCTTGGTTTGGTACAGCAGATGTGTTTGTAGCTGGCATGCTGGGGGCCTGGGCAGCAAGGGGGCAGCATGTCCATCTAGGTGGACAGTATGGAAGGCGGGAGTGCAGCAGGGCTGAAAGTGAAGTGTTTAGGGGCAGACGTGGAAAAAACAGATCTCTGTCACCTGTCTCCCAAATGAACATGGGGAGAGGACCCGGGAAGGGAAGAGTCATTGCTGTTAATATCAAAGTGGGTCGTGTAAATCTCCTAATGTGACAGCAGATTGCCTGGGGTTTAAATATATACGTGTAGAGCTCCTCATGTTCCAAATAGCAGTGCCATCTGCAAGGTGGCCTCGGCTGCCCTGAGGCCTTCCTCCCAGACCAGGCAAACGCCAGGCCCAGGCATCAGTGGATGAGAGGTAACTGGGAAGGACCCAGCCTAAGTCTTGGAAGCCATGTCTCTGGGTGAGTGGGCCTGAAAAGCAGGGACATCCTTTTCAAAAGCACAATCAAGACCTGAGGAGCCAAGCCTGGAATCGTTCTGCCTCCTAGCAGGGTCCAAAAGAGATGGCTGCCTTGCCTTGTTGTCCAGAGAAAGCTGGGCTCAGCTCTGTCCTTCACTCAGGAATAAACCTTTACCAGCCTCCTTCCCACTCTCTGTGCGGCTGCTACCCGAGCCTCCTCCCTGGTCCTCTGCAAAGTGGCCAGAGGCACTGGGCTGTGCCTGTCTGCCCCCTGCAAGAGCCCTTTCCCAGGCCCTCCACTCAAGGGGCTGCCTCTCCTGAGAGATGGTCTTCCTTCATGTACAAGCTTGGCTGCTAATTGTTCCCCTTCCCCCCCCCCTCCACTGGACTGTGAGCTCCTTTTGGGCAGGGGCTGTCCACTTGCCTTTCTTTGTATCCCTAGCACTCAACACAGTGCCTAGCATACAGTAGATGCTTAACACATGCTTGTGGACTCTGGGCAGTGTCGGGCACATAGTAGGTGCTTGTGGACTTGTAGAACATAAGCTCTCCAAAAGCAAGGCTCTCCTGTGCTTGTGTCCCTAGAGCCCAGCAGGGCGCCTTCCTCAGAAGAGCCGGGTGTTAGTGCCTGTCAGTCTAGGTCAGGGTCCCTGTCCTCTGGGAGCGTTGGGGGGTGGGGAGAGAGGGAGACCCAAATGCAAGAGGCCACAATACGAATTACATAGTCACTGCAAAGGGGTGTTAACAAGGGCTCGGGGAGGTGTGTTGGAGCTGAGTCTCAGAGGCTGGCGGGGGAGGAGGGAGCAGTCAGTGCACGGTCACAGGGCTCCAGGGAGTCAAGTGTAAGGAGACTGGCAGGGTTCGAAGGGTCCAGATTGTGTGAAACGTTTGCTCCCGGAGGCCGTAGAGAGCCACCAGAGTGCACTGAGTATGGGGTGACTTGGTCAGACCTGGGCTTTCGGAAAACCCCTTTGACAGCTGAATGGAGGCTGGGCTGGAGGGGGAGACACCCCCAGGCTATCCCAGTAACCCAGGCACGAGGTGATGGGGGCCTGTCCCACTGTGGGGGCCACCAGGAAAGAAAGGGGCGTACAAGAGATGTGGGGAGGACGATAAAATCCGGCCACAAGCCGGCTGAGCGAGCCCAAGAGCGCGGGGAAGGTGAGCTGCGGGGTGTCCGCGAGGGTTCTGGGTGCTTGGGCCGCCCTCACACGAGTCTGGAGGGTTTTTGTGTGGGAGCGCCGGCGGGATGTTTGCCCGACAGTCAGTAAGCTGAGCTCGGGGCTGGACCTAGTGGTCTGGGAGCTGTGCGGAGAGCGCAGGTGAGCTCCGGGGAGCTGATCAGATCGGCGAGGACCAGGAGTGGGGAGAAAGAGCAGCGAAGCCAAGAGGAGTCTGGGGAGGCGCACGTGGGCAGCGGGTGTGCCCTGAATGGAGAGCAGGTGGAGGGGCGCCCCTGCAGGGGGCAGGAGAACCAAGAGGGAGCAGCCCCCAAACAAAGGAGGAAGGGGAGGAGAGGGGGGAGGAGGAGAACCAAGAAGGAGCAGCCCCCAAACTAGAAGGGGGGAGGAGGATGGGGAAGGAGGAAGAAGAGGAGGAGAGGGGGAGGAGGGGAAGGGACGGGGAAAACCAAGAGGGAACAGTCCCCAAACTAGAGGAGGATGGGGAGGGGTGGAGGAGGAGACCTGGGGTGGGAATAAGGAAAGCAGGGGGAGAGCCAAGGTCATCCTCCAGGTACTAACAACTTGAGCAGGGCACAGTTTGTTTCCCACTCAGAGTTTTTAAACTCCCTTTTCTAGCTTTATGCACAGGGAGAGGGCTCTATTCTCACCATATCCTCAGGATGGTCCATGCACTGAGGACTCATTACAGTTACCATGTGGAGAGGCAGAGCAGTGGTTAGAGCCTTGAACAGGTCCCTACTTAGCTTCTGGGCCTGTCAAGAAAAGAAGCCTGGACTCTGTCCAGGTGGCGGGCAGCACACACGCAGCAGAGAGGTTTACTTTCACAGATCTGTGTACCGGCAGCTCTCACACAGCTTAAACAGAGACCTCTAAGAACCACCCCTAAGCAAGACTGGAACCAATGGCTGCACCAAGATTTCTATGACACATGAAAACAGTCTACCTACCTTTGCTAGTGACTCAGGCAGCCAGAAGGGGTGGGCCAGAGAAGCTTGGCAGGAGCAGCAAGGGATGCCCTGCCCCCATGGTGGTGCCAGAATTCTTAGAGATGCTTCAGTTTGAGGTCAGTTTTTCCACAAAGGCCTGATGTGGAATCCACAGGAGAGTCTGCTACGAGACAGGGAGCTGGGCTGCCTTGTCTTGCATTGGCCTCTGTTTGCTGTCCTTTTGGACCTTTTGGATTTGGAGGAGGGGTTGCTTCTCAGTCAAGAAGTTCCTCTATGAGAATGGCAGGAGTCACAGTGCCACATGGGGTGAACATTAGGATCTGTACTCCTTGGGAGCAATCACTAATGAAGATCCCATGCTTCAGCACTAAGCCAGTACCAGACATAGAGGCATGGCCACCAAAGCTGCTCCCTGGGGCATGGAGGATGTTCTGGCCAGTTCACATAGGGAAAGGATTCTCTAAAGATGGAAAAGTTCTCCAGATGCTCCTGTGCTTACTGAATGGAGCCCCAGAAGACTACAGAGACCCTTAATGAATCCCGTAGTCACTCAGAAGAGACTGACCTAGCCATCCACACAGAGAAAACTCAACTGGATGAAAAATGTCTGGGGTCCAATTGAGGACATGCATTTGGGTGAATAAGTCCACATGGCTAGAGAACTATCAGACTGGAGGTCGGTGGGATCTCTACAATGGACTCACAGTTTCAAGGCTTTGCAGTATCATGTGCCTTGCTCCTGTTTTGTGTGCCTGGGACTGCTGATGCAGCCCAGAATCAAGCTCCCTTACTGCAGATGCCCAACTCTAAGCTCCATCTACCATGTAATGTTCTGTTCCTATTGGACCATTCCCTGCTGCTGTGAAACAATGGGTTTGTGACATGGGAGAATTGTGATCTGACCCTGGGTTCTCTGACTCCAAAGCCATGACATTCCTACCCCTCCCACAGAGAAGAGAAGGAGCCTGAGGTTTCACAGAATGTATTAGGAGATTTTCCCAGGGGATGTATCCACCCTTGGTAGATTCTAGACCAGGGGCAGAGAACCCATGACCTTGAGGCCATGTATGGCCCTCTAGGTCCTCAAGGGCAGCCCTGTGACTGAATCCATTCTTTGCTTCATTTCTTACCTAGCCTTAATCACTGAATGGGTGTTGCCTCAGTCAAATGGAGACCTGGGAAAACCTTAGCTTAAAAAGGCCCAGGGTTTCCACTGCATCTCCAGTCATGTTGATTGATATCTGGTCACCGGACCCAGACGACTCTGGAGGAGAAAGTGAGGCTGGTGACCTTGCCAGCCCCCCCTCACACAAGTCAAAGTCAACTGCAAGTCATGATATCATCCCCATGATGTCATGGTCCTTTTCAAGAATGAAGGACAAACAATAACTACAGCAACAATGAAACTACTTGGGACGAGTTAATTGTCCCAGTTTTTAAAAAACGATAGCGTAGGGAAAAGAAAAAGAGTCTTGCTTCCAGATGCCGAGATGTTTTGTGAGGCTTCAGTGATCAAAATGTGTATTTCTTTGGGCAGAGCACCCATGTGTAAGATGTGATTCCCCATGTGGACAGAGGGAGAAGGAGAAGGAAGGGAGAGAAGGAGGAAGGAAGGAAGGAAGAAAAGGAGGGAGGAAGGAAGGGAGGAAGGAAGGAAGGAGAGGGAGGGAGGAAGGAAGGAAGGGAGGAAGGGAGGAAGAAAAGGAGGGATGGGAGGAAGGAAAGAAGGAAGGAAGGAAGGAAGGAAGAAAGGAAGGAAGGGAGGAAGGAAGGAAGGAAGGAAGGAAGGAAGGAAGAAGGAGGAAGGAAGGAAGGAAAGGAAGGAAGGAAGGGAAGGGAGAAAGGAAGGGAAGAGGAAGGAAGGAAGAAGGAAGGAAGGAAGAAAGGAGGAGGAAGGGAAGGAAGGAAGGAAGAAAGAAAGGAAGAGGAAGGAAGGAAGGAAGGGAGGAAGGAAGGAAGGAAGGAAGGGAAGGAGGGAGGAGGAAGAAAGGAAGGAAGGGAGGAAGGAAGGAAGGAAGGAAGAAAGGAAGGAAGGAAGGAAGGAGGAAGGAAGGAAGGAAGGAAGAAAGGAGGGATAGAGGGAGGAAAGAAGGAAGGGAGGAAGAAAGGAAGGAAGGAAGGAAGGAAAGGAGGGTTGGAGGGTGAAAGAAGGGAGGAAGGAAGGAAGAAAAGGAGGGATGGAGGGAGGAAGGAAGGAAGGAAGGGAGGGAGGAAGGAAGGAAGGAGGAAAAGGAGGGATGGAGGGAGGAAGGAAGGAAGGAAGGGAGGAAGGAATGAAGGAAGAAAAGGAGGGATGGAGGGAGGAAGGAAGGAAGAAAAGGAGGGATGGAGGGAGGAAGGAAGGGAGGGAGGAAGGAAGGAAGGAAGGAAGAAAAGGAGGGATGGAGGGAGGAAGGAAGGAAGGGAGGGAGGGAGGAATGAAGGAAGGAAGAAAAGGAGGGATGGAGGGAGGAAGGAAGGAAGGAAGGGAAGAAAGAGGAAGAGAAAAAGGGGCAGCTCTGAAGAGGAAGACTTTGAAGATAGAAAAAGAAAAAATTCCAAGGAGAATGAAAAGTGGGAGTTGTCTAAAGACATCAGTATCTATAGGGAAAGGGAGGGGTGCCACATTGCA